>JAPFBL010000392.1:0-325431 GCA_026182355.1 Hermatobates lingyangjiaoensis | reverse complement strand
CAAACATCTGGCAGGTGGCCTCCTTACGCCATTAACAGATTTAATGACGTGGAGGAAAGGACGCAAAGACCAACTATCAAGATAGGGATGAAAAACTAAATTAGCTTCAATTAAGTATTAGTTACAAAAAAAAAGTTTTATAAAATAATGCAATATCAACTAGGTTAGATCGAATATGGGGGTCAGGTAAGCTCAAATGCAACGATTTACGTCTGAACTGGTAGGTCCGGGGATCAATACCCACTCTGGTTCTCGATTTATTCACAAATACCAATTTTTTATATAATTATTGTGACTTTAAGAGAAGAGCCAGTTGGGAGGTTGATTCGAGCCTGCTGGTAGACGTGTTGTCGTCACGTGTTGGTGAATAAATCTGAGCACGGTGTCCCTAGGAGAGGACGTTATGCCGTCGGTCCCGAGCCTGTAGATGTCCAGGTACTTGTTAAAGATCCCTACTCTAAATACACTTGAGTTAGGTAAAATTTAGTACTCCCAATGTAGAATCAATTTCCTTTGTGTGGCATCACAAAGGGCCAATGTTCGGCCTAGTAGTTGTGTGATTGTCACTGCAACCTAGCCTAACCTAGATCGAATATACTGACCGATAATATAAAGAGATGAGCGTTTGTATCTTTGTAAAACATACAAACGCTAACAATACCGAGACTGGCCAAACAAACCTAAGTCTGCCAGAACCGGCTTCAGACAAGCAAAATCCGCATAGACCTTAGGTCTGATGAGCAAAAAAAGTTGCAAAATCATACTTAAGGGTCGCGAAAAGTCTTAAAAAGGACAGGTGTTAGCCGGAAGAGGAAAAGTAGAGACCTGAAGTCCTCAAACTGTCCACACAACCGAGTGGAATTTTCACCCGCGGCCGCAAGTCCAAGATTTTAGAATGCAATAAAACAGCTAAAGCCGATGCAGTGTCACATTAGTGGGAAAGAAGTCTTAGAAAATAGAGATGCTAGCCGCACAAGATTGAAGAGACGGGATACCCTCGAGGCTGGAGTTCAAATGACATCCGCGGACATCAACCCAAAAACACATCCCACCACGCGAGAGAAAGTCTTGGAAAAGACCAACGTTAGCCACATAAGACTAACAACCCCCCCCCCCCCCCCCCCCTACCCAAAAACCATAGTGCGATCCAGCGGACTTTCTACCCGTGGACGCTGACCCAGGCTAACCAATCGCCCGGTTGTGACTTTCTTAGTTCACGCCATGAGGGAACATCGACCCAGGTATGTTAAGGCGGCCCCCCCCCCCCCCCCCCACGACAAAGTGAAGACACCACGAGTGCGGAGGGGGGGGGGACCTTAAGCCGTCACTCCCGAGCTTGTACAATCTCAGGAAGTCGTTAAAATCCCTACTACAGTAAACTACAGTGAATCTGATATTTAACACTCCGACGTAAAATTAACCCGCTAATGTGACTCGTCTAAAAATTACTAAAATAGAACCGTACTTTTAACCCCTAGAACAACACTAAAGGTCAAATCCTGTAAGTACGAACATTCAAAAGAAAAAAAATAAACAAATAAAATGACAGTATTTTCGGAGAGCTCATTTAGGTTATTCTCTTTTCTGAATGACAGGAGAAGTGAATTTACTCATAGGGTATATTATACTATAATAGTAGTTCAAGGTATTCAATATTTCATGGTATCAAGTTTTTTTGTAAAAACTTGTGTTCTAAAAGTTTCTAGGAGGATAAACAAATAATGTAGATAGCATTAAATATTAGAGCTAATACGGGGCTGACTTTAGTTCAAAATATCTATCGAATGAAATTACTGTTTAATCTGATTTGAATACTAATGAAGTTCTAGATTAATATTCGACAGTAAACTTCCTCTTATCTGTTTATAACCATTTCAAACTGCTTTCTTCGGTTTGCGTCGCATGAATCGAGTATTATTTAGGCAGTCATTTTCATTTCTAAATGGTCAATCACTTGAGAGTTGACTCGCCTGCCTTGTCTGTGACCTTCGCCTTGGCCTACATAACGTGAAATTTGATGCATTTGACATAAAGATCACGAAAACTTTCACGCTATTCCTGTATTATTGACTCGTTGTTTTCTTTTGTCGTTCTTTCTCTTTCTGTTACCTTTTAAGATTTCGTTTTATTATTTTTTATTTTTTTCTTTCTTGGGCCACTGACCTGCAAAGTTGCAGTAGTAGCAGGCTTCATAAGACTTCTAAATGGAGTATTATTGAAATGCAATTAAAAGCTGTACCCTCAGCAGTAATGGGTGAACCCCATGCGTGTTTTTCATTAATATTGAATTGTAATCCCCGTCGTTAGAGTTGAACTCAAGATGATTTTTAAACTTGAGTACGATAGACACTACTTCTTGTGTCTATGAGGAAGACACCATATCCATATTCTAAGGCAGAGGTTCCCAAATTGGGTTCCTTAACGGACTGTCTGGGGTTCCGTGAAAAACATTTAGTAAAAACATTTTTCTAAAAATTTTTCTTTGTGGGTATGGATTTATTCTATATTTCATGTGAATCATGAAACCGAATAATATTTATATCTACATATACCCAATAAGTAGAAGTGGTCAAAATTTTATTCATATTTAGGATGAATCACAAGTCAGTTTTTTTTTTTGGAGCTACCTGATTTCAGAATTTCCTGCTATTGCAAAAGTAGCACTTCACTTATTGCTGCCATTTCCCACTACCTACTTATGAGAAACTGGATTTTCCCTCTAAACTGCCATAGAAACTAAATACCGAAGTAGACTTAATGCTGGTGCTTTTAATACTTGAGAATCAAACTCTCAACTATAAAGCCAAAAAAGATAACAAAAACAAACTCTGTGTTAAAATTGCTAGTAATTCTGTTTTATGTGTTATACACTTTTGGAAAATATATACACATTGAAGTAATATTACTTTTTTAATTGTTTTTAAACATACATACTATTTAAAAAGGTATATGAACATATTGATATTATGACTGTATGAAATCATTAAAACCTGGGGTTCCCGGGAAAGTTACTGGAATCAAAAAGGGTCGAGAAAAGTCGAAAAAAGTTTGAAAAACTCTGTTCTAGGGTGTTTGCCTGTTTATGAACAAGATTCAGTAGATTGAGTACTCCTTGGGACTCATATCAGAACTAAAGACCACCAAACTGACAAAGCGGCTTGAAAACTAATACTCATTATTAACATAAACCTTTGCCTTTAAAAAAGACACAATTATTAAGGTTAATTACAAGATTTTTTTTCCTAATTTGTGTATCTCATAAATCAAGGAGGTTTTGTTTCACCTGTTTCAATATACAATTTACACCTATATATTTTACGTTTGTACAATTACAAGACTTTTGAGTTAAGTTGATCTGGATTATACGTTTGTTTAAAAAAAAAATACATGGAAAAATAAAAACAATAAAAATAAAGTTAGGTATTCAACTTTACGTTTGTCTGCTACAAATATTGAAATTATAAATTCTCTAGAAAACCTTTATAATAAGGAACCACAATTATATGCACGTGAAGGTAGTTCATCACACTACCGAGTAACTGCAAGAGAATGAATGTTTATCAATGACGAAATCTTTCTGGCTATTTACAATTATATCACATTTCAAAATTATCTGAGAAATTCGAGTAGCGTTATTTGATCGGCCTGTCCTACAGAAAAACGCTGCCAAAGAATATTGCACAACAAAATAGGTTAAAAAATAATAGTATTTCTGTATTTATGTTTAACTTCAAAGAAGGCTCTTATTTTATATCATAGTTAACCACATTCATAAACAAAGCTTTCGCGATGTACGATAAACACCAAATTGTAGGCTATTCAGAACCTGTACCTTACGGTATTAAAAGTAAAATTTATTAGTTTCCACGCTTACAATAGATTCTTATTAGCATTAGAATATTGAAAATTGCATTCATGAATAAATTATTTTAGAGAACTAGGAAAGGTTATTTTTGGTTTAGCCAAGGCTAGCTTAGAGACTAGCTGATTCAACTCTTAAGTCATTTTCTCATGCTCCCAATTAACGATGTTACATGTGGTATAGTATTTCAAAATATGTAACATATTTTCACTATTCAAAAAACAAATATGAGTCCTAAGCCAGGAGGGGTGGTCCTCGAACCATTGAGTGTCACTTTGAAGGGGTATATAATTCACAAAAAACAAAAGATAAAAGTTATCAACAATCTGTGAAGTTATCAAAGTTATCAAAAAAAAATTGCACTATCTTAGAAGAAAAATCTGTTTATTATCAGCTACACAAAAATATCTTTACGAGTTCACGTCATCACGATGGGCACTTCACGATGAAGAAAACGAAAGAAGAAGAACATATCCGATAAAATGAACCTGCACTTGCAAGATATATCCTGAAATAGGAGTGGTTTTCGTGACATTGAGCCCAATTTGAAAGGGTATAAATTATGAGTAATCGAAACAGAAGATAAAAGTTATACAAAAAATCAGTTATTTAATACAAAAATATAACTTAAGATATTAATCCTTGTACATTGACCTGTTTGTTTTAAATTACGATAATCTTACCATTTTGGCGGTAAGAAATGAGTATATGAAATTACGATATATCATCCATGAATCAGTCTGTATACGCCTTTAGATATTGCAGGGATCACCAATCGAATGAATATTAGTTGAATACTTTGCTTTTTTTATTTTTTTTTAAAAAATAAGAAACTAACCAAATAATTTTCAATAACATTTCTAATATATGGCAATAACTAAGATTACATTATTGCCATATATTAGAAATGTTATTGAAAATTATTTGGTTAGTTTCTTTTTTAAAAAAAATTAAAAAAAGCAAAGTATTCAACTAATATTCATTCAATTGGTGACGCCTGCAATATATGAAGGTGTATACAGACTGATTCATGGATGATATATCGTAATTTCTTTCATGGATGATATATCGTAATATATCATATACTCATTTCTTACCGCCAAAATGGTAAGAATATCGTAATTTGAAGCACACAGGTCAATGTTCAAGGATTAATATCTTAAGTTATATTTTTGTATTAAATAACTAATTTCTTTATAACTTTTATCTTCTGTTTCGATTACTCATAATTTATACCCTTTCAAATTCGGCTCAATGTCACGAAAACCACTCCTATTTCAGGATATATCTTGCAAGTGAAAATATGAAACATCTCAATATGCTGTTGTTGCTTGTATAGAAAAGTTTTCCTAATACCAGCATGACATTTCAAAAAAAAAATGATTCAATATACTGTGTAAAAGAACACATTGAAATATCAAAATTGATACAAAAGTATGAGCAATCTGGTGACGAAAGAGTTGTCACGTCACTGACGAACACGTCCCAAAACCGATCGCGAAGAGGGGAAAATATAACGAATAATATTTATGTTCTAATCAAAAAATATGATAAAGGCCATTTTATATTTTAAAATGGTTACATCTGCTTATAACCATGTTTGTTTACTTTTAAAAGGGTCAATACATACCATGGGTTATCAGCTGTCACTTTTTATTATTAGCTATTTCACGCTATCAGATAAACAGAAAGCCGTTATCATGTTGACTTTAGATAAAGAGGTCTCATATTGTTTTTGAATTGAGTTTGTTAAGTTGAAATTGCTGATTGTTTCAGAGAATTTAAAGTACTTTGAGAAGTGGTTTGGGAGAGGGGAAAGCTTGAGTGAATGTCAACTGTTTTGTTATTGTTGCGCGCACCCTGCTTCTTCAGCAATATTGCGAGTAATAACAGAACAGATTGATGCCTTTTAACGTGAAAGCTCTTTCGCCGCATCTCGGGGGCACCAAGCCCTAGCCGAGGATAGAGTCTCCGAGATACGCCCGAGGTGGACCACGCGGAGACGAGCTTCCACGACCCTACATCAGTTACAAAAAACAAAAGAAAAAACGATTGTCTTGCGTAGTATTAAACTAAAATAAAAACGCCTGAGAGCAGCACTGCCAGTCATCACAGGTCAGGTGGTGCTATTTCTGGTGTCTTTCGTAGACTTCTTATTGCATAAATGTATTTCAATAACTCTTTACGTCTAGACGAGAGGGCACTACAGTATGTGTCAGCTACAAACTTTCCTGTGGATAGTTTGTTTTATCCACAGAATAAACGATAAAGTGTTTTTATTTTCGAAAAGTACTTATAATGCCATTTTGTTTTGTTTCTGTATAATACCATTTTTTTTTTAAACATAGTGCATATAAACATTAAACATAATATGTATTTAACCTACAAATGTGTCAGATCATTTTGCCTGACCCTGTATAATTAAGGTGAGGTTCCTCCATCATTTAAGCATTAAACATATTTTTATTAATTTAAATTGCAAAATTTATCTTTTAAAGGTTAATAATGTAAAAATTAAAGAATACTATTACCGATTAAGCAATTTAAGTTAAAAAAAATATAAATATTAATGAATTAATACTAATACTAATAATAATAATATTGGTGAATGAATGCCGGTTACTATACTGTTCCGGTGGTACAAGCCAGGGGATGGTTCTTAACCTTCGTTTGATTGTGGACCCCCTGAGAGTTATTAGACTATCTGTAGACCCACTCTTTCACTCTCTCTCTCTCTCTCTCTCTCTCTCTCTCTCTCTCTGTCTTTCGTTCTTTCTTCATTTATTTATCTCTTTCTTTCTTTCTTCCCCAACTTAAAAAAAATACATAATTATGCACGTGTAAATTTTCAAAAAAATATTTCCTTTTAGGTAAATGAAAAGTGTAAATATGAAATAATTTCATTACGTATAAGTATTATCAAAATAGAAAAATCATTTTAAAAGAATAACAAAATACTTTTTTTTTATCAAAATTTTATAAAGTGTGGCGAAATAAATTGTAAAGAATCATCTTTTAATGTAACTGAATAATAATAATAAATAAATAATAAATATATTTTTTTTAATATAAAAAAATTGTAATAGAACATTATGAAACATTGGAACACTATAACAAACTGACGAGCATATTTGAATACTTAATATTTGATATTTGATGATTTAAATAAATAACTGTTCGAAATATATTATAAGAAATGATATTACAAAATATAGATTAGATTTTCAATTATTCAGATAGAATAAATGAATGAAAGTTGGTATGCAATTTGCTTCATTTTGATTTTCTGGAGCAGAAATAACGTGAGAATTGCCAAATCTTGTTTCTAGACAGCTTCTAATTCATTTTATATTGATTTCCAAGATTTATATCCAAGCTTCAAACATTTCATTCGCTGTGTTTTCTTTAACATTTTTATTACAAAATACCTGTTGAGCTTCCTTCTTTAAGAAGATTGAAAAAAAAACTCCCTGTTTATATATGAGAACCCTGAAAATTATATTATTCTGACTTCATTACTTGTGTAAATCTGTTATAGTGTAGTCCAATATTTACTCGTATTGGGTAAATTATTTTGTGGAAGTTTTGACTGTAGTCACATTGGGTATGACCATTCGACATTTTGAGAAATGGATTAATGAACATTATAAAGCGTTTATTCAAAATTTAGAACCAAATGAAAATAGTGACCATTTGGTTTCCCACTTTTACTAAACACCTCATAACTAACAATCATTTTTTTTCTTTTTACCCAAACAGTATGTGTGCTCGCCTCAAGGCTGATAGATCCAGAGTTCAATACTCACGCTGGTCCTCATTTTATTCACGCGGGAGAAAATTAATCTGCCGTCCCTCGTAAAGGACATTAAATCATCGATCCCGAGCCTACACGATTCCAAGTACTCGTTAAAGATCTCTACTCTAAATACACAAAGGTTAAAACAAATTTAGGACTACCAAAAATTTTTCTCATTTCTTATTGTGATTTGGACATTAATATATATATATATATAAATGATCAAACCATAATATCAAATGGGGGAAAAAAAACAGATCTTTCAACTGTAACAAGCGGTCTTCGTCAGAGTCAAAAACCCAACTAAAACACTAGATCCAGAAACATCTGGTGAGGGTTGAGAGGAGTAGGAGAGAAGAGTGGTTTTTTAAAAGAGTGTAAAGTGCAGGAAAGGACAAATATCCAGAGTGGGATGTTTGGCGAAACAAAGGAGTACATATAACATCGTTTGAAAACATACCAACCCTCATGAATACAGATTCATCAAGAAAAATATAAAAAATGGATTTAGGATTCTTGAAATACGGATATATATAAATCAGTCAAAACGTCAAAATTAAATTATTATCATGGAAAATAATACTATTTATATAGTAAATTAAAAATAAAATAAATAAAATTGATCTCTAAACAAGTAATGGTGCAAGCATGTTATTGAAAGTGGTTAATCTGCTTTGTATGTAATGAATTGTTTTTAAACTTAAAAAAAATGTTTCTCTTGGAAAAATTACAGTTCAAACAAACTTCAATTCAGTTTTATCACACTGTTTTACGATCAGTTAAAAAAGATGTTCAAATCCTATAAAATACAATTTAAAATCAGTTTCAAGTAAGTATAACTCCTGGTATAAAAATAAAACTAATGCAATTTAAGAGGAAAAGAAGAGCTTTTTTCAGTAAAATGGATGGTCGTTTAATTTGTATTCAGGTTTAGCGTTGGAAATGGCTTTCATTTTCAGACCAGTAAATTTGCTGGTGTCTTATTTTGTAGTTTATTTGAACTATTTAAACCAGATTCTCGAAAATAATAAAATAAACACCCCTTTGAATATAATGGTATCATTTACAAGAAACATTGAAGAGCTCTAAGCTTCGTTAACTCGTCAAGAGAAAGATGAGTCACTCCCAGGTACAAGGCTAGACATTCTTTATGTTATTGTGTATTAATATATATATATATATATAAATATTATGATCAAACCACAATATGAAATGGGAAAAAAAGTAAGATTTTTCATCCGTAACAAGCGGTCTCGTCAGAGTCAAAAACCAACTAAAACATAGATCAGAAACATCTGGTGAGGGTTGAGAGAGTAGGAGAGAAAGTGGTATTTTAAAAGGGTGTAAAGTGCAGGAAAGGACAAATATCCAGAGTGGGATGTTTGGGGAAACAAAGGAGTACATATAGTATAACATCGTTTGAAAACATACCAACCCTCATGAATACAGATTCATCAACAAAAATATTAAAAATGGATTTAGGATTCTTGAAATATATAAATCAGTCAAAAGTCAAATTAAATTTTTCATGGAAAAGAATACTATTTATATAGTAAATTGAAAATAAAATAAATAAAATTGATCTCTAAACAAGTAATGGTGCAAGCATGTTATTGAAAGTGGTTAATCTCCTTTGTATGTAATGAATTGTTTTTAAACTTAAAAAAAAAATGTTTCTCTTGGAAAAATTACAGTTCAAACAAACTTCAATTCAGTTTTATCACACTGTTTTACGATCAGTTAAAAAAGATGTTCAAATCCTATAAAATACAATTTAAAATCAGTTTCAAGTAAGTATAACTCCTGGTATAAAAATAAAACTAATGCAATTTAAGAGGAAAAGAAGAGCCTTTTTTCAGTAAAATGGATGGTGTTTAATTTGTATTCAGGTTTAGCGTTGGATGGCTTTCATTTTCAGACCAAGTAAATTTGCGGTGTCTATTTTGTGTTTATTTGAACATTTACAAAGCCAGATTCTCGAAAAAAATAAAAAATAAAACCCCTTTAATTTAATGGTAGTCATTTATCCTTTTTTATTTTCTTACAAATTAATATATTTTGTAACAAAAAATGTCTAGGGATAAATCATGCTTATTATATCCAATTTTATAAATTTGCAACACTTGTTTGTTTGTCGGTGTGTTGTTTGTTTTAAAACATACTCTTAATAGGATATTTGAGATAGACGTCGTAGCCACGTCTATTCTGAAAGTACTTGAAGCAGGTTACTCTGAAATGTGATTCAAATACCATATTACAATAAGCAGTACGTAATGACGTCATGCACGATATTTTTAATTATTTGAACCGACCGAACTCCCAGTGTTTACACTAGTAATAAACCACATAACTATTTGTAATTCCATATTAAGAAACTCTCGGTTGATGATTTCTTAATCGTGTTCTAAGTCTAAATCTGTAAAAGTAAAAAGCAATAAAAAACATAAAATTACGCTCGAAATATTTAAATTGAAATATCCGAACAAACTTAAAACTCATGCTCGATTACAAACTTTGTTATCTAAAAGTTTTATTTGAATTTTTTTTTATAGACACTTGAAATAGCCAGATTTTTTCCTGCATTAGTTGAAAAAATCAGAGTACGTCATCCCTCAGAGAGGACGTTACGCAGTCAGTCCTGACCCTTACGATGTCACGTACTCGTTACCTGATCTCTTAAGGGCCAAGCTAGCACAGGGTTACGTGCTCGCCTCTGAACTGATAGGACAGTTCAGACCATCGATTTATTCACACGAGAGGTGAATAAATCTGAGCACGTCGTCCCTCGGAGAGGACGTTAAACCGACGGTCCTGAGCCTGTATGATGTCAGGTACTCGTTAAAGATCCCTACTCTAAATACACTTGAGTTAGGCAAAATTTAGGACTCCCACTGTAGAATCAATCTTCATTGTGTGGTATCACAAAGGGCCAATGCTCGGCCTACGTGTGTTCCCTTGTGGGACTGCCACTGTAACCTAACCTAACCTACCTGATCTCTTCTATAAATATAATTTAGTACTATCGCCCTATAATCAACTCTGTAATATGACTCTCATATTCCTAAAATGGGTGCCAAATAATAAATGAGCCTGTCAGCTTAACGTTAAAAGAACACCAAGGTGAAAGTCTGCAAGTGTGAGGATTGGAAAACAAAAACCAAAACTAGGCCACTAACACCACATTTACTGTCTCACCTTATCACCGTCCAACCAAAAATTTGAAACTGTAAGTACGCTTTACGTCTTAACGTCTGGTTTTTTTCTATAATATATTTTCAGCATCCTCCACACAGTATCCACTGTATCCACAGTAAGTACACAATAAATACAATAATGAGTGTAACTACAATGGCAAAATAATATCATACATGTCCTTATATGTTATTGTATAATTTATATATATATATATAAAATTAACTGTATATATTAATTATATAATATAATTAATATATAATATATTTATATTATATATGTTATATAAATATATGTATATATAATACAGTTTATGAATATTATATATAATATAATTTATAATAAATTATATATATATATATATATATGAAAAAAGTCAAACAATCTTTGATGTCATCTGAAAGGGAGGAACGCTTTTCAAGATAATTAAGGCTGCAGGCTGTAATTCCCTACAGCCCATGTTTAAAAGACATACCATTTTTTTGAAGAAGCTGGATATCTCAGTATATATATATATATAATTAATTATTTATATATAATTAACTTAATTGAACAAATATATTAATGTTATTATCATAATACATTATTAAGGAAGGTAAAGGCTAAGATGATATTATTATGTATTAAAAATACATAATAATATTAATGCATTTTGAATATTATGTATTAAATATTATGTATTAAAAAATACAAACTAATATTATGTATTAAAAATAATCAAACTTCAATTAATTATAGTAGTAAATTTCGATAATATTCATTCATGTTTGTTCAGTTTAAGAAGAGTTTTTTCGTTAATAATTTGTTCTATTATTTAATTGCCAAAATCTGAGTTCTTTAATAAAATCCGGATCTTTGATTACTTATAGTAGAGCTGCTGAGTGCGTTGACGCATCTCTTCATGTTTGTATTAGACTAGACTACCCGTGACTCTTTGTGTCACTCAGAAATTAAAGCAATTTTATTGAAATAAATTCACTGAACATCATTGACAGGGATAATTTTAATTCTTGTTTCTTGTTATTAAGGCAGGGAAACAGATTCTTATATGGCCCAAGCTTTTGATATAGTATTCTTAACATGATTCAAGATATATACACAGTAAGTATAAAAATCATTTAAAAGTAAAAAAAATATTTTATCACATAAATAAATAAAACATCAATTCAAGTTATATACACAAATAAAATATATTTAAAACAAACAAAACTTATAAATTGAAGTATTCAATTTATTTACCCAACATAAAATAACTTAATGAAAGGAATGTGCCTTTATAATATTACCTTCCAACATTCGTATTTTATCTGACAGTTGTGTCCAAGTTTGTATCTAAAATTATTTATTTTTAAGTTCTAATGTACAGTAGTTTATATATATATATAGGTACTCATGACCCCCATATATTTATTACCAATATATTGAAATGCTACATGTCATCGAGAGCACGCAAGTGCCTTACTGGACTACTCTGCCTTCCATACCTTCGTATTTTATCTGACAGTTGTGTCCAAGTTTGTATCTAAAATTATTTATTTTTAAGTTCTAATGTAATAGTTTATTATATATTATAGGCTACTCTGACCCCCATTATTTATAATATATTTGTGCTACTGTCATCGGCGAGCACGCAAGCCACTGGACTACTCTGGTTCCATACCTTACTTTATTACCAGTGTTTATATTACGCAAATATTAAATTTAAAAAAATTTTACATTTATATATAATACATTTGCTCTACTGTCATCAGCGAGCACGGAAGTCACTGGCTACCCTGGATCCAATTTTTTGAATTAAATAATAATTTTCTTTTATTTAACATTATTCAGGTAATAAAATATAGGTATTATAATTTCAAATCTCTATCTCCACGGAAAATGGGTGAACAAACAAACAAACTCACGAACTTTATACAGAGAGATATCGAAAGCAGCAATTATCTAATAAATGCTAGCAAAACCAATTATCGCTTTGTCATTTTAATCTTTAATCATTTCATTTATATAAATTAGTCACTGTCATTCTTAATGATTGGCCTAATTTGACATTTTCATTGTATAAAATTGAAATAATGGTTTGTTATTCTTATTTTAATGGCCCTGATAATTATATTTAATTGAGATTTATTGATTTGTTTCCCTTCCATATCTTTTAGTATTATTAATGAAGAATTATTTTAATCTTCTTTTAAGTTTGACTTATATTTTAATATAAAATTCGTTATCACAAATTTCGTTTATACTTATATATATATATAAGTGATAAACGAAATGAGATTCGGAAGGACTAATTACACTTAAACTGTAACACAGAAAGAAGGTAACAATAGGAATATTTCGACCGCCATAACGGGCGGTGAGTCCTATTCTTGCGTTTCATTTTATGTGTTACACTTTATTTGAAGTATATATATATATATATATATATATAAATACTTTTTTGATAAAAATACGTTCCTCTGAATTTTCTTTATGACCAAAATCCTCTAAAACCTCTTCTGTGAACTTGATAAATCAGTGGCCGAGAAGCTATATGAAATATATATATATATATATATATATATATATATATATATATTCACTGATAAAACGAAATACGATCCAAACTGGACACAATACGAGTTCGAGATTAACAAAGAGCAACACACAAAGTAGGGAAACACACTTACAGACTCTAATTTTCGGTTTGAACCGTCTTCAGGAGAGATAAGAGTCTGTCTCTAATTTAATAAGACTCTAATAATTTGAGTCTGTCTCTAACCATCTTTGTACCAGTGAGCTTGGTTTCCCTCTCTTATCTCTCCTGAAGACGGTTCAAACCGAAAATTAGAGTCTGTAAGTGTGTTTCCCTACTTTGTGTGTTGCTCTTTGTTAATCTCGAACTCGTATATATATATATATATATATATATATAATTAATGTTATAACTGAAAACATAAAAAAAGAGACTAATACTCACAGTTCTCGATCATTTCGTCTGTCTTGCCGCTCTCAGGAGAGAAGAAAAAGAAAAAGGAACACAGAAGTGGAGACGTGAATGTGTCCGCCACCGACCGATACAAAGTCCGTCCGTCCGATACAGCATCACCTAAACATATATATATAATTAAATCATGAAAATATATCGTCCTTTTAATTAAATAAAAGAAATATATCAGTAATTTTTCAGTTTTTCAGCTTTAAATCAAACTTTGGAAAACCGACGTTTGGCTTCATTTAAAACCCTTTTTCATAGTTATGTAAATAAAATTTGAAGGTCAGCTTTAAAAGTTTGATTTAAACCTAGATAAATGATTAATGATTCGTAAAATTTATTTTATATACATATTTAATTAATTAAAAATGACACAGAATACAGATTAGTGCGATCACAGTTATGCATTCAGCTAGTCCATTGCTGAAAAGGGTGCCTAATAATAAATGAGCCACACTTTCCGCCCTTAGAACATCATTAAAGGATTAAAGTCTCTAATAGTGAGCCTTAGTAACAAATAACCTCTAAAAATGTATCTTCATTTAAACTTTTTTTCGAACTTTGCGTTAAAGATGTTGAAAACAATGAATGTTTGAAAACCCTTTGTATAGAGCTTGCTATTAATTTGAACATTTTCAGTTTTCCAAATAGCTGGTACGTTTGGCTTATTTAAAAAGATATTGAATAGGTCAGAGTGGCGTGAGATGTATGCGGTAGTAGTACTGCACTAACCTTCAGTTTGTCCCTGAGACTTCATAATCACGAAAGGAAGGCACAGTTTGACTAGAAACATCAACTCGAAAGTTTAACTGTGTTCTATAACACATCCGTTATACGTTTCACACAAAATTTTATATACATTCTTAAATAAAGTAATATTTTGAATCAGCTTGTTATATACAACCTAATTCCACAGAAAGAACACATAAAAAGAGATCACAGTGTTATACGTAATGAATATGCACATCTCTTTTACACAAGTAGAGATATCTTTTATTCATAATCTAGTTTATTCAGTTCGTAGAATCCTTTCATTTATTTTCCTATTTATTTTCTTTGATTTTTCTTCGTGTCATTTTGTTTCAATCATTTCCAGCACGTGTTTAACCATAAATATTTGTATAATATATATACAGTTCACAGTATAAAAAGAATTATAAAGAAATTAAAAACAACACAGTTACAGTCTCTAATTTTTGGTTTCAAACGCCTTCAGGAGAGATAAGAGAGAGAAACTAAACGCAACAGTACAGAGACGGTTGGAGACCTATATATATATATATATATATAGTTCAATATAGACAAAGAAACATAGAGAAGTCAAAAGAACACACTTGCAGTCTCTAATTTTCGGTTTGAACCGTCTTCAGGAGAGATAAGAGAGGGAAACCAAGCGAACTGGTTCAGAGACGGTTGGAGACCAACAGTGTTGCCGCATGCGCGCCCGGTCACAGAAAATAAGGTAGACAGGAATCAATTTATAATTACATTGATAATTATATATAATTAACATTATATAATTACATAATTACATTTGTCCGTTTTGGATCGTATTTTCAACGAAAAAGTTATATATATATATATAAAACACTTGAAATAAACAGTGACACATAGACTGAAACATAACAAAAGACTCACTTTTGAATATTTCGACCGTAATGGCGGCCATCCTCAGGAGAAGAAGTGAATTGACGGACCGTTTTTCGTTTATCATGGTTATATATATATCAGTATATATCAGTTTTTATACGAATTTCTTTTCTGTAATCGGAACTTTATTAATTTTGTTTTCTTAATTGTTAATTTTAGTTTAATTTTTTTAACAACATTTTTCTTCTCTATAGTAAGTTAGTGTTAAAAAAAATTTTCCAAAAACATAAAATGTACTATAACGCCCCTTTGTTTTAATATAATTTATAAAAAAAATACCCCATCTAATCCCCCAAATAATGCTCTGTTTTTAGAATCAAAATTTTATTCTCATTCATCAAACGGTATGACCTGTAACTCCCTCAGTACTATTCAGATTAAATCATAAGTCAAAACTTGAAAATATTTGAAAAATCATAAACGAAAAGCAGAAACAGCTACTGCAAGATAGAAAATCTGAAGTGCTTGGCAAGATGATAGCGCATGTGAACAATGAAGTTTCAGAAAAGGGTTTTGTTTAATTGTCATTTCTTATTGAGAATATGGATAATCCTAAGCAACAGGTGTTGAACTTTTAAAACTTGTGCGATATCTCACAATAAATTTTTTTTTTTATTTGGTTTATTATTTTAGGATTTAAATTGTTCAATAAAACAAAAATTACGCACTTAGAATATTTCTAAGTTTTCAATTATTATTATTATTATATTTGCCTTGGAATATTGTTTACTATCATATTATATTTTTACTATCTAACATGAAATTTGCAATGCTGATTTGAAATGGCTTTCATAAACCCTAGTGAATACAGTCTCAGATATTAAACAGGAAGCACGTTGCTGATTTGAAGGCTGCACAATTTGTTATTGTCTTCACGTCAACCTAACATTGAGAGAGGCAGTAAAATAAAAAAAAAAAAAAAAAAAAAATAGAAGACAAAAGAAAAAAAAATAGATGATCGTTAATCTATATTTATTTCAAGGTTTATAAAGACAAGCAATCAATGATGTTACCTTGAGGACTGTTAAAACAAACCAATGTATGAGCAACACACTCGTGTATAAAATACACAGCTACTCCTGTTTAACTGTAAATAAATATGCGATAAAAAGAAAACAAATAACTGACTTTACCTTGTAAAGATCCTTCATATACTGCTTCAATTTTATCAACAATAAATCTAAGTTTTTAAATTTTATCTCTTTCATTAAGTCTTAACTCGGAACTTAAGTTTCATTCAAAGAGATGAAAGTTTTTTATTTTCAACTACTCCCTCTCTCTCTCTCTCTCTCTCTCTCTCTCTCTCTCTCTCTCTCTCTTCTCTCTCTATCTATCTATCTATCTATCTATCTATCATTATCTATTATCTATATATATATATATATATATACTCGTTCTATATATATATATATATATATATATATATATATATATAAAACAGATTCAATAATATATCGACCGTTTGATAGAATAGATGTGTTCTCTAATCGGGGTTCGGTCAATTTTCCAGGATAAAAAATTAAACTCTCGTTGCCAACGTTTTGGTTTTATTTAAAACCTTTTTCATAGACCTACAAACAAAGGATAATAAGAATTCTTTATTATATGGATAATAAGAATTCTGTGTATATGTTTGATGTTGATGTGTGAATTCTTATTATCCTTTGTTTGTAGGCCTATGAAAAAGGTTTTAAATAAAACCGAAACGTTGGCAACGAGAGTTTAATTTTTTATCCTGGAAAATTGACCGAACCCCGATTAGAGAACACACCTATATATATATTAATCAAATATATATTAAAGCACACCGGCTTTATTAATCAAAGATTTGTGCCCCGCGCTGAACTCTCAAATCAGTGACATGTTCGTCATCCCGAGTTCTAGGACCTTCGAACCTAGAATAAAATTTGTTCCGAACTCTCCCATGTTGTGACCTGTCAAAGGCGAGAAGTGCTGGGGTGATTCAACTGTCTAACGCGTGGGTGCGCGCATGTAGCGCTGCTTTGACAGTTAAACGCTGCCACTATTTGAACTGCGCTAATTTATTTTGTTGTTAATTTTTGGTTTATGTTTTAATTGTTTCGTTTTATTGTTTACTGTTTACCTGATGATAGCCAATATGGCCGAAAGCTTGTTTCCCTTTAGTTTTTTAACCCAGTTTGTGTTTGTGTAGTGTCAAATATAGTTTTCTTCAAGATTGTTTTCCCATTCTTGTTATGGAATTAGGTAGATTAATTTTTGAGCTACCAGTGAATTACAAGAAAATAATAAGGCAAATAGAACATCTTCTAAGAAGATTATTAATGCTGAAGCCGCTGTGCTTTTTAACAGCACTTGTTTAAAAGAAGTCTTGCTGCCAGTATACACCAATACATATATATATATATATATATAATCTATAATATCTGTAGGACATTAGAGAAACTCTCAAAAAAGGTAACCAAGCATGAAATTGGCATAAAATTTTTAGAAACTTGTTTGCAAGGATTGCTACCAACCTTCACTAATATATATTGATAAAAGTATCGATCGTTGAATAGAAACGAAACTAAAGTTTATCGGGACTCGGTAAGTTCTTCAGGTTTCAAAATTTATATTTCTGCCTATGAAAAAGGTTTTAAAAAAACCAAAACGTTGGCAATGAGAGTTTAATTTGAATCTGACGAACTGACCGAGTCCAGATAAACTTTAGTTTTGTACATATATGTGTATACACATAAAACGCGATACATAAAAAAAAGAAAAAACAAAACACGCTTACTAAATTCAATATTTCAAACTGTTAGTAATTTTCTAAGTTCAAAAATCAAACCCTCAGAGATTTATGATTTTATGATACGCCTATTCAATCAAACAGTTAATATATTATTGAATTTATTTTATATATATATATACTCTCAAAATAAACTGTGACACATAGACAGAAACATAACAAAGACTCACTTTTCAATATTTCGACCACCATTACGGTTAATATATATATATATATATATATATATATATATATATATATATATATATATATATATATATATTACAAAATAAAAGAACAGGAGGAAATGTCTTCCAGTAAAAATTTCAAAATCGAATTTTCCTGAATCAAAAAAAAAGTTTTGGAAATTAATTGTCTATATGTATGTGAGTTTGTGTCTTCCTAATTACTTTGTGTAATTAGGTTGTTCCTGTTTCTACGCTGGTTTGGATACCTGTGTGTGATGTGTATATGTCTGTGTGTAAGTGCCAGTGAGCGGGATGTCTCAAACGGGTATGAGTTGTAATCACAAAATTTACATTTAAGATTCCCCCATCCCTAAGATGAAACTTAAAAATTCAGCACTTTTTTTTAGGGGCAATTTATATGAAAAAAAAAACGATTTATTTTCTTGCTAGAAATCTGCCTATTCGATTTTTATTAAAATCACTGTGATTCTGAATTTTTATTTTTCATTGTTGTTTAATATGTATATGGGATCAACACTAAAATTTTACTTCAGGGTAAAATTTTAAAAATTTGGTTATAAACGAACTGTAAAACTTTTTTTTTCATTGATAAGGCTACTAAATAGAGAATTATAAAAAGAAAAAGCTACATAATAACATTGAAATAGATCAGAATATTTGTCATTTCTAAATGCATAATAAAACCATAACCCCGAATCCAGCATTCATTGTTCATTGCTGACAACATTGATGTTAGGTTAGGTGAGGTGGCAGTATCACAAGAGAAGCCCTTTGTGATACCACACAAACTAAATGATCCTACATGGAGAGCCTTAGTTGTATTTAGAGCAGGGATCTATAACAAGTACCTGACATCGTACAGGCTCGGGACCGATAGCTTATTGTCCACTCCGGGGAACGACGTGCTCAGATTTATTCATCTCTCGCGTGAATAAACCGAGAGCAAGAGTGGGTATTGAACCCCGGAGCTACCAGTCCAGAAGCGAGCACGTTGCCACTGGGCTACCCTGGGCCCCCAACATTCATGTTTCTACACTCTCAATTGTTTAGAGTTATCATATCGAATATAGAGATGATACCTGATGTACCTGACATCGTACAGGCTCGGGACCGATGGCTTATCATCCTCTCCGGGGGACGACGTGCTCAGATTTATTCACCTCTCGCGTGAATAAACCGAGAACCAGAGTGGGTATTGAACTCCGGAGCTACCAGTCCAGAAGCGAGCACGTTGCCACTGGGCTACCCTGGGCCCCCAACATTCATGTTTCTACACTATGTTTAGAGTTATCATCTCGAATATAGAGATGATACCTGATGTACCTGACATCGTACAAGCTCGGGACCGATGGCTTATCGTCCACTCCGGGGAACGACGTGCTCAGATTTATTCACCTCTCGCGTGAATAAACCGAGAACAAGAGTGGGTATTGAACTCCGGAGCTACCAGTCCAGAAGCGAGCACGTTGCCACTGGGCTACCCTGGGCCCCAACATTCATGTTTCTACACTCTCTTTAGAGTTATCATCTCGAATATAGAGATGATACCTGATGTACCTGACATCGTACAGGCTCGTACGATGGCTTATAAGCCGATGGCTTATCGTCCTCTCCGGAGGACGACGTGCTCAGATTTAGTCACCACTCGCGTGAATAAACCCAGAACCAGAGTGGGTATTGAATCCCGGAGCTACTAGTTCAGAAGCGAGCACGTTGCCACTGGGCTACCCTGGGCCCCCAACATTCATATTTCTATACACTACATTATATCTGCCCTCCTTACTTTAGAAGTCCTTGATTTCGTCACATTCAATTGTTTTGAGTTATCATCTCGCATATAGAGATGATACCTGATGTACCTGACATCGTACAGGCTCAGGCTGACAACATAACATCCTTACCGAGAATCCGGAGACGAAATTTCAACAATCAAGTACCCCGTACTAACGGCAGTATTGTTAAGTCATCCTGACACCAATAGTGTACATTAATAACATGTAATTTACATTCAAAAATTAAATTCAGTACCATGAAATAACTTTGTTTTCGTGACACCAATCCACATTTTTGTTTATTCTACACTATTCCTTGGACCCCTCCCATATGGTTACCAATACGCCAATATAAAATCTACAACAGTCTCAATTGTAGCGATCTTTTTCTTTCTGAAGTCAGCTCTAACAGCTCTTAATACGATAAGTTTTGTGATCATATTTTCTTTGAACAGAAAGGACTAATTTACATGATTTATTTTGACAACCCTACATCTTAATGTTTACAGAATAAGTAAACATTATATCTTAATGTTTTCATCCTCAAGAAATAAATACAATTAGTTGTACCTTTCAACAATCCATATGTCCGATAATAGATTAGAAACTTTACCAATTTACGTAAAGATTGTCATCAACTTTATAACAATTGCAAAAACAAAACGTTTATAAATTATTAATTTCTTAATCACCAATCACCAAGACATTTGTCCAAAAGACTGTTGTCAGAATGTCGTTTTGTCAGAAAAACTTTTTCGTTTTATGCTTAACTTTGTAAGTCAAGGACTTCTTCTGCTGATGGTGGCGAATATCAAAATATTTTAGCGAGCCTGAGTCAGTTGTGTTGGATTAAAAAGACTAGATGGTAATGTTGATATTCAGCATGATTTGAAAATGGAATTAATAGATAGTCACATCACCCGACTTACTATCAGTGAAGACAACAAACTACCTACTCATCCGAACCTCCTTGTATAAGCTCTCAATCCTGCCACCAACTGTCCTCAACCTTAGTTAATAATTACTTCATCCACTGACTATCTGACTACCTTTCCAACTCATGACTAAAAACATTGAAAACCATGACTAACAAGCTCACTGAATAATTACTTCATCCACTGACTATCTGACTACCTTTCCAACTCATGACTAAAAACATTGAAAACCATGACTAACAAGCTCACTGAATAATTACTTCATCCACTGACTATCTGACTACCTTTCCAACTCATGACTAAAAACATTGAAAACCATGACTAACAAGACTACATGACCGTGAATACCACACCATTACTGCACAGACTAACTTAAAATCTGACATGAATTACTGACATTTCAAGTTATAGTAGCACAGTAATCAAGCAGTAGATGGCTCTGGTCTGGAACTGCTAGTTACGACGAGCACTATAGTGCGCGGATATATTCGTTGGTCGTTGGTTGTAGAGGGTGAAACAAAACATGATGATATTTAGAGCATATTGTCAGCATAAGAAGAATGAGAACTGAAGATGAAGCAAGCGAACTGTTCTCAGGAAGGAAAATCAAAACTTATTTATAATTAATATGGCGTACCTTTATAGGTGAGTTTTATAATTATAAAATTATATTTTTGTGCTACTTCAACAAAGATCAGAGTTCATTTACATTTGGATGGTGAAATATGAAAACTCCATGTGACTTGCGTTGTTAGTAGGATATATATAAAAGAGGGTAGAGTTTTGTATGGATGGAAGGAAAGGTAAAGGTTTTAGGGGTTGAATGAGGAGTGTGTGACGTCACTAGGGGTGGGAGTCGGTCAAGGTCCCGTATTTCTGGCAGCCGCTCGTTATCACCCCTCCTAACCACCCCGCTGTTGCTTCAAGCCTCTCCCACTTCCTGTATTTACAAACATCACCTTCTCAACCCCCTCCCTTAAAAACTTACCCCCTTCAAAATCCAACCTAAACCTTCTTAAAACTTACAGGTTTTTACATATCAATTTTTCTAAACAATATAAACATTATATATTACCTTAGAAGGGATTGAAATCTTATGTTGGCTTTTCCCTTCATATTGGATTCTACCCATTCAAATTTCAATCAGCGGGGGATATGTCCATATATCAATTAAAAACATTATTTTAAAAGTGTGATAAACCATATCTGTACACGTTCATCTCATATTTTTGGACAATTAAAAGTTTTACACACTAAACAACCCCTGTTGCTTGACTTTTTGAGATTTATCTACTCAGAAACTCAACTCTTTAATCTGAAGTTTCAAAAACGAAGTTTCTTGCCATCCTTAGGAGAGGACAAAAAGGAAAGAGAAGAGGAAACACAGCAGTGGAGATGTGAAAGCGTCCACCGACAGACACAAACGATCCGAGATGGACAAATAGATTTCAATGTACATAAAGAAACATAGAGAAATTAAAAACACAAACTTACAAACTCTAATTTTTAGTTCAACAGTCTTCAGGAGAGATAAGAGAGGGAAACCAAGCGCACTCGTACAGAGACGGTTGGAGACCAACATTGTTGCCACATACGCGCCCGGTCACAGAGAATAAGGTAGACAAGAATCAATTTAAATTAAAATAGGAATATGAAAAACAATAGTAAACACAAAAACAAATAAAATAATAAAAAATAAAAACTGAGGGATGAACAGAAGAAATGAAGACCGTCTCCAACCGTCTCTGTACGAGTGCGCTTGGTTTCCCTCTCTTTTCTCTACTGAAGACGGTTCAACCAAAAATTAGAGACTGTAAGTTTGTGATTATAATTTCTCTATGTTTCTTTATGTACATTGAACATATATATATATATATATATATATATATATATATATATATATATATACAAAAAAAAAACAAAACTAAACTATAGTTTATCGGGACTCGGTCAGTTCTTTAGGTTAAAATTAAACTCTCATTGCCAACGTTTCGGTCTTCATTTAAAACCTTTCTCATAGGCAGAAGTATATATTTTGAAACAGAAAAAATAAGTATTACATTACAAATTATTTTACAAAGAAAAATAATTTGTAATGTAATACTTAGTTTTTCTGTTTCAAAATATATACTTCTGCCTATGAGAAAGGTTTTAAATGAAGACCGAAACGTTGGCAATGAGAGTTTAATTTGAACCTGAAGAATTGACCGAGTCCCGATAAACTATAGTATTGTTTCTATTCCACGGTCGAAACTTTTATCAATATATATATATAACAATATTTCACAATAAATACGTGATATAACAATCAATGATTAAACTCCAATAAGAAATGAGAAAAAATGAATAAGATCTCTCAACCGTAACAAGCGGTCTTCGTTAGAGTCAACTCTCAAACTTGAGTTGAGATTTAACTCTGATTGATACATAATAATTTATATATATATAATAATTAACATAAACATAATAATTTACACACATATATATAAAAAGATTTCACATAAACACGTGAAACAACAATCAATGATCAAACCACAATAAGAAATGGGAAAACAAGACTAAGATCTTTCAACCGTAACAAGCGGTCTTCGTCAGAGTCAAAAACCCAACTGAGTTGGTTTTTTCCACTCCACTCACCCCACAGGATTAACGCCCACCATTTCTTGAACTTTATGGAAAACAACCCCTTCTACCTTCTCCATGTATATAATAAACCAGATATTTCACCTTAGATCTTATTCACGTCCTGATGATGAATGTTGATCATTCGAAACATGTCGACCATAGGAGATGTACTTTATTGTGTAGACGAAATAACGAGAGTGTTATTTAGAAAAATTGAGAAACTTGTTAAGAAACAGGTAGCAGCTAAATTTGGTGTCATTTTCAATAATACATATATATATATATATATATATATATATACAAAATTAAAGTTTATCAGGACTCGGTCAGTTCTTCAGATTCAAATTAAACTCTCATTGCCAACGTTTTGGTTTACATTTAAAACCTTTTTCATAGGCAGAGTTATAAAACATTGAAACAGAAAAACTAAGTACTACATTAAAGATTGTTTTACAAGAAAAATAATCTGTGGATTTTAACAACTGTTTAGTTTGAATGAACACATGTCACGCGTTCTCGACCACTGATTATTATAGTACAAAGATGGGTTTCTTGAGCATTTTTGGTCATTCAGAGCTAGTTACCCTTAGAATACAGACTTTAAATAACACTGAACACGGTTTATACACGCATAGATACATGGGCTTCCCTTTAACAGATTTCGAATGTAACGGACATAATCTGGAGCGTCAGACTCGCCCTGATGGGCCAGACGCGGTCTGGTGTTTCCGCTGTTGACCGCCAGATGACCTGTGGTCGCTTTGTTTACAGCTGTGCCTGAACACGTGTCGCTGTTTGGCCCGTGTTTTCCCACCGCTAATGCCCTCTTTTGTATGTTTTTTGTGAAATGTTCAACATTTCTTTTAACCATGACATCTTCCTGATTCAGTAGAATCAGAAGCTTTGGACAATCTGGAATTTCTGACTGGTGACCCCTCCTTTTTAGTCTGCAGAGCCGATATATGAGTGCACTTGAATGAGTATCTCATATTATTGGCGCTCTCGATATGAGTGTACTTGAATGGGCAACTCATATTATTAGTGCTCCCTATATGAGTGTACTTGAATGAGTAACTCATACTATTAGCGCTCCCGATATGACTGTACTTGAATGAGTATCTCATATTATTGGCGCTCTCGATATGAGTGTACTTGAATGGGCAACTCATATTATTAGTGCTCCCTATATGAGTGTACTTGAATGAGTAACTCATACTATTAGCGCTCCCGATATGACTGTACTTGAATGAGTATCTCATATTATTGGCGCTCTCGATATGAGTGCACTTGAATGAGTATCACATATTATTGGCGCTCTCGATATGAGTGCACTTGAATGAGTGTCTCATATTATTGGCGCTCCCGATATGACTGTACTTGAATGAGTATCTCATATTATTGGCGCTCCCGATATGAGTGTACTTTAATGAGTATCTCATATTATTGGCGCTCTCGATATGAGTGCACTTGAATGACTATCTCATATTATTGGCGCTCCCGATATGACTGTACTTGAATGAGTATCTCATATTATTGGCGCTCCCGATATGAGTGTACTTTAATGAGTATCTCATATTAATGGCGCTCCCGACATGACTGTACTTGAATGAGTATCTCATATTATTGGCGCTCTCGATATGAGTGTACTTGAATGGGTAACTCATACTATTGGTGCTCTCGATATGACTGTACTTGAATGAGTATCTCATATTAATGGCGCTCCCGACATGACTGTACTTGAATGAGTATCTCATATTATTGGCGCTCTCGATATGAGTGTACTTGAATGAGTATCTCATATTATTGGCGCTCCCGATATGAGTGTACTTGAATGGGTAACTTATATTATTGGCGCTCTCGATATGACTGTACTTGAATGAGTATCTCATATTATTGGCGCTCCCGATATGAGTGTACTTGAATGGGTAACTTATATTATTGGCGCTCTCGATATGAGTGTACTTGAATGAGTATCTCATATTATTGGCGCTCTCGATATGACTGTACTTGAATGAGTATCTCATATTATTGACGCTCCCGATATGACTGTACTTGAATGAGTAACTCATACTATTGGCGCTCCCGATATGACTGTACTTGAATGAGTATCACATATTATTGACGCTCCCGATATGACTGGACTTTAATGAGTATCTCATATTATTGGCGCTCCCGATATGAGTGTACTTTAATGAGTATCTCATACTATTGGCGCTCCCGATATGACTGTACTTGAATGAGTATCACATATTATTGGCGCTCCCGATATGACTGTACTTGAATGAGTATCTCATATTAATGGCGCTCCCGATATGAGTGTACTTTAATGAGTATCACATATTATTGACGTTCCCGATATGACTGTACTTGAATGAGTATCTCATATTATTAACGCTCCCGATATGAGTGTACTTGAATGGCTAACTTATATTATTGGCGCTCTCGATATGAGTGTACTTTAATGAGTATCTCATATTATTAACGCTCCCGATATGAGTGTACTTGAATGGGTAACTTATATTATTGGAGCTCCCGATATGACTGTACTTGAATGAGTATCTCATATTATTGGCGCTCCCGATATGAGTGTACTTTAATGAGTATCTCATATTATTGACGCTCCCGATATGAGTGTACTTGAATGGGTAACTTATATTATTGGAGCTCCCGATATGAGTGTACTTGAATGGGTAAATCATATTATTGGCGCTCTCGATATGAGTGTACTTTAATGAGTAACTCATATTATTGACGCTCCCGATATGAGTGTACTTGAATGGCTATCTCATATTATTGACGCTCCCGATATGACTGTACTTGAATGAGTAACTCATACTATTGGCGCTCCCGATATGACTGTACTTGAATGAGTATCACATATTATTGACGCTCCCGATATGACTGGACTTTAATGAGTATCTCATATTATTGGCGCTCCCGATATGAGTGTACTTTAATGAGTATCTCATACTATTGGCGCTCCCGATATGACTGTACTTGAATGAGTATCACATATTATTGGCGCTCCCGATATGACTGTACTTGAATGAGTATCTCATGTTATTGACGCTCCCGATATGACTGGACTTTAATGAGTATCTCACATTATTGGCGCTCCCGATATGAGTGTACTTTAATGAGTATCTCATATTATTGGCGCTCCCGATATGAGTGTACTTGAATGGGTAACTTATATTACTGGCGCTCTCGATATGAGTGTACTTTAATGAGTATCTCATATTATTAACGCTCCCGATATGAGTGTACTTGAATGGGTAACTCATATTATTGGCGCTCTCGATATGACTGTACTTGAATGAGTATCTCATATTATTGACGCTCCCGATATGAGTGTACTTTAATGAGTATCTCATATTATTGACGCTCCCGATATGAGTGTACTTGAATGGGTAACTTATATTATTGGCGCTCCCGATATGAGTGTACTTGAATGGGTAAATCATATTATTGGCGCTCTCGATATGAGTGTACTTTAATGAGTAACTCATATTATTGACGCTCCCGATATGAGTGTACTTGAATGGCTAACTTATATTATTGGCGCTCCCGATATGACTGTACTTGAATGAGTATCTCATATTATTGGCGCTCCCGATATGAGTGTACTTTAATGAGTATCTCATATTATTGGCGCTCCCGATATGAGTGTACTTTAATAAGTATCTCATATAATTGGCGCTCCCGATATGAGTGTACTTTAATGAGTATCTCATACTATTAGCGCTCCTGATAATACACCCCATCCATTTTTAATGGAAACTAAATCACTAATAAGCAGGAATTTCGCCCTTTGCTGTCTCTTTTAAACTTACTCTGTTACGAATAAAGAATCTTCTGCACTGACGTGTTACTGACACTAATTCTCTTCCTATAATGTGATGAATCATATTTTAACAGTAGATTATGGAAACACACATAGCAGTAGAAGAAAACTAAATTAAACCAGTCTGAGATAAATCAGTATATAACTAAACAACTAATCAAAAAATAATAAACAGAACATTAAAAACAAATAAAAAACAACAGACCAATTTCCTTATTTATGCAAATAAGTTGAATAAGTCAAAATTGTCAATACAATAAGTTACAATAAGTTGTAAGAGTCAAAATACTCTTACAATGCAAGGTCTATTTTTTTTTATGCTAAAACTAGCAAACGTGCCCTTCTTTGACGGGTATTTTCAAAAATTCGAAGATGATACATGGTATTCCAAAATATCATTATAAATTATAAAATAATAGAAAATATCATTATTAGTACAGTGTTAAGCAAATGCCTCTATATACACCACATTATCTGTCTGTTCTTCAGGTTCATGAAAGAACAAAGAGTTGGAACCTCTGACTCTGAACAAGTGAACAAGTGAGAAAAACTTGGTCTCACTTCTACGTTAAATTTTCAATCCATTTAGAGCTTAGATTTTAAGTTAGACATATACAAATCTAGTGTCAAAGTTTCAGCTTGCTATGTCTCATGGTGGATGAGTTTACTACTGACAAACGTTTGTGCTTTAAAGGTCCATAGCTTCGCTTCTACGTTGAATTTCAAATCAATTCAGAGCCTATATTTTAAGTTAGGCATACAAAAATCTACTGTCAAAGTTTCAGCTTGCTATATCTTATGGTGGCTGAGTTTACTTGTGACAAAATTTTACGGATAAACAAACAAACAAAAATTATTTTAAGGGTGGATTTCAGTTTCTCTAAGGTATGAAACATAAAGATAACTTGAAATGAGTCAATTCTAGTCAATGTACAGACAAAACCTTTCTTTTATTTATATAGATTAATTAATGCATACTAAACTAATAAACAGTAGGTTACGTTGGAGTGGCAGTCCCACAAGGGAACACACTTAGGCCAAGCATTGGCCCATTGTAATACCACACAATGAAGATTGATTCTACAGTGGGAGTCTTAAATTTTGCCTAACTCAAGTGTATTTAGAGTAAGGATTTTTTAACGAGTACCTGACATCGTACAGGCTCGGGACCGACAGTTTAACGTCCTTCTCCGAGGAACGACGTGCTCAGATTTATTCACCTCCCGCGTGAATAAATCGAGGGGTAGGTGGGGATCGAACCCCGGTCCTATCAGTTCAGAGGCGAGCACGTAACCACTGAGCTAACCTGACCCCCTAATAAACAGTAATTCTACATACTTATAATAATGATACTCGTAATTAAATCAAACAAGGTTACGTCGGCGGTGGCAGTTAGGAGACTGTAACGTAGTAGATGTTTTATAGCTTTTTTAAATTTCTTTATGTTTGCAATAAAAGAAATCTACACTGCTGTACTGACTATTACTTGATCATCATATGAGACAGTGGGGAATAAAAAAATTATTATTTTTAGAACATGGAACATAAAATTACTTGCGAGTTTTTAAAATTATGATGGTATGAAGAAATGTAGTTGAGAAATGAGATTAGAACAATACATCGAATTATTTAATAACTTATATATAAATAGGATGTCATAACAGCTTCTACTGGAAAAGATATCAGAAATATTAATACGGGAACAAAAGAGACGAGACGGGAACAAAAGAGACGGGAACAAAAGATGAATCTGTAGGATAACTCGACTTATGGGAAAGCTTCTTAAGGAATTTAGAATGGACGGATTGAAGTAAATTTATGATAATGTTTGTAACGCGGGCTGTAACATGCGAGGCATGTTCTCAAATTGGAAGAATGAGAGATTTATAAAGAGTAACGAACGTATTGGGATCTTTAATACCATATGATTTTCTTGTAATGAATCCAAGCATTTCTATCCTATAGTTTTGTATATTAACAATATGATTGTTAAAAGTTAATTTTTTAACTTTTGTAGCAATGTAGACATGAGTATACCATGATCTAGTGTACCAAATAAATGCTATTTAACTAAGAAAGATAAGGTAACTTTCAAGGCACTCAAAAATGTCAGTCTCCTGAAATACCAGCAGCTTGCAATGTAGACATGAGTATACTATGATCTAGTATACCATGATCTAATATACCAAACAAATGCTTAGCAAAGCCAGTATAAACTAGTAAACCTAAGCTCATGGAACTGAGGGTGGAATTTTGAAAGAAAATCAAATTAGTAGTCCTTGACTTATTTCGTTAAAAACAATGTTGTGTAGAAAATAATATAATTAACGAAACTGTACTAAAAACTAATTGATGTAAGAAGCTTTCGACTTTCATAGGCCCTGTCAGGTTTGAAAGTACTCATTAGAAGTTTAAACAGTTACTAAATATTAACTTAGAATTAGGGAAAAGCTAGAACTGGGAGAGGAAGGAATTGGTTGTGAAGTTGATTGTACGAGCAATGACCTGCTACCTGCTACTATTACAAGTCTGTTATAAGCCTCTTACAACAGAGAGAGAGAGAGATACCTTGGTTGAGTGAGCAAATCTCGCCAAACAAACTTTAGATACACAAATAACATTATATTAAGGACAATAATACTACTTAAAGCAAACAAAATAGTAATTTTAAAATTACACTTTGTATAAAGGAATTGATAGTAGTTTTAAAATTGTCAAAGGTTGAGGGATTTGGACTAGTAGCAGGTAGCAGGTCATTGCTCTGTCAACCGTCTACCCGACCTACTTACTATCTCTCCCAGGCCCCAGCTTTTACCTAGTTCTAACTTAAACTATTATTAACTATTTAAAACTATTAGTACCCATTAGTAACTATTAGTAAACTATTAGTAACTATTTAAAACTGTTAGTATCTATTAGTAATCTATGGGTAACTATTAGTCAAATATTAGTAACTATTTAAAACCATTAGTCCCTATTAGTAATCTATTAGTAACTATTTAAAACTATTAGTACCTATTAGTAATCTATTAGTAACTATTTAAAACTATTAGTAACTATTAGTAAACTATTAGTAACTATTTACTCTTCTACTTATCATTATGACAAATCAGACGACGGTCTATTAAATCGGAAAGATTGTTAGATTTCTTAGTTTTTAGAATAGTTGTTAAATGTAGATAATCGTGAATAATTGTTTGCTTTTTGTGTTTCTGAGTTTTAACTGTATATCTTATAAGCTGGAAGGCAGAATTTCATTAGTCAGGATGTTTGAACTAAGCTAGGATTAAGATATTGATTGATTTGTCGCATTTTTCAAAATTTGGTAAATATGCTGTTATATTACACAAAAAGGGTTCAGGTTAGCCTAGTGGCAACGTGTTCGCCTCTGGACTAGTAGGTAAAGTGTTCAATACCCACTATTGCCCTCGATTTATTCACATGAGAGATGAATACATTTGAGCACGTCGTCCCTCGGAATTGAGGTGAAGCCATCGGTCCATAGTCTGTACGATGTCAGATACTCATTAAAGATCCCTACTCTAAATACACTTGAGTTAGGCAACATTTTGGACTCCTAATCTAGAATCAATGTTCATTGTGTGGTATCACAATGAGGCAATGTTCGGCTTAGGTGTATTACTTTGTGGGACTGCCACTGCAACCTAGCCCAGTGGTTTCCAAACTTGATGTTACTACGCCTCCCTTAAAAATATTTAATCATTTTAGCGCCCCCCCCCCCCCCCCCACTGAAGATTTCAATAAGAACACAAATTTTTACTCTTATAAAATTTATTCATATAAACTAATAGAAAACGATATTTTATTATTGTTTTTAATGAGATGGATGTGCTTGTCTATTAGCACAAAGTTTATCAAATCTTGGTGTTTGTGACGATATAGCTACTCGTAGCTCTTTTTCTACAACTAAACGAACTCGATATTTGGATTTCATTGCAGCCAAAGCAGAAAATCATGTTTGCCTTGACGTTAAATCATCTTCACGTTAGCTCGTGAAGACGGCCTAACATGACCTACACCAACAAAAACCTATAGGTATAAGCTTTTTAGTCTTATAACCGAAGATGGTTACTCGGTGAAAGAGGTCAACAAGAGTTACAGGTGTAAAATAAAAACGGATGAGAAATAGATAATACACAGTTGATAACGATAGGAAAGACTAGTTAAGCAGTAAAGAAGAATTTATAAGAAGGAAAACTTCTTCTTCTTAAGGATGAAGAAGAAGAAATGGTATTCGAAAAAGGAAAAAGAATCATTGATACACTAACCAAGTCAAGACTGGCCAAGCAAACCCATGTCCGCCTAACCGTCTACAACTAGACGCGTCCGAATTAACCTCAAATCGATTTAAGGAGCAAGGAAAGTTTTAAGAAAGACGGGTATACGACCGAGCAGACTTCCCGCATCTGTCAGTCCAAGAACACAGCATCCATGGAGGCCCTTCAACAATACAAGTATATACCCAAATGATCCCGACATCTAGAGTACAGACAATTTCCACTTTATTCTTATGAAAATATGATGCTCTTCATCATTACAGATATATAAGCAAGAAATCCTAAAATCAGGAGTTCAGAAATTTTACACTAATTCTGATAACTTCATACTCTTCATCATTATAGGTAAACAAACATTAAATTACAGACAATTTCCACGTAATTCTGATGATATCATGATGCTCTTCATCATTACAGGTATACAAACAAGTGATCCTGACATTAAAGGACAGACAATCTCCACGTGATTCTGATGATAACTTGATGCTCTTCATCAATACAGGTAAACAAACAAGTGATTCTGATATGGGGAGTGATATCATGAAATGATGATCCTGAAATGGTATCATGATGCTTTTCATCATTACAGCTATATAAACAAGTGATCCTGACATTAAAGTACAGACAATTGCATGTGATTCTGATGATATCATGATGATCTTCATCATTACAGGTATATAATCAAGAAATCCTGAAAAGAGAAGTTCAGACATTTTACACTAATTCTGATGACAACATGATGATCTTCATCATTACAGGTATATAATCAAGAAATCCTGAAATCAGGAGTTCAGAAAATTTCCTCTCGATTCTGATGGTAACCATGAAAGCTATTCCGGGTGTACGTATGTGCATGTAACCATGACATAGAAGGCAACACTGACTTACCTTGGCCGCATGAGATATCACTTTTTTCAATAAACTTTGATTACTAGTATATTTTAATATTATATATTAATACAAAAAATTAGATCTTAATTGTAAATCTTAAACATAGGTCTTAATTGAATCAACTGACGACATCCAATATTATTACAAGCACATTGGACAATAATACTCAACATATATTTTCTATTCAATGATCTCTAAAAGTTTATCACTATACTAAGGTATACAATGGGGGGGGGGGGGGGGGAGGATAGCTTAGTTGTTAATGTACTCGCCTCTGGGCTGGTAGTCCGGGGTTCGATTCCCCACCTGGCCCTCGATTTATTCACGCGGAAGATGAATAAATCTGAGTACGTCGTCCCTTGGAGAGGACGTTAACCCGTCGGTCCCGAGGCTGTACTATGTATTGTACTCGTTACAGATCACTACTTGAAATGGTCTTTAGTTAGGCAAAATTTAAGACTCCCAATGTAGGATCTGTAGAATCACCTATCAAATAAAAAGTCGGTAAACGGCTGACAGTATCACCCGCTAGAGGATCGGTTTAAACAATAAAAAAAAAAGTATGCAGTCCCTTGTATATTTACCTGTGTTTACACCAAACCTGTCTTGATCCTACAGAATATAGAATTTTCACTTTAATTAAATACACCATTTATACAAATAAATAAATAATGTAATATTTTAAATAATCTTTATGCAAGTTTCTGGCAAGTCCATACCTGCGGAAATCATAAATTAAAACTATTTACTTCACAGAGATTTAGAACAGTTAGAAAAGTTTGCTAGAAAGGATAACAGATTGCATTGGTGCCTAGCCAGTTAATATTAAAAGTTTCTACTGTTTTATTTGTCCATTGTAAAAGTCATTTGGTTCCTGTCACTGACTCAATGTTAACTAAACAGACTTTAGTCATCTGTGTTTCACTCTTATGCACAAAATACACATTTATCTTCATTTCGCTTCTAATTAATTCTCATAATTTAACCAATTTTTCTTTTTTTAATTTTTACTGACTTCTATGAAAAATGGTGTTTATTTTTAGATATTTCAGAATAGTTTAAAACAGTGGTTTTTAAAGTTTTTTTTTTTCTTCAATTCCTTACTATTTAGTGAGCCAACTCTATATTTTCTACTACAGTAGCGGTCTTTGACAAATTCGATTATAACCCATGCAGTGTTTAGTATATAAATAAAATAAAAACCAATAAAAAAGAAGATAGCACACAGATAGACACAGGAATAACTCATTTCTATATTTCGACCATCGTCGTCATCAGAAGGCGAAGAGTCTGAGTCACCGCCCTGCCTTCCTGCTGGACTCTTCGCCTCCTGATGACGACGATGGTCGAAATATAGGAGTGACTTATTCCTGTGTCTATCTGTGTGCTATCTTCTTTTTAATTGGGTTTTTATTTAAAAGTCCACTGGACCGTTTCATTTAATTAGTTTTATAAATAAAATACATATGAAAAGATTTTATATGTTTAAGGCATCGCCATCTTTAAGACATGTATCTGTGGGATAAGGAAAAAATAATTATATAATAATAAGGCACCTGAAGAGAAATAAAATTGTAAGAATGAAGTGATGATCGAGCAACAGAGAAACAAAAAACCGAACAACAGAATTGGTATTGTAACAAGAAAATGGTTAAAACTATCCACTAATGGGCACTGATTATTATTATTATTTCTAACAGTGTGGTCACTTTTGTCAAGAAATGACTTACAATATTTTATATACTGGTTGTTTTTGTTATTAAAACAGTCTAAGTGGTTGGGACTTGCAAAGTAAGTCAACATTTGAATGTAATGTATTCAATTTTGAAGCAATGGATCTTCTGTCCAATAGGTCATTCATTCCCCACTCGGTAACTCCGTCATTCCCCAGGGGTTTAGAACCATTGGTTTAAAAGAATAAATATTAATTATTAACATCTTAGTTTGAGTCATGCACTTGAAAGACTCAATAAGAATAAAAAACATGTCGTAGGTTCATTAAGGAACTAGTATTTATAAGTATAAAAATGATACATCTGTTTGTGTGTTTGTTCGTACCAAAGAAATAGTATTCAAATCAAACACAAAGATCTCATTTCCTTTTCAATTTTCCTCCTTGGAATTTGGAATTAAAAATTCTTGTAAAATAAGTTCACATATTTTTTAAAAAGAAGTAAATACATAACAAGATCCGTTTGTGATACTATTTTCGGTCATATTAACGGGCAATATTCCCTGTATGTATGTTACAAATGAACTAAATTGGTGTGAAAAAAATCAAAATGGGTTTCTTGAGGATTTGGTACAAAGAATTAACTATTCCTGATTATTAGACGACGTTTTACTAAAAATTGTTTAGTATTTTCAAAGCTAAAAACAATTTATTGAAAACATAATTTGGTGAAAACAAATACATCCACGGAATATCAAAAAACAGAAAACCAGAAAACAATAAGCAAGAAACAGAAAGTAAAACTTTATTTAGAAAAAATAGAAATTGAATAGAAAGTGTTATTCAAAAAATAGAAAGTGTTATTGTTTTTTAATACAAGAAATGCGTTGTTTAAACATAATTATTTTTATTAATTATTAAGGTTAAACAAATTGTAAACAGATAAGTAATACGGCAAAATAACTCTGCAAGGATACCTCAACAAAACATTCAAGGAAATAGAAAACAAAAAACACAATAACGAAAATTACAAACAATACAAATAAGAAAAGTATAAACAAAGTAAGGGGAAATCAAAAATTACAAACGTATTACCTTTTTTGTTTTTGAAGGAAAACTGGATTAAGTTAGATGCATTTATCTAAGAGCATCATAACAGGCATGAAAACAAAGGGAGGTTATATAACCATACAAACAAAACAAGCCACTGGTTCAAGTTAATTACTGTGTAATGCGGTTCAAAGCAACATTGCTTTTAGCTTTGAAAATGACAAAAACAGTTTTTGGTGAAATGACGGATTATAATCAGGAGTAGTTAATTCTGTAGACGAAATCCTCAAAAAAAAACCATTTTGAATTTTAAGAATTATTGGTGCAGAAGCTATATGAATATCAAATTGGTATCCTTAAATACATCTTGAAGAGCTCTCTATGCAGATGAGTATTTAGATCAGGGGTCTCAATGCTTTTGCTTTGCAATGCTTTTGTATACTCAAACATTATCAAAAAGAAAATTTTTGAGTATAGTCCAAAGCAAACAAAATGAATACTCAAACATTTTCATTAAAACATAACGAACAGTATTCTCGTCAGTTTGTTATAATGTTCCAATGTTTTAAAATATTATATTACGATTGTTTTTTATTTTACACTTAAATTTATTTTTTTTTTATAATTTATGTGGATAAAATTTTGATAATGAAATATTTTGTTGTTGTAAAATATGTTTATATTTCGACATTATATTGTAGATCTAATGAAATTATTTCATAGATACACTTCTTGTTTACCTAAAAATAAATTTTGTTTGAAAATTTACACGAGCATAACTACCTTTTTTTAAGACGTCCGGCAAACGGGGGGGGGGGGGGGGGCGCACAGATGATAGAATATCTCTCAGAGGGGAGTCGGGGTTTACAAGCAAAACCTTTTTCATGGGCCTAAAAAAAATGAAGGAAATTTTGTATATCTATAACAAGATTTCACAATAAACACGTGGAATAAAAGTCAATGATCAAACCACAATAAGAAATGAAAAAAAAAATACTAAGATTTTTCAATCCTAACAAACGGTCGTCGTCAGAGAGCAAGTGACTAAAAAATAATGAAATAATAAAATTATTTTTTAGTTCACTTGCTCTCTGACGATGTGTTGACGGAAGGCCTTAGAGCATTGTTTCCAAATTTGTTTCATTGTGGTAAATTAATCCATATATTATATATATATATATATATATATATATATATATACAGTTTTTCAAAAGAATTATCTGCTTTTATTAACAAGTTGTAATTTTTTTTGTGGAATAAATTATTATTATGGTTTACGCATAGGAAATCAAATTACGTAAACGTAATTTAAACGTAAACTAGGATGGTTTACTTATACGTTTTAAATATCATGTATACGTGATATTTAATAATTTAATTCCAAGAAATTATTTCCTTTGACAATTACCGCAAATATTCTACAATATAGAGAAATGGATATTTGAAATAAAAAAAAAATCAATCCATTAAGAAAGTAATTAAATTTTCTATTGTTTCAAAATAATTACCTTTTTTCCTTTAGGCCTAAAATAAAATTTTCTACTTATTTAAAGGTTTAAAAGAAAAAAAAAAATGTAATTTGCTTTTAGCCAGGTCACCCTAATAACCACTTTATTGACCTTCGCTGAACCTCCTCATCCCCAATAAAGATCAATACCGGTATAAACAAGCCTTCGTCGTCAAGGACTCTAATAAATAATAACCTCCTTCTTACAATAATTTACTCTTCCACTCTTACAACCTTCAATTCTATAAATAGAAATTAATTACTTTTAACACTTAAAATGGTTTTCATTAGTTTAACTCCCCCCCCCCCCCCGCTTTAAATCAAAAAGAATGCAACCTTGGCCTATTAAACAAGAATTGATTCAATTTAAATTGTATGTATAATAACTTAAGGATGAATTGGAAATCTATGTGAAAATGGAAAAAGGCTTGCATGTGTAATGAAAGATGGAACAGTTATTAGGAAGGAAGGGTGGGTGTGTATGTAAGCCTATGATGTGGTTAGCAGTCAGCAGTGTTGCCAAAAGAGTTTAAAGGAAAAATATACTAAAGTAGTATAGTAGGAAAAACGTAAAAAATATAATAATAATAATAACTAGTCATGCAAACAGTGACTCAATGGGAAAAAATTTAAATGTAATAAAGACCTTCTAACAAAGGCATATTCATTTTCCTATTTCATAAATGGCCTAATTCATTAGGAGCCAGGGTAGCTCAGTGGCTTGTGTGGTTGCTATTGGATTGGTAGATCCGGAGTTTGATTGTCAGTGTGGCCTTCAATTTCTTCTCACAGGAGGAGAAAATATCTGATTAGGTCGTCCATCGAAGAGGACGTTAAGCTGTCGGAGTCGAACCTGTACGATGTCAGGTACTTGTTAAGCATCGCTAGTGTAAATAGATTTGAGTAGAACTCCCAATGTAGAATGCTGATTATGTGGGAAAACAAGAGGACAATGTTTCGGCTATGCGTTTTCTTTTCTTGGGAAGGCCATTGTAACCTGACCTCTCAAACTTATTGACAGACATTGACTATTTGTGTTGATTGACAACGGCTGAAAAAACCCAATACGAGGAAGCAAAGTATGACAGTTAACTCATACTTTAAAGTTAATCTGAACAATAAGGAAAGTAATGTTGTTTTCCAACGCCCACACACTGATAAGGCTTTCACTGTTTAGTGTTGTTCTAGGGGGCGGAAATAGTGGCTCAATTAATATTTGAGCCGCTTATTTTGAAAGTGGCCTAATTCCATTTATGTTAAAATCGAGATATTTAAGGGTTTGCGTTTTACAAAATTTAAAAATATTGTCATTTTATTTATCAACTAATTTTTGTTATAAAAACCCTTAGTAATTTTAAATAAATTTTGTACAATTTGCTGCAAAAGGTGAAGATAACGTAAAAATGTAATTATTTAAATAGCTAGCTAAATTTTTTTGGAAAATGGAATTAGGCCACTTTCAAAATAAACGGCTCATTTAGCACCCATATAGAAATGGGTGAGGCACATTACCTAAGTTAGTTCTAAATTTTACCTAACTCAAGTATATTCACAGTAGGAATCTTTAATGAGTACCTGACTCGTACAAGGCTCGGGACCGATGATTTAATGTCCTCTCCTAAGTACGCCCAGCTCAATTTTATTCACTTTCCAAGTGAATAAATAGAGGATCAGGTGGGGTTCTGAACGACCTACCAGTTCAGAGGTGAGTCCCTTAACCACTGAGCTAATTAAGTCACTAACCACTTGAGCCACTAGAAATTAAGTAAAGAAGTTTGTCATTAAATTTAAAAAAAAAATTGTTTTCTGATTTAGCCCCGAGACACTACTCACATTGCATAACCAAATAAGGACTTGCTCGAAGACAAGCAGTTGTGTTTTTATCCCCTAAAAGTACCTCCTCTGATGACAGTTCAAAGGAAAGAGTATACTTTTCGATTGCTTACAAATCCCCAAATTTAATTATGATCTTTTATTGTCTGACCTACAGCGTTTTCGAGTTAATTGAAAACAATCCAAGTTAAATTTAAAATAATCCAAGCTTAAATTAAGATTAACCACGTTCAATTTTATATTCTTCAAATTTATATTCCATACAGTCTATTAACCTAAGAATACACATACACTATAATTACACAATAATTAAATACAATAATTGAGTATAACCACACAAATTAATAACTCCCACACAAACATACCAATAAACATCTGGAATAAATGTAAAATTTATATTGCCTTAAGTTATAAGTATAACCTCCCACTAATACAAATAAAAAAAATATGTATTTATTGTAAAATATTTATTCCATAAATATGTAAATTGTAACCTCCAGCACAGCAAAACAATGTTTATATGTAGTAATTGTGACATTTATATTGCCTGAATATGTAAAGTGTAACCCTAAATCATACCAATAATAATAAAATATTTATTTATTTTAAATTACTTATACCATGAATATGTAAGTGTCAAGTGTAATGCCCACACAAACAAAATAATAAACATATGTATCAATTTTAAAATTATTATTCCCTACCTGTATAAAGTGAAACCTCCCACTGATAGAAATTAAAAAAATATTTATTTATTGTTAATTTTTTATTCCATAATAATGTAAGTGTAACCTTCCACAAAAACAGCAATAAATATTAGTTTTAATTGTGAAATTTATATTACCTCAATGTGTAAAGTGTTACCACCCACTAATAAAAAAGAAAAAAACATTTATTTGTTGTAAAATATTTATTCCATAAACTCCAAAAAAAAACAATAAACATAAGTAAACATAAGTAAACGTAAAATTAATATCGCCTAAATATATAAAGTATAACCTACCACTCATACATAGAAATATATAGATAATAGAAATATCTATCTATTGTAAAAATTTAATACCATGAATATGTAAGTGTAACCCAAAAACATGACAATAAACATATTTATCAATTGAAAAAATTATATTACCCAAATGAGTAAAGTGTAACCTCCCACAAATATATTTTAAAAAATATGCTTATATTGCAAAATATTTCTTACTTCAATATGTTAGTGTAACCTTCTACAATAACCTAGGAAATTTATATTGCCTAAATATGTAAAGTGCACCTCCCACTGATACAAATTAAAAAATATCTATTTATTCCTTAATCATGAAAGTGTCACCTCCCACACAAACATAAGAATAAACATTGGTATAATTGTAAAATTTGCTATGTTTAAATGTGTTCGGCCAACCCTTCCACAAATACAAATTAAAAAAAAAAACATTTATTTATAGGATATGTTTATTCCATCAACAAGTAAGTGTAACCTTCCACACTAAAATAAAAATAAAAATTAGTATTAATTGTAAAATTTATATTACCTGAATGTGTAAAGTGTAACCACACAACAATACAAATTAAAAAAAATATTTTATAATATAAACTATTTATTCCATAAATATGTAAGTGTAAGCTCCCACAAAAACATAAGAATAAAGAATAATATTTCATTAAAAAATGTATGTGACCAAATGTGTAAGTGTAACCTCTTACTAATAGAAATTGAAAAAAATGAATTTATTGAAAATATTTATTCCTTTAACATTTGGGATTAACCTCCCAAACAAACACAGGAATAAATATAAAAATTAATTATAAAATGTATATTGACTAAATGTTTAATGAGTAACGTACCACCACAAAAAAATTTAACACAATATTTATTTTTGTAAAATATATATTAAATAAACATGTAAGTGTAACCTCCCACAAAAATATAGCAACACATATAAATTAATTGTAAAATTTATATTTCCTACATGTGTGAAGTGTAGCCTCCCACACAAAAAGCTATAAACATATGCATTAAATGAAAAATATATATTTCTTAAATGAGTATGGTGTAATCTCCAAGCAATTCAAATTAAAAAAATCTGGAATGGCCTACACTCCACTTTACTATAAGTAAACTTAATATCAAACTTCTTGGGTATATAATATATAAGGCTCATTTAAGCATAATATACATGTCTAAATGGGAGATGTTTATTAGTCTTTCATTCCTGAGGTAGTGCAGATAGTGATTGATCCACCTATTAATATATACGCTTATTTTTGTATATCACACCACTGATGCAAATAATCTCATTAGTATAACTACAACAGTAATAACTTTTTGAAAAGCCAAAGTGAAAATTTGCTTATACGAAATAATTTCCACAAGAGAGCATGACTTTTGCTCCAATAGCCCGTGGCTGTGGATCTCTTACACATATATCTGACCACCTTCTATGTTTAATGCTTAAGACAAATTTTCTCACATAGAACTTTAAGTTCCCATTTTTAGTATTTTAAAAACATTACTAAGTTTTTGTCTGAAATGTTAAAAACATGTAAGAAATAATGTCGTTTTCAGCAGTAATAACATTATAAAAAGTAAATTAAAAATTTGCTTGTACGAAATAATTTCCTACAAGAAAGCATGGCTTTTGCTCCAATAGCCAGTGGATCTCTTACATAGTTTATCTGACCTCCTTCTACATTTAATACTTAAGACAAATTTTCCCATTTAGAAATTAAAAATATTTTAAGTATATTAAAAGCACTACAAATTTTTTGTCTCAAATGTCAAAAATATGTAAGAAAAAATGTCGTTTTAAGATAATTTTTAATTTAAGATGTAGGTTAATTTCATTTATTATTATTAAAAGAATTTTTTTTTAATTCTGAATAATGTTCTACATTTTTAGTCTTTTATCAAATTATTATACTGGAAATTTTATGGCATGCTAGAGTTTTTTAAAAACTCACTTTTCTTTCCCTTAGTCAAAAATCATAAAAATCCAATTTACTCTGAGCGAATGTTATTTTTTCTCACGTGCTGTACTCTACACTTTGCTGTAAATGTATATTGAGAAAAAATATATTGGTAAATAGAGACTTTTGTATTCTCAAATCAAGTTCAAAGCCGACTTTTCTGTACAATTTTAAATTTAAAAGCTGGAAGCTTGAAATTTTTAAGCATAATGGTATGAACTATTAGACAAGAATAGTGAAAAAAATGGATATTAGTCGAAAGCATAGAAGGTCTCTTACAGGATGAAAAAGTTCATTTCACAAACTTCAGTATTAACCAAAAATAATGTCATTCATAAACATAAAAAAATCAGCATCTGATATTAATCCTTGTAGAATGTTGCAACATGTAGATCGATTAGAACATTTTGTTAGACAAACTCATCATACCATGAAAAGAATCAGAAATTATATGTTTAATATGCTCTATTGTCGTTGAATTTTTACATATAAGAATTATATTCTTTTTATATCACATATAAGTCGTTAAATCATTTCAAAATTTTTATTATATCCATAAACATTATTTCGGTCAATTCACTCAAAAAAATTCTAAGTCAACGTAAACAATGTAAAAAAATATCAAAAATTCGACAAGTATAGCAGGTGATCCATTAGTCTGGGATAAACAAACAGTTTTTATAGCTTTATTGCACTTTGCCATGATTGAACTTTCATGATTTTTTTTCTAAATTACTAATTTTTTGTTCCGTTTTTGGTAAAATTTTCATGGTTTCTTAATGAGCCGTTTAACGTTAAAAAAACATTTTCTGAAAACAGAAATCGTACTTTAACGCCCCTTTGGCGAATGTAATTTTAAAAACAAATATCTCATTTCATTCTCCATACAATGATCTATTTTAGGTATTGTTTAACTTTGATCGGTCATACGGCATGGCTTGTATGGCCCTCTTAAGCTTTGAGATTGAATTGAAGTTCTAATTTTTACATTTTATTGAAAAAAATATTTGCAGTCTTTTTAAATTTTGAATATTTTTCTTTTATTGCATTTGTAACCTCAAAGATAGTGCCAACATTTCAAAACTCTAAAGTTAGGAGTTTAGGAGAAAAAATGTTGTCTATAAACAGGTTTTTGGCAAAAAAGTGACTTTCCCGTCATTCATAATTCTTCCCAAACAATAGGGATCATCTATACTATGATAGGGCCCATTTTTGTGTAAAATATCAACTTGATCCATCAAAGATTCTGGACCGTAGCATGGTAATAAACAATGCTAACACACTCACCCACCCACCCTCACAAAGATATCATCAAAAAACTTCATAAAACAACCTCTGGGACCTCAAAACATGTAATCCTGTCAAAACCTCAAGATCGAATTTTTCATAATCACTATACTTTATTTATAGTAAAGTAAAAATTGATAATAAAACGACATTTAACAGCCTGTATTAGAAAATAGGAAAACCCTCATGTATTCTTCTACAACAGAAGGTTGTCAACCTCAAATTTCAGTAAGGCAAAATTGAATAGTGAAGTAAAGTCAGTAGCCATATTTAATATTTATTGAAAAATTAAATGCAACTGATATGGAATGTTCATCCTTTTCATATGTAAACAAACTTCAGTTTTGCTTAAACACAACTAAATGTGGTATTCAAACAAAAACACAGATCTGGTATTCATTTCTTATTTAAATAAATAAAGTATGTTTCTCCCCATATCCTTTCAAGTTCCTTTTCAAACTAAACCTTTTTCAAAGCCAACAACAAAAGAACCAAAACGAAAAATGACATTTAATAAAAATCCAACTATTAATATATATATGTAAACTATATTCACAAAAAAGAACACACAGAAATGAAACAGAAACTCACTGCTATATTTTGATGGCTTCGTCATCAGGAAAATAGATGTGAATCACTCTGAAGACTGGTAACAACTCAGTGATCTATAAATATATCACAAACATGAATATCCTAAAACAAAAATCACAACCATATATCTTAATCTATTCTTTGTGATATATATTTCTTTGATATAAAATATATATCACAAACAAATATACTGAAGTAAGTTAAGAAAAATGTTTTAAACATCTTGAAGTTTATTCGGTAATTACTAAAATAAAACAAATCCAATTATATAATAATTTTAAAAGGAAAATATTACCATAAATAAAGTTTCTTTTTGCTGAATTACCTTTAAAAAATTCATTATTTTCATTAAAACAAATGCTCAAATAATCAAAATAAAGTGTTAAAAAGTCTATAAATTAGAGAAATTTGGCAAATTACTTCTTTAATAAACATGATATAGGATTAAATTTAGTTTAAACCCATTTAAAAACTAATTTCATAGATACTTAAATAGTTTTTATATAATTGTGTTGATATAATTTTTAATAATAAACATTTCATAATATCACAATTATTAATATGATTGATCATATATAGAAACTACAGTTTCAAAGTATGAAAAAAAATATGTGATAATGCAGAATGAACCAAAAGTAAGTTTACAATTGCCCAAATCTTTTCTTTGCTACATAAAGATTTCAATTGGTGAACAATATAATACAAGTATTAAATTAATACTAAATTCAAATAGATATTAAATTTATATTGGAAGTTAGAAAAGAACAGAGTAAATTAGTTGAAATTAAATACAATATATGAATGTTGAATTGAACTATTGAGGTTTTTAGCAAGAGGAATTAGTATGAAATTAGTAAATAACTTGATTAATCTACCAATAGGAAGAAATATGACATTATAACAGATTGAACAAGTAATGAACATTTAAAGTGCTCAACCTATCATTTAGTGTTGATATAATTTATAATTTTTGTAAATTACTTCTTTAATAAACATGATATAGGATTAAATTTAGTTTAAACACATTTAAAACCTAATTTCATAGATACTTAAATAGTTTTTATATAATTGTGTTGATATAATTTTTAATAATAAACAATTCATAATGTCAAAATTATAAATATGACTATATATAGAAACTACAGTTTCAAAATATTAAAAATTTTCAATGAATTTAACAACTATATGATAACAAAGAATGAACCAAAAGTAAGTTTACAGTTACCAAACTCTTATCATTGCTTCATAATGATTTCAATTGGTAAACAATTATAATACAGGTAAAAGAAATGGATGTTAAATTAATATTGGAAGTTGTAAAATGCTGAGCTTGTTCTATGGACAAGGTTATTGTAGCCATGGTTTTAGTCCTGTATTATGTTTTCATATTTTTTCTAAATAAGTTTTAGTTAACGTAATTTTCCATTATATGATTATAAAGAATGATTTTTAATTATTAATTAAAAGAATATGCCAGTAATTAGTAAAATGAACGTTAAATGATACATCATTACATTCTATAACAAAATTAATACTAATAACAGAATTTAAATAGTTAATTGTATTAAACATGAAACAGCTATAATCATAAATGATAACTATTATTGAATTCAAACTGTAAGAGTTACACATAATATTAGAAAGTAATATATTCCATTAAACTTTAATAATTTAAAATGAAATTTTAATCAATGATTAAAATAAGAAAAAAATAAAGAAACTCACATTGATATGTTGACGAATCGTCACAAAGAACAGGAGATGTGACTCCAATATGGAGCAAAACTCCACTGGGAATACCACTATAACTATATTCTTAGTCTATAGTCTATAAATAGTCCTGATCTTCTTATGGAGATTATCAACCTTTTAACCGAAGCAAGCTGCCTTGCTAAGTCCACTGGTGAAACTATGGAGTCTACCAAACAAAGGAAAAAGAGTTATCCCATAGTTCAATTACAAAAAAATACAGTTTAGCAACAAGAATAAACAGTGTTTTAAAAAGATATATTATAAATTGTATACATTCACTCAAGTACAAATTGATGATGAAAATATAACCTTTAAGGATGAAAGAAGAATACTAGAAAAGGTATCCAGAAAAACAATTAGAATAGAAATACTCGAAGGAATTTAATTATGTATGTTTTAACAAAGTCCTATTCCTCATGTATGGAAATATTTATTTATGTATAAAGACTTTTTCGATGAAAATATGATCCAGATAGGATGGCTGTCAAACAACAAACGTTTGAAACTTTCAAAAGAAAACATAAGATACGACATAAAATTCCGACAAGAAACTTATTAAGTTACTTTCGAAAGAAACGTCAATCACAAGAAACATAAGTCATTCAGAAGATTTGCACAAAACTTTTTATGTTAGGGAAGGTTATGCCACTTTTTAAATGAACCTATCAATGTATGACTCCTTCTGAACATTAATAGAGGGATGTTTGCTGCTACATCATTGATGACAAGAGATTGTTTATCATGTTTATATTTCGTAACTTTCAAAGATATGCATGAACTACTAGTTTCATCTATGAGGTTACTGATTACGAGACCTAACAAAGTTCATCACTGAGAATAAATATCCACAAGTATATTTAGATGAAAACATGAAGAGTAGTGTTGTCTAAAGGTTTTTTTAAAACAGAATCATTTCTCTAGAATGACATTCCAAATCCTGAAAAGTTCGTTTCCTACATTTCTCTCTTGTTTTATATGGGTTTAGTTTGTCTAGTTTGTGGAATCGTTATATTTAATTGCTAATAATGAAAATAACAATATTTTACGCTGAACTAATTAAGTAATCATTAAAAATACAAAAATAAGTTAAGAAGGAATTTCGTACTTACTATTTGTAGTATTATTTAAGGAATTAACTGGTTAACACAATAAACAGGTAAAAGGACGCTTAGGAGTGTAATTACCGCCTTTTTAGAATGACCAAGCTTTATCGTCTCTATCAATCAATGCCATATAAATTAATTCACTTTAAAATAGTCCCCTTCTTTCAATTTTTCTTATATAAACATTAATTAAACATACAAAAAAATGTATTAAACATTTCATCAATTAATTTTAATAACAATAACAATTATTATTAAAATTAATTATTTTTAATAATTATTTATTAAAAAGTAATAATTTCTTTAAAAACAGATATGAAATCAACATCTTTGAATTAATTAGTATAAGTATTACAAATTAATAAAATACAGGTTTAGTAAACTTTGAACCTATTTCATTTAAATGTTGTCTGAATATTTATGTTTATTGAAATTTTGATAAAGTCAAGTTTATTTATCTATTAGCACATAAATTAAATCAAATTTTACATTAATGAAATGATAATTCTTGATATTGACAAAAGAAATATCAATATATTATATCTATTAAACATTATATGATAAGAATGCGTTTATCTATCAAATTATTAAAATCATAGCAAGATCACGCTTCTATTGTTGTTGATGGTGTTTTGTGTTTATGTGGTATGGCTGGGAGGCCAAGGTACGCTGAAAGGTCAAAACGGGTGTGTTGTTTTGTTGAATATCTTTCTTTTATTAACGATGGCTCTATAGTTTATGAGGTGTTGATTTTGAGAAATATCTTGTGTGTCCTAAGTGTATTGCTTTATTCTTGCAACATATTTTGACTGTTCCTACAGTCATCTTCAGACTAGCTCTTGTTTCTGCGTGCAGTTAAGGTACAAGATGTTGGTCATTATTTACAGCATCTACAATTGGCTGTCTCTATTTCATGACCAAATGGATTAGTTGTTTTCATGTATAGTGGAAGGTCCTTGAGTGTGAGCCCTTCTCTTTGTCTTATAAGACGACAGAGGCTTCATTGTTTAGTAACCAGTCTCAACAGGAATCTGGCAATAATGAAGAATGGACAGAGGATCTCCCACGCTAAGAAGCTGATGTCACATGGCAACACTTTGACTTCTTGAGGGAGTATGAGCCCCTCAAGTATCTGTCATGTTAATAGAAGTAACTCGACAAGTTTTCCCTCCTGGCATGGTTTTTAGATGCACCAGCCGTTAGGTGAAGAGTCGGTCAGTCCGATGCTCGAAAAGGCATGGTTTCACATGTTGATACACCAGATGACTTTTGTTTATAATAACAAAAGTCACATACTATGTTCATAATACTGTTTTTCCTAGTTTGTTTCATTACTTTATTCAATTATAATTTTGTTTTCATTTGCATATATATTTCTTATTATAAAACTCAAGGTGACCTGTGAGATCGAAAGTATGTGAGTTACTAGTTAAGTGTAATATTAAATATAGTTATATAAACTTTAGTAATGTAGTAGTGAAATCAAAGACCTGTGTCCTCCTTTACTAAATATCCCTTGGTCTACTACATGGGCAATACTTCCGGAACAGCGCCAGATAGTGAGGAGACTTGAAAAAATCAGCTAGAAAGTCGTGAATGCAGAAGCTGTTTTATATTTCAACCCATATACATATATATTATTAAAAAAAGAACAACCATAGTTGGGAGAAACTTGCTTCTTTATAAGTTTCTCTACCTTCCTAAATAAGGATTTCGTTGTTGTATCTAAACTATATAACAAACTTCCTACACAGTTAACAGTAAACATGTTTCAACTCCTTCATAGAGCCATCTTCATGACGAGAATGATTCTCAATTGCTTTTTCCTTTTATATAAGCAAAGTAGAGTCAATTAGAGGGATTAAGGTTGTTTGTTCAAAGCTGGTTTTTAATAATATGTGCTTAAAAGAAGGACTGCTACCAAAATTTACAAATATACATATATACTTAAAATGAACCCTGACGCATAGAAAGAAACGTAACAAAGGACTCACTTTTTAATATTTTGACCGTTATGGCAGTCCAACTACTGAAGAGTAAATCCTTTGTTATGTTTCTTTCAATGCGTCACGGTTTATTTTAAGTGTTATCAGTCCTTCTGGATCGCACTTCGTTTATCATATATATATATATAAAGATTTCACATAAACACGTGAAATAACAATCAATCATCAAACCACAATAAGAAATGGGAAAACAAGACTAAGATCTTTCAACCGTAACAAGCGGTCTTCGTCAAAAAGTTGGGCTTTTGACTCTGACGAAGACCGCTTGTTACGGTTGAAAGATCTTAGTCTTGTTTTACTATTTCTTATTGTGGTTTGATCATATATATAATTAAAGTTACAGCTATAGAGTATATATATATATATATTGTTAAATAACGCCCCATATTTGGCTTGTATCTGCTTCTTACACAATTTCTCTTGTCGTCTCTTAATGAAGAGACGAGGAAGGAATTCCGGAAACTGGAGAAATTGTGTAAGAAGCAGATACAAGCCAAATATGGGGCGTTATTTAACAATATATGTTTAAATGAAGGACTGCTTCCAAATTTCACAAATATATATATATATACACGAATTAAAATGGAGGTAGCACAGAGATATACACAGTTATTCCTGTGTCGTTTAAATTTTTAAAGTCCGTTTTTAATATATATATGAATAATAATCAAAATAACACTTGATGTATTGGATGGATTAATTTACCACAGTGAGAAAATTTGGAAACCATGCTCTAAGGCCTTTCGTCAATACATCCTCAGAGAGCAAGTGAACTAAAAAAAAATAATAAAACTTGTTAACCTGGTTGATTGAAGTCTCTAGAATTGTTGGTAACCCTGAATGTGTTTAATGGTCCTATAATTGAAGAAGTCTTCATCTGTTTAATTATTCCACTAATCATATACGCCATCTGATTCATAAAATCTTAGGCTATTGTTCATTAATTTCTCATAAAAGTTCTTTATGAATGCACTGTCTACAATATTTCTTCTTCTTTCCGAAGACACAAATACTAATTCATTTGCTTCATCCCAATTAATCACAAGATTACTGTTTCTTTGATGCATGAACAAGGCACTCTATTCGTCTTCTCTTCTGATCGAATACTTGTGTTTCTTTCTTCTTGTAAGAAGACATTTGCTCGTTTGTCCAATGTAAGACATTTCGCATGTCGAAAACAAAAATAGAAAGGAAACCAGGAGTTCATTGCAAAGTGAGGCTCATGTTTTCTGCCAATATTCATATCTCTCAGAGGGACTGTGCAATCTCTATGGCTATACGCGCAATAACGATGGGTCTTTCTAACAGCCTCATTCATGAACCTATAAACTGCTCTCCTATTGGTCACCATCGAAACGAATCATATATATATATATATATAGTTTTCTATGAGTTGTCCGGGGAAAGGAATATGATTTGTTGCGATGTTGACCAATGGGAGTAGAGTTACAGGTCCATGCGTAAGGTCCCAGTTGCCCGCTGCTCAGCAAAAAGCCTTTGCGTTCTGCCAATAGGTATAGAGGTTGCACAGTCCCTCTGTGTTAAATGATGTTTGGCAGAAAACATTAGCCTCACTTTACAGTGAACTCCTGTTCCCTTTCTATTTTTGATTTTTGTGGTGGTTGGGTGTTGTTGTTGTTTACTATTTTCTGTTACGGATATTGCTAGATTTTTAATTGATACTCTCGGTTGTTTACTGCGAAAAGCCGCCTTCATCTTCATGCCAACAGGGGTAGAGGTTGCACAGTCCCTCTTGGTTATTAAGAGATGTTGACACTGGATTCCAACTTCTTCTCGTAGAAACATCTTCAAGTTGTAGGTTTTGTTTACTTTCCTCTTCGGTTTCTTATGTTTATGTTCTTTCTTCAGTTGAATGTTATTGCTGCTATTGATGAGTGGCTGGTGGGTGATGAAAAGTTCTGCACTGCTGACCTGGTGGTGGTATTTGCGACATGTTTCAACCATTCTCTGGTTATCTTCAGGCAAGGAAATGGCCCAGACGTTGGTCCTTATATACAGTTTTCTATGAGTTGTCCGGGGAAAGGAATATGATTTGTTGCGATGTTGACCAATGGGAGTAGAGTTACAGGTCCATGCGTAAGTTCCCATTGGTCAACATCGCAACAAATCATATATATATATATATATATATTAAACAGATGATAACCTGATTTCGATCTGACGATGACCAACGTTTTAACCGAAGCTCGTCCCGTTGCTAAGTCCATTGAATAAAATTTACAGTCTCCCACCAACAGAAACAAAGTCACCCGCTAGTTCAAATGCAAATTATGAACTGTGGTAATATAAAAACACACTGTTTTAAAAAAATATATTACAAAATATACACATTCATTCAAGTAAAAATTGATTTTGAATAACATATTACTTAATTGAAATAATATAACAACAGATAGAATTTTTAAACAGCATTCTAGACGAAATTTCATTCAATATTTACTTTCTCAGAATATTTTTGATACCTCCATAGAGATCTGAAAAATACAGTATACACTTAAAAGAATATGTGTTCTATAAAAAAAAACTTTCTTATTACTGGTTTTAGAAAGACAGTAAACATATTTAAAATACAGATTTTTCTTGTGGATATTTAATACAGATAAGACTATCGAAATATGGAATTTTATAATTCTTCAAGATCCTATAAACTGAGATAATTTGAATTTACTGAAGTAATGTTAAGTTCATCTGAACTTATTTATTTATATTATTATTATTTATATTATTATATTTATTATATTTATATTATTATTATTATATTATTTATTTTTATTATTTTTGATGGTCTGTATATGTTTATGTGATCTGGAATCGTAATATTTTAGGCAAGTGTACGTTTTATATATATATATATAGCAGATCCAATAATATATCGACCGTTTGATAGAATAGGTGTGTTCTCTACTCGTGATTCGGTCAATTTTCTAGGATAAAATATCAAACTCTCGTTGCCAACGTTTCGGTTTTATTTAAAACCTTTTTCATAGGCAGAAGTAAGAATTTTTTTTTAGACTGTCTAGTCGAAGGTTTTGTCCGGTTAACATTGATGTTCCTTTAAATAATGTAAATCTCATTTTCTTAGTTAAAAAATTCATACTTCTGCCTATGAAAAAGATTTTAAATAAAACCGAAACGTTGGCAACGAGAGTTTGATTTTTTATGCTAGAAAATTGACCAAATCCCGATTAGAGAACACACACACATACACACATATATATATATATATATAGGAGTATAATGTAATCGGGATTCGGTCAATTTTCCAGGATCAAAATCAAACTCTCAATGCCGATCCTATGGGACTACCTATGGGATCTCCAATTTCACCAATCCTTGCTAATATAGTTATGATTGAGTTATTAGAAGACTGTATTAATAAATTAGGTACGAAGGTGAAATTTATTAAATTATATGTAGACGATTTATTTTTAATTATTGAAAGAGGAGAAGAAGAGTATGTATTAAATACGTTTAATTCTTTTCATAATCGTCTACAATTTACCTATGAAATAGAAAAAGACGGAAATCTGCCATTTTTAGATGTAAAAGTTATAAGAGGTGAAAATGGCATTATTTTAACGGATTGGTATAGAAAGCCTACCAGTGCAGGAAGAATACTGAACTATCACTCCTCTCATTCTATAAACCAAAAATTGAATTGCGTTCAAAATTTAGTTAAGAAGGTTGTTGAAATTAGTAGTCCATGTTTTCTAAAAGAAAATAAGAAAAGGGTAAAGTCCATTGTTGCAGAATAATTGTTATCCAAACAACTTAATTGAACGTTATTGGTTTAAATATACAAGAGAACAACCAGAACATTCCAATCAAAATCATGCTGAACTTGAAGTTTTAAATAAAAAGTATTTCAAATTTCCGTATGTTGAGGGCTTATCACAATCAATTAGAAAAGTTTTCAAACGAAATGTACCTGAAGTTACATTGGCATTTTATAACAAAAGAAAAGTCAAGTCTTTATTTTCAAATTTGAAACAAAAAATACCAAAGGAGTTACAAAGTAACCTCATTTATGCGATCAAATGTAAAGACTGCGACAAGCGTTATTACGGAGAAACAAGTCGTTTTTTAAAAGAAAGACTTTATCAACATTCTTATTCAATAAGAACTAATAAAAGTAACGCCACTGCTTTAGCATTCCATGCCTTAAACGAAGGTCACATGTTCGATTTTGAAGAAGCAATTATAGTAGATAAAGAACAAGATGAGCAAAGAAGAAAGACCCTCGAAATGCTATATATTAAAAAAGATCTAAGTTCAGTTAATCATAGAAGTGACATTACCAATTTGAACACTATTTATTCAGGAGTGTTAAGTTGATTTTAGTGAAATTTAATTTCCTTAGTTCCTTTTTGTGTTCTTTGAGTGAACAGTGTTTCGGTTTACATGTAATTGTAATCAGTTAGTCTGGTCCAAGTTTTTGACCAGTTAAGATGTTAGTTCACTAACTATCTATTGTTACTTCATTTTATATAATGTAAATTTCATCATTTTTCTAATTAAAAAAAAAAAAAAAAAAAAAAATTCTGACTTCTGTAAGTTCATAAAAATGTTTATTGCTTTTCTATTACTTCTACTTGTATATATATTTTTGTTTTTTCACAACTGTAATATTCCATTTTGATGTTAGTTATATGTTGATGTTTATATATGATTTCTTGTCATCCTTTGTTTGTAGGCCTATGAAAAAGGTTTTAAATAAAACCGAAACGTCGGCATTGAGAGTTTGATTTTGATCCTGGAAAATTGACCGAATCCCGATTACATTATACACTATATATATATATATATATATATATACTTTGAAAACAGAGAGAAAAACGAATGAAAAACAGATATTAGGGCTCACTTTCAATATTTCGACCCTTTTAACTGTCGTCCTCAGAAAAGGGTCGAAATATTGAAGGTGAGTCCAAGAGTCTTTTTCATTTGTGTTTCTTTCTGTTTTCAAACTGCACTGTCCGTACGGACCTGATTTCCTTTGAATTTATATACATATATGATCAAACCACAATATGAAATGGGGAAAAAAAGACTAAGATCTTTCAACCGTAACAAGCGGACTTCGTCAGAGTCAAAAACCCAACTAATATTTATGTATATACACATACTATATTATAGTATATACATACTACTATGGCATATAGTGTATACATATATACATACCATGGTATATTATACATACATACTATGTATATACTATGTTATATATATAGTTCAATGTAGAAAAAAAACATAGAGAAATCAAAAGCACAAACTTACAGTCTCTAATTTTCGGTTTGAACCGTCTTCAGGAGAGATAAGAGAGGGAAACCAAGAGCACTGGTTCAAAGACGGTTGGAGACTGTAAGTGTGTGCTTTTGATTTCTCTATGTTTCTTTTTCTATATTGAACTATATTTGTCCGTTGTAGATCGTATTTCTAACGAAAAAATATGTATATTTATACATATATATACAAGTTTTGTTAAAATTAATGTCAGTTTTGAGTTCACACATTTTCCACTAATTTTTTCCACCATTCTCATACAGGTTTTCTCTATATTAGGAACAAGATACACAAGGTTCACCAAAATTAAATGTCAATGATTTGGGAAATATTGTTACCTTTAAAAATTGAAACCATATATAGTTATCCAAGATTTTCAACTTCTAAAACCACAGTTTTTTTATGTTATTTCTGACAAAAAAAAATTTACTTTACTTAACTAGTGTTATTTGTACAATGTAAGTAACATCCTGAATGGTTGCAAAATAATTTTTCTTATGTTGCTTATTTGTCATTTATGAAAAATAATATGACATATACGTCTCTATTCATCGAAAAGTTAATACAGATTCATATATTTATAATTTATTATATAGAGTTTACAAATAAAGTCCTAAAATAGAAAACAAACCATATTATACTTATGAATAAAATTCTTAGTTTGGCTTTCGTCTTCCAAGTCTGTTTAGTAACTCAGTTATTTCTTTTTCTTCTTCTTCATTATCTTCATTCTGGCACGACCTGATTTCTTATTAGTCTTCTCCATTGCTTTTTGTTTTCTTAAATCTTTCTTCATTCTTGGATCAACTACCTTATATCTTCCTTTTACTCCTTTAGGACGAGGCACTCTTTTACCTGAATTAAACTTCTTTGCAACAACGTAAGTTACTTCTGGTTTCTTCTTATTTTCCGCTCGTTTATATAACCTTGAAAAAAAAAAGTTGCACGATATATAATAAAAATAACCATGGGTATGTTTTCTATTAGTTATCTTCAAGTTAAAAAAAAAAAGAATATATTTTTAGTAAAAAAAATCCATCACTTTAAATTGATTAACACTAACGCAAGTCTCCAGAATTATACCTTTTATAAAAAAAAACTCACCTTTATACATAATGCATAAATAGTATACATTATACTATTTCAGTTAATACCGATTCTAAAAACGGTGTAATGGATTCACATCTTCCATTCATCCCAAATGTTGAGGATATAATAAATATTAGTAAAATATAAATTACATGACTGTCCGTGACCCAAAGAATGTTCATATAATTTACAAATTTTATGTTCCCAGTAAGATATTCAGATTATAAAATGAACTTCTTTAGTGTATTTTTAACTCTTCAGTTGGCATCACTGTATAGAGAAAGAAAGTTCTTTTGTATTACTCAACTGCATTTATATTTTATATTAATAATTAATTAATCAGTTAATAAAAAAATTGTAATCACCAAATAACTTTCGAACAAGAATTAGTCACCTTCTAGGTTCTTCAAATAAACATCATTAAAAATAAAAAAATAATTCTAACGTAGTGCAATCACTTATTATGTGGTATTTACTCATTGTAGGGTAAAAAGCTAGTGAAATGGTCTCCACATATACAAATTTAATGGTATAAACAACGAGTTTCGAACACGTAGTGTTCTTCCTCAGGCATTAACAAAAAATACTATAGATAACTCTCCGGTGTCATTGTATTTTTTAGTTTTTTGCCTGAGGAAGAACACTACGTGTTCGAAACGCGTTGTTTATACAATTTAAATTTGTATATATGGAGACCATTTCATTAGCTTTTTACCCTACAATAAAAAAAATAAACTTACAAGTCTACAAAATTTTAAGGAAAACTTTTGTTTTTGTTTTTAAAAAAATAAACAGAAAACATTTATTCTTCTGTTTATTCTTTTTCCTGAAGATAATCAACCTTTCATCAAAAGTTTGGTGTTTACAACTTGTTAAGAAATGAAGGGACTGATAAGTTATAAGAAGTGCCATTTTTGCTTATTTTAAAAACGGTGCAGTCAATGCAAATATTTATATATATACATTTAAAATAAAAAGAATGATACAGTGCACTGGATTCACTTTCAATATTTCGTCCCTCTTAGTGGTCGCTTGACAAAGAGGTAGTTATACTGTGAGAGTCAACTCTTTTCTTTATATATATATATCAATGTTCAAACCACAATAAAAAATTTGAAAAAAGACTAAGATCTTTCAATTGTAACAAGCCGTCTTCGTCAGAGTCCAAGACCCAAGATTGTGGTTTGAACACTGATTGTTATTTCACGTGTTTATTGTGAAATCTTGTTATATATAATACATTTCCCATTTCCTATTGTGGTCTGAATATATATATATAAAGTTTAAACCACAATGGAAAAAGGAAAACAATAGAAATAAATGCTCTAAGGTCTTTCAATGTATGTCATCAGAGAACAAACAAAGTAAAAACTGAGAAGCTAACATAAAAGTAATGGTAATAAACTACATTGACAAAAAGAACACACAGAAATGAAACAGAAACTTACAACTTAATTACGACGGCGGAACACTAAGTTTTTTCTCGAGCATTAAGTCCAAATTATACAATTAATTAGCAGTCGAAGTTTCGCTGAAAAATCGTTCGGCATTATCAGGGTTCATAGAAGAAAGTATTTATAAGATTATTGATATTTGTTCATTCTACACCATGTATTAGAAAGATAAGGCATGGCAGCGTAAAAATTGTTAAGAGATCAACCAGCACTCATTATGTCAAAAAACATCACAGACAGGAAATACATCATTCCTTCTATAAGCCCTGATAATGCAGAACAATTTTCGGCGAAACTTTTTGCTGGTAAATAATTGTTATTATTTTGGAAGGAATAATCGAGAACCAATTTAGTACTTTCAGGATATTCAGGTAGCCAGAAATTATATCCAGTATATAAATAGTCAATGTAAATGTCGAAAAACGGTCCAAACTGGACAACACAAGTTCAAATACGAAGAAAAGTCACACACAAAGTTTTTTTTTTATTTTCTAAATAAAGTATGCAATGTATACAAGTTGACATTTAAAAATCAGGCAACTACAAAGTCTGAGACCTCCAGAAATATGGGACAGATTTCAAGAAAGCATTTTCATATTTCTGTCGTTGGTATGGAACTGTTTAGCTTCTTTGTTAAGAAGTATAGTATGGAATACTTTATTTAGTTCAATTAAAATGGTTTAAACCACTATATTTTATTTGATTTTCGTCTTTAGTAAAAATTTCATTTTGCTTTTCAGTTAGTATTTAGTTTGTCCATTAAAAGACTGCATAGAAGGGAATTTATTTTAAATATGTATATGGTATAACATACAAAATTATAAACTTTAAAAATTCGGAAATCTTCAGTTCCCGAGTTAATCGGATTTTTTTAATTTCAACCTGTACATGGATGTAACAACATTATGCAAATATTCATAAAAAATAAAACAGAACAATAAAACTAGAAATAAACTGACTTCTGGAGTTGCCTGGCCTTTTCCGCCTCAGGGACATCAGGATTATCTAAAATTCCTTCCATCTTTTTCTTCGCTCTTTCAAGTTTCCTGATTACTCTCTTTTTCTTCCTTGCTTTGGCTTCTATCACCTTTTTAATCGGTCGGACATTCAGTTCTTCTTTCTTTTTAGCATATTCATCAACTAATTCCTACAAAAAAAAAACGATATATGTATATCTATTAGCTGGTTATAAATAAATACCTACTTAAATATGGAATAGTCTAAACTCGATTTTTAGTATAATTATCGAAGCGAATGTAAGATATTTAATTAATTTCAATCATTTATTTTGATATAACAAAACTGGTTATCCAGTTTGCCAATTACAACGAAAATATTATTACTGCAAAGATAAAAAAAAAAGTAAAAAATAAACTACAGATATCTAATATTTAAGATTAGAAGCACCATTGTGAGTAAAATTACTGAATAAAACAGTAAATTTTAAGGAGGCCAGATTTAGCGAGCGTTAAAAGTTAAAAAAGAAAAGATAATTGTGTTTTTCAATATTTATGGGATTATAAATTGTAAACCATTAGAGGATTACTCGTCTAAGAGTCAACCACCATTACCTTCAGGTCATATATAACTTTTTAAAAATAGTCAGATAAAACTACTTGAAATAGTGGCAAACACGGTTTCAACCTTGTGGGTTCTTCATCATGACAAAATATGAAAGCACATTTCATTAATTGTCAACATATTCAAACCCCTACTTTGAATAATATAATAACCTAATTATTCGCCTATAAATAAATGTATTACAAAAACATATTTCTCTTTTCTTTTTTTACAATACTTTTTTTAATTGTATTCGTTTTAGCATCTGAGATGTCAATATTTGACGAAACGTCGTCACTAAAGAAGTTTTAATACTGCGATTTATGATTAAAAAAGCCGTCAAGAATTACTTAAGGTCTACCTGTATACATACATCAACGTCCAAACCGCAGTAAGAAAAGAGAAAAAAAGGCTAAGACCTTTCAATTTATCAAGCGGTCTTCATCAGAGTCAAATCCCAACTGACGAAGACCGCTTCTTACGCTTGAAAGATCTTAGACTTTTTTTCACTTTTCTTATTGTGGTTTGGACGTTGATTGTTACTTTACGTGTTTATTATGAAATCTTGTTATTTACATACCCGTGAAACCTATATATTTTCTATATACATGTATATATGTATTAGTATATTTTGGGAGCAGACCTTCATTTAGACATGTTTTATTAAAGAGTATGCCGATCTTCATTTTCGTTCGTTCTTTATTTAATTTCTCCAGTTTTCTAAACTTGGTTTTTAACTCTTCAGACGTCTTCAGGACATCGTTGTCTTGATGTTTTTTATTCATTATGTTAGCTATGTAATAATTCGCGACTAGATTGTTTGTAATAATTATTGTTAGTGTTTTTCCTTAAGTTAAGTTGTTTAATCGTCATATTGTAAATCCCTGAAGATGGTCAAAGTGACCGAAACGTTGGAATAATTTAATGTATAGTTTGTTTGTTTTCTTTTTTTTTTCTTTTTTTTGTAGTTAGGTTTAGAGTGTATTATTCGATTACTAGTATGGAACTCAAGAATAAATCTTTCGGAGAGTTAGTGTTTAGTTTACCTGAAGAGTTAAAAACCAAGTTTAGAAAACTGGAGAAATTAAATAAAAAACGAACGAAAATGAAGATCGGCATACTCTTTAATAATATATATATATATATTCCATATATATTTTTCCCTATATATTTCCAACACATATATATTTCCAACAGCCCCTGTGCTAGCAGAGGGATGAAGCGATGTGAACGCCGTAACTGCCAAACCTGTCCCCTAATTAACCCCAGTCCTTACTTTACTTCCCCTCTCAGTAACGACTCCTATCCTGTTCCTTCTGATACATCTTGCACTTCCTGTAACTGCGTTTACCGTTTGGAGTGTACTCGATGTGATGCTTTTTACGTTGGCTTGGCTTCAACCAAGCTGAGCCTGCGTATGAACAATCACAGGGCGTCCGTTGGTCAGCGCAGAGACCTACCCATAGCTATCCATGCTAATTCCCATGACCTCCCTTTCAATGATTGTTTCAGGGTACAAATCCTCAAACAAATCCCCGAGTCTAATCCCCATGTCACCCTTAGAGCTTCCGAAGAGGCATTCATATGCCTCCTTGGGCTCGTTCTCCTCCTGGTCTCAACCTGTACCGTTAATTATTTTTTATTTTATTATTATTATTTATTATTATTATTATTATTTATTTATTATTATTATTATTTTATTATTATTATTTATTTTTTATTATTATTATTTCGTATTTTATATATTTTTTATCTTGTTTTCTAAATAAATATTGGAAGGATTTCTATTTTTCCTCTCCTCCGCTGGGGAGCAGCATTGCGGTGGTTCCACGAGTTACTCTGGAGGCCAGTAGTAGTTTGCTTCTCAACGCAAGTACTTCGCACTTCTTCCCGATGACGACGGATGTCGAAATATCGAAGTGAGTTCTGTAGTGTCTTTCTGTGTTCTTTTCTATGTGTTAAAGTATATATATATATATATATGTCACATATATTCTATATGTGAAACATGCAAAATCTTTACGTTTGAAATATTTACGTCAGGTTAGGTTGCAGTGGTAGATAATCCCACAAGAGAACACACGAAGGCCAAATATTGGCCCTTTGTGATACCACACATTGAAGATTGCTTCTACATTGGAAGTTCTAAATTTTGCCTAACTCAAATGTATTTAGAGTAGGGATCTTTAACTAGTACCTGACATCGTACAGGTTCAAGACCGATGGCTTAACTTCCTCTCCGTGGGATGACATGCTTAGATTTATTCACCTTCCACGTGAATAAATCAAGGGCCAGAGTGGGTATTGAACTCTGGATTTACTAGTCCAGATGCGAGCACGTTGGCATTAGGCTAACCTGGCCCCTCTTCATATAGTTATTTTTTAAGTGACTTTTTCACTCATAAACTTATTGCTACAATTAACAGGCTCATTCGTAACCAAATGGGTGTCAAGCAACAAATGAGCCAATCTAAAATACTAAAAGCCTCAGTCTGTGAGTGCTGGTTGTTAATGCACACCATCATGATAATAATAACAACACCAAAACTTACTTTGGGAACAGGAGGTGTTGGCTTCTTCATATGGTACGTCTCATCTTCCACGAACCAGGCCGGTAGGTTGGTATCATTGAATGCATATCTGTTCCAGCCTGCATCAATGATGTCACGTCGTTTCTTTCTTGAACCCACCATCACTGAGCCAATTGCCAATCCTTCTTCATCTAATTTCCTCTTCTTCAATTTATTTGTTCCTAAAAATATACCGAATATCATGAAGTTACAGCCCGTATGTTTGTTCTTTAACACTATTCCTAAGTTTGAGAGATACGAGTATACCCAAGTTTTTATCCAAGATTATATCCCAAGTTTTTGACATTGCAAATTTCATAAAAATTTTTCGACAGATTGTTTAAATAGGAACTAAAAACATGTTGAAGTTGTATTTTTACCTTTATTTTTATATATATTTTTTTATAAAATTATAATTTTATAAGGTTTATTTTATTTTTATTTTTTACTTTTTTTTATTTATGAGATTTAATTTACGATAATTTCACTCGTCAAATCAATAATCACAACTGTTAAATCACTAGAGCTTGGAATGTTTGATATTCTAAGTGCACAGGTCTGAACACACTGCTAGTGGCAGCAGGGATACCACATCATCCCACTGTCTTCGTTTAGAATATCATTATTTTAGGCCATATATATTTTTGAAGAGTAAACAAATAGTTATATAATAGAATTCACATTATTTGTTTCGTTATAAAAATTACTATTTTTCTGTCCTGAGTTTTACAATTCAATATGGAGTAAACTAGAAATGAAAATAAAATGTTGATTTCTCTTGTACATTTTACCAATTTTTGTAACTAAAATAACAACCTCTTGAAGGCTATTTTCATTAATATCCATGTTGATCCTAACAAACTAGAATGCCAGTAAATGATGCAGATCTGATAAACTATCCAAACTACAGGAGTTTAAAAAGTATGTGTGCTTTTATAGACTGTCCTCAAATGAGGACAGTGGGATATAATGGGTTAAGCAGACTTGAGTAAAAATTATAATTCTAAGGTAGAGTAATCAGTTATTATGTGGTATTTATTCATTGTATGGTAAAAAGTTAATAAAGTAGTCTCCACATATAGAAGTTTAATCATATAAACAACGCGTTTCGAACACGTAGTGTTCACGTATAACTAAAAAACAATGATATCAGAGAGTTATCTATAGTATAAAATTAATGGTACAAAATGAAATAAGGAAAGAGAGTACATACCCAAGGGTCGGCATCTGTTTGATTCATATGCATGCACCCTGACCTTTCGGCCAATAACATGACATGAAGCAACCCAGATTGATGTTTTTTACGTGGTGCCCTTTAGCCACATCGGCAGTGCCCAAACCCCCTTCAAACCAGATGGTAAGTCAGGTGCACGACACACCACCGATGTGCCCAAGGTGGACTTCGTGGAGGCGGGTACCCACGACTGACATCACGCAATAATACTACTATCTCACCTAATCCTATAATTAAATTAATTATGCCCACTATAACAACCCAACCAACCACATGCATCAGGAGTACTTACCACCTATTCCCCTTGATGAGTATTCTTAAACTAACTAATAACACAGTAGTCTTAACCTATCATAGTCTAGCACAGCCATATTAACCTTAATTACTAAGCTACCGGGGTACTCAATATTCCCCCGATTCAGACTTATAACCTAATATAAATAAATAAATATAGCTAATGAATAAAGACTAAACCTACTACCTGCACCGGAGTACTCAATATTCCCCCGATTCACACTATTACCCTATTTAAATAAATAAATATATCCTACTTAAGGGTACTCCATATTCACCACTAAGAAATGCTTACAACTAACATGGTCAGCAGGGTCAATGCCATCTTAGACCTCCATGGACCTTTTTTACGCTGGAAGTATGGTACAGGAAATCCAGAAAGGGACCCCTGTGTCTGCCCCAAAGGGCTAGTCTACAGATGTCCCGCACAACTCCCCCCACCTCCTTAGGTTGATACCTTAGGTATCAACTCTATTTCCTTATCTCATTTTGTACCATTAATTTTATACTATGGACAACTTTCTTATGTCATTGTTTTTTAGTTATACCTGAAGAAGAACTCTACGTGTTCGGAACGCGTTGTGTGATTAAATCCTTTTTGGGTGGGAAGATTTAGTGTTTCTTTTCTCTCTACTCCAATCATGAGTAATCTATAAAAATTGAAAGCTATATATTCAGATTAAAATATTTTGAAAAACTACTTATTTTAGAGTAAACTGAAACATATAGTAGATTAAATTTTTATACTGTGAAACTTATACTCAAAAATTTCGTCTTTAATAACATCTAAGTCTTCGAAATCTAAGAAATCTGTAAAAGTGTAAAATGGCGTTGTATATTTGTTTATACTTTGTATTCACTTGTCAGTGTTGCAGATCTTATATATATTTGTATACGAATAATGTTTCATTTGTCTTCATTTTATCCATTACTGCAATTAGAAACTCTAAATTAATAAACATATAATTGTTTTAAATTATGTTCCTAAATTCAAGTGTATAATCATAAATTTATGGATAACTTTTTATCTATTAGCTTGAAACGCTTAGAATTCAACTAGGTACTCTAAAGTAAATAACTGTAATAAAGTTAAGTATTTAAAAAAAGAAATGTTCACCCATGAGAAGCAGAAACATACCAGAAAAGTACAGGTACTTGTACTCAAATACCTTCGATAAAATAAAACCATCAAACTGTTTACATCAGTTATCAATATTCTTTCTAAGTACAAATAAAAAATAACTGGGGAATAATATAAGCTATGATTAAATTATACCTTGTACAATTTCAAACTCTCCGGTTTTGTTGGCTATTTTTTTAACACGTTTCGACTGTTCTGCTTCATCATATTCTGAATCAGAAGTATCACTACTTTCTTCAGAGCCATCAGCATTACTCAAATGAGATGACTTTTCACTTATATTTTCCTTGTTGTCATCTTTAATGTCATCCTCATCATCATCATCATCATCTCTTCTTCTTCTTCTTCTTCACTTTCATCCATATTTCCTATAATACGTCCTCCTTTCTTCTTTACAGATTCAACTAATTTATCCAATTCATATTCTTCAATTTTATCTGTTTCTAAATCTTTAAAAACATCCTGAAAAAAGCATTTTTGATATAACAACTGGTTAAGTAATAATCTACAAGAAACAAAAAATATGGTTACTGTAAACTCTGAGACCTTAAAACCACTTTGAATCAATTCATAGAATTGCAGAAGGCTATCTGCCTCGACTTTCAAAAGACTATGTACCAATCGGGAACTTGGAAGGTTTGTCAGCCACTGACCTCACCTACATAAAAGACAAGTTCAGTAGGATTTCGATAAGGAGTTCAACCCAAGAGCTCTTACTATATTGTCGGTATTGTACACGGGGGCAGCTCATGCAGGATTTTTTTATGTGTCCAGCATGCCCCGCTGTTGGAGTTGGGACTCCTGGGGGTTGAGGTTCCTCACCCGGGAAGGGTAAAATCCGGCCAGAGAGGCCATCAACCTTTACCATTGGGTAAGGTCACCAGTTGGCAGATGGACTTGAAAACTGGTAATCACTTTTGAAGTGAGGCCCAAACCCGGATCAAAGGACACTTTCCCTTCGGGGTGACTACCGAATCCTTATCGATTCCAGAGTAGTCGTAAGTCGTGAAGCACAAAGAAATACCTCGTTGGGACTGTTTAATAATGTGGTGAACACCAACATCTCATTTTCTTCAGTCACAGAAATTATAGGACGTTCAATTTTTTTATCATTGAACACTCAACTTAAGAGTTTCAAATTTAATTTTTAAGCAATATAATTACTTTACTTTAAGTTGGAGAAGTATGAAAGGTTTTTTGCCAAGCTCTGAGCACATGCTCCGTATTTTCCTAACTTCCAATACAGCATCATAAATGTAGCAATACTATACAGAAAATGAAAAATGTCTAAACCTTAAATAAAACCAAACTTTTAGGTCACCCTGTATATTCCCATAATTAGTGGATACGAATTATTTCATCTGATTATTCTTTAACAAGATCTTTTTAAAAAAAAACTCATTAGATAAAAAGCCAAAAAGCCAAATTTTAAAAATGGTGAGTACTTTGAAAGAATTTAGGGAAAATTTTGGGAAGGGTTCCCAATGTAGAATGTTCATTGGGCTGTATCACAAAGGAGCAAACTTTTGGAAATGTATATTCCTCTCGCTGGACGATTGCTGCACTCTCACCTAAGCCTTATAGACTAGAGTTCCTGTATAAAATAGTCCCACTAAAAGAAAATTAATAACGACCCACTATTATTTACTCAAACTTAAACAAAAAGCCAAACCTTTTCAAACCATAACTGTGCTTTCTGCAATCTCTTGGACTGCTTATCTCTGAAATCTAAATCACTAATCAAAGGATGATCTTCATTTTCATTTCCATCATCATCATCATCATCTTCTTCTTCTTCTTTCTTAGCATCTTCAGAAAACCTCACCTTCTTCACAGGTTTTTCCTTCGATTTTTCTTCATTAAAACCTACACATAATTTCAAAAATATATATTTCCATATTTCATATACAGAAGAAAATTCTGAAATAATAAAAATCACATGGTATATAAACATACCAACTAGTACAAAAATATTTTTTATTTTTTTTATAGATTTTTACTAGAGGTAAAAATGTATGAAATACCACATCAATAGTTTCAATCGGTTTCATAGTCGTGAGCGTGTAAGAGTTTATTATTTAATCAGTTTATTTTTAAAAATTGAAATAATGTCCACATCGTAATCCTGTAACCAAGAATGGATTTGCCTCGATTTTTTTTTTAACCAGTTGTTATGTTTATATTGAAAAGAAAATGATTAGGAAAAAAAAATAATTTTGAGTTTACAATTAAAGTAATAAAATAAAATATATCTCAAATTCGGTAGCCTGTTGTAAAACAGGCTTTAATATTCATAAATTCATCTGTAAAACATCTGATTAGACAAGTCGAAGGTTTGGACCAGTCAAGATTGGTCGCGTATGTAATGTAAATATTATCTTTTAATTAAAAAAAATATTACTTCTGCATAAGAAAAAGGTTTTAAAATAAAAACAAAACGTCTTTGATTTTGAATCTACTTATTTTTCGGGTTGATTTAAAAAATTCAAGTTTAATTTAAAATAATCCAAGTTTAATTTAAAGTAAGTACAGTTAATCCACATTACTCAAACTTATTAATAGACCAAATACAATATAAAATAATATAATTTAACTTTGATGTTAAATATTATTTTATAATGAACTAATTTATAATTTATAATGAACAACTTTGTATAAATTATTTCTTCCTTCTCTGTTGTAGAAACAACGGTTTATTTAGTTTGACTTCCGCATTTTCATTTTTCCTTAGTGGTTTTAAGAAATACTTCAGGGTACATATATCCATATTAATTTTTCAATTAGCATCAGTCTATATTTTTGTTAACAATTTAATCGTTAATTATTTTTTTAAGTTTAAGGTTAAAATTAATTACAATATATAGCCGAAATACAAATACATATATAATTTTAGAAATCCCTTGATACAACTTTTTCGGATTAATTTGAAATAATCTAAGTTTAAATTAAACTTTAGTGTATTATATGTGTATATTCAAGTTGACAAACTGTTTTAAATATAAATTTGAACAATGTTAAATTAAATTTGGATAAGTTTAATTTAAGGTTTGATTATTATAAATTACACTTTGATTATTCTAAATTAACCCGAAAATCTTGTAGGAAATTGACCGAATCGCGATTGCGTAATACACCTATTATATCAAACAGTTGATATATTCTTGAATTTGTGATATATATATTTATATGAAAAAAAATCACAATAAATAAACAGGGGATGCAAACAATGAAGTTTAAACCACAATGGAAAAAAGAAAACAATAGAAATAAATGCTCTGAGGCCTTTCAGTGTATGTGATCAGAGAGCAAACAAAGTAAAAACTGAGAAGCTAACATAAAAGTCACTTTTATGACTTATGTTGACTTATTTATGATGACTTATATTGAAAGGCGTCAGAGCATTTATTTCTATTGCTTTCCTTTTTCCATTGTGGTTTAAACTTAATATATATCTATATATAAACAAATTACCATAAATTTAATAAAAATTGAAAAACTTTTAAGCTCTTTCAAGGATATATCTTTCTCACAATATACATATAACTAAAGTTAGTACCTACATACTCCATGGATAACAAGAGGTTTCATGAAAATGTTAGGTTATCTTACCAAGTCCAACTTTCCCTTCGTCTTCAACATCATCTTCTTCAGCATCTGAATCCTCAGGCTGACTTTCATCTGATTTGTAAAATCTGTTAAACAGCGACATTGGTAATATTAACTTGTAAGAGAGATTGGAGGTATCAACAACATATATATATATATATATATATATATATAAATAAAAATAAAATCAATTATCCAACCACAATATGAAAGGGGAAAAAAAGACCAAGATCTTTCAACTGTAATAAGTGGTCTTCGTTAGAGTCAAAAACCCAATTGTAGTTTGATCATATATATATATAACCAAATAAATGAAACGATTCGACGAACTAAATAAACTATATTGACACAAAGAACACATAGAAATGAAACAGAAACTCACTACTATATTTCGATGTCCTCGTCATCAGGAAGATAGAAACGAGTCACTCCGCAGGCAGACAACGACAACTGAATCGATTAAGTTGTCTTAATTTGAAAACAACGATTCAGTTATCGTTTTCTGCCTGCCGAGCGACTCGTTTTTATCATCCTGATGACGAGGACATCGAAATATAGTAGTGAGTTTCTATTTCATTTCTGAGTGTCCTTTGAGTCAGTATAGTTTATATATATATATATATATATATATATATATATATATATATACAAAACTAAAGTTTATCGGGACTCGGTCAGTTCTTCAGGTTCAAATTAAACTCTCATTGCCAACGTTTCGGTCTTTATTTAAAACCATTTCATAGGCAGAAGTATAAATTTAGAAACAGAAAAACTAAGTATTTCATTACAAATTATTTTACAAAGAAAAATAGTATGTGGATTTTAACAACAACTATAGTCTGAATGAACACGTGACACTGAACTGTTCAGTTCCATTCAGAAGCATGGAGTGGATGCATACCAGCTCATTCTGTCGGGTCAAAAATCAAAACACGATCATCAGCAGGAAAAGTCAAGTTAACTGTGTTAGGGATGATGATGAACGGTTTTCTTATGATTATCTCGGAAAAGAGCCTACAATAAACAGTCAATACTACTAAAATATCCTTTTGAACAAGTTAAAGCCAGCTATGAGAGAGAAACGTGGATCTCAAAGAGGTTTGATTCTGGAGCAAGACAACGTACGTCCACACACCGCTCAATAAGCCCATGAAACTATCAACAAAATCGGCTGGGATAGGCCTCATCTCCCGTAAGGGCCTAATTGAGCAACATCTGATTTAAATCTCTCTTTTACACTGAAGGAGGCATTACGAAGGAAGAAGTTCCAGAATACGCACACATACACACATTCTTGACTGTGCATGTCAAGAACTTTGTGGAAATTCGCTTAAATACAACGAGTTCTTTGCGGTCAGGATAAACTAGCTGGAACAAGCGCAAAAATTTTGCTGAAAAATATATCACAAAGTATAAAAAGTAGTGCTTTTTTTTAAAAAAAATAAACGGTTTTTCTCTAGACCAATTTGTCTCTTTAATTATTAAATGACTCTTCTTCCACATATGACCATCCGGGGTACATCTCCGATGGCTTGATATCTATTGCATATTATGGAAAATGTTTTATTTTATATTTTATTAAATGTTAAATTTCTTAACTAGTTTTATTTAAACCATTAGTTGTGCAATCCGTAATTGTGTAGTATTTACTCATTCTGAGGTAAAATGGATAACAAACAAAAGTCTCCACACAAATCATGTTTTATTCAACAACAACAACGCGTTTCGAACACTTTGTTGTTCATCATCAGGAAGACACCAAGGATGTGGTGCAGAAGGGTTGGTCCAGTGAAAACAACCCTTCAGCACGACATCCTTGGTGTCTTCCTGATGATGAACACAAAGTGTTTGAAACGCGTTGTTGCTGTTTAATAAAACTTCATTTGTGTGGAGACTTTTGTTCGTCTATCTATTTTACCTCAGGATAGTTCTATTTAATATTTAACATAATAGGCTAAACTACCCATTACTTACATCCCGCTACTATCCAGCTGGGTATTCCCTTTGATATAAGGGACAGAGCGAGACTTATACGGAGGAGGTTCGTCATCCTCTGATTCAGAAGCACTTTCCGCAAGGACGTCTGGTGTTTGATCTGTTACAGTTGACAATTTCTGCAAACAAAAAATCATGACAAACCATCAAGGAAAATGGTTATTTCTAAATAAAAAAATCTTCAATAATGGTATGAGACACCATACAACTTTCATTTCTCTCTCTCTCTCTCTTATATATATATATATATATATATATAAATAAAGCTGTCACATAAACACGTGAAATAACAATCAATGATCAAACCACAATAAGAAATGGGAAAACAAGACATAAGATCTTTCAACCGTAACAAGCGGTCTTCGTCAGAGTCAAAAACCCAACTGAGTTCAAAAACCTCAAGTTCAAAAACCTCAGTTGGGTTTTTCACTCTGACGAAGACCGCTCGTTACGGTTGAAAGATCTTAGTCTTGTTTTCCCATTTCTTATTGTGGTTTGATCATTGATATATATATATATATATATATATCTGTGTATTTTGGGAGCAGACCTTCATTCAAACATATTTAGTTAAAAATTGGCATAATTTTTTTAATATATATATATATTTTCACTCAAAATTCGAAAAAAAACGATCCAAACTGGACGCAAAACAGTTCAAAAACGAAGAAAAGGGACACACAGAGAAAGAGACACACTTACAAACTCAAATTTTCTCCTTGCCGTTGTGTTTCCGGCGTGCTTGGTCACCCATTCTATTTTCTCCTGAAGACGGATCATACGAAAATTTGAGTTTGTAAATGTCTCTTTCTCTGGGTTGTTTTTCTTCGTTTTTGAGCTATATATATATTGTAAATGGGAAAACCATCCAAAAGGACAACAAACGTTTCACAGTAAACCACAGACACAGAACAAAGAAACGAACACACTTACTGTCTGTAATTTTCAGTTGAACCATCATAAAGAGAGTTGAGATAGCGACACCAACCCTACTTGCCAAGCGAGGGTTGGAGACCAACAATGCAGTTAAACGCGTGCCCGGTTCAAGTGAGGTAAGAAAAATTAAATAAGAATAAGCGAAGAGCTAAGAAAAAGAAAGTGAAAATCAAGAAAATGAGGAAATATAAATAATAAAAACTTAAAAGATAATAATGAAGAAAATTAAGAGGAAATCATTAAAACTAAAGAAAATCCAGGAACATACATAATAAATATTTAAATAATAATAATCATGAGATGATTAGAATAAAGTAAAGTTGTATAAATAATAATTTAAAATAAAAGAAAAGAAAAATAATCATAATAAAGAATATATTAATACAAAATAGTAAAAAGAAAATAATATAAATAAATAAAATCTCTAAGCATTTCTAAACCTCTACCAGGTCTAAACTTAAAAAGATAGGGCTGTTCCAAATGGTTAGAGATGTTATTTATTTATTTGTATTATCAAATAAATATATATATTCATTATCATGATTATTTTTATTTTCTTTTATTTTAAATATTAATATTATTTTAATTATAATTTAAGTATTTATTATTTATATTCCTTGATTTTCTTTATTTTCAGTTATTTTCCTCTTCATTTTCTTCATTATTATTTTTTAAGTTTTTATTATTTATATTTCCTCATTTTCACTTTCAACCATATTTCTTAGCTCTTCGCTTATTCCTAGTTAATTTTTCATACTTGACTTGAACCGGGTACGTGTGTGACAACACTGTTTGTCTTCAAACGTTCCTATCTCAACTCTCCTGATGACGGTTCAACCGAAAATTAAAGACAGTAAGTGTGTTCGTTTCTTTTTTCTGTGCTGTGGTTTACTGTGAAACGTATATATATAAATTACTGTGAAACAGAAGCATACATTTTGAAACAGAAAAACTAAGTATTACATTACAAATTATTTGACAAAGAAAAATAGTCTGTGAATTTCAACAACAACTGTCTAGTTTAAATGAACACGTGCCGCTGAACTAAAATAAACAAGCAAGGTAACCAAATTTCACCAGACAATCAAAAAGTCAGTAAAACAATTTTTCAAATATGAATAATTTAAACTGATAATTTTTAAACGGAATTTTTTGTAATAAATTAATTCTTTTTTAGAAAGATTTTAAAAAATGAAGTAATTAAATCCTACATGTGATTAATTGTGATTTTTAAAGATTATTTTAATTTGTGTCAAGCAACGATAACGTAGAAGATAATAATAAATATGAAAAATCAAGTTTTTATACTGAACAGAAGAACGGGAAAAATTAGTACCGATTCTGGTATAAAGTACCTTTCCTGTGATGCACTATTTGGCCTCTGGACAGATCGATCCAGGGTTCAATACCAGCTCTGGCCCTCGATTTATTCAAGCGGGAGTTGAATTAATCTGAGCCCGTCGTCCTTCGGAGAGGACGTTGAACCATCGTTCCCGTACTTCTACGATGTCAGTCACATTGTAAATGAGTCTTACTCTAAATACTTTTGGTTAGGCAAAATTTAGGACTCCTAAAGTGGTTGTTGATCAACTGTTGTTGATGTTGCTCACCCATTACTAATATTCGAGCAAATAATAAGTGAGTTACATTTCCACCCCTAGAAGAGTAGTAAAATGTGAAAGCCTTACAAGTGTGGGCATTAAGAAAAGATACATTATTGCCAAAAAACAATAAGGTTTCTTTCATAGCACGCATATTTCAATTTTTATTAAGATTTTTTTAAGTCCATCCTGGTGCGTAATTACAAACCTTGGGATACCCAACCTCTCATTAACAGTAACAACTCGGTAATATAGCCCACCCATAACGAAAATGAGTGTCAAATAATAGAGTCACACTTCCAGCCCCTTTAATATCACTAAAAGATGAAAGCCTATTAGTGTGGGCATGGAAAAACAAACCTTTCTCGTAGATATCTGCTTAAGAGAAAACATAGAATCCAGCTGATCTTCCTCAGTCGGTCCATCGTCTCCTTTGTGAATCATCTTTAAATCCAGCTGTTGTTTAAGTTTCGCTCTTGCTTTGTTAGCCTTTTTCCGTTTTCTTTTCAATTCTCTTCGTTCTTCGTCCTAAAAAAAAAACGCATATACTGTACTATTTCTTAAACTAAAACTATTTTAAGATAATAAAAGCAATATATTTGTCCTACACACATGCGCACTGCTATTTGTGTAACTGTTCTTGGTGATGACTAATATCGAAATATAAAAGTCAGGTTTGTTGTATCTTTCCTCTATTAGAAGGTTAATAATTTTAATGGTCATTACATTTACATGAACATATTCATGGTAAGTATTGTAAACACTACACTATCCTGCTAATAACTTTGTCATAGTCGCACTGTTTGACTTGCAAAACGACAAAACTCTTGAATGGGACAGACTTCAGTCCTTATCAGACAGCCTCACATCTTTTATACCTGACGACAATACAGTCGAAATATATTGAGTTTTTGTGATCCGTTCTCTTCTAATAGTTTCATTTCTGTAATGTATTTAATTCATCGACAGTTTTATATAATTGTTAATACGTATAGATGATTTCACTGCTTCTGTAAAACAAAAGTAGTATTCTGAGGTAAAATGGATAAACAAATAAAAGTCTCCAAACAAATGAAGTTTTATTCAACAGCAACAACGCGTTTCGAACACTTTGTGTTCATCATCAGGAAGACACCAACCCTTCAGCACCACATCCTTGGTGTCTTCCTGATGATGAACACAAAGTGTTCGAAACGCGTTGTTGATGTTGAATAAAACTTCACTTGTGTGGAAACTTTTGTTTGTTTATCCATTTTACCTCAGAATGAGTAAATACCACACAATTACAGATTGCATAACTAATGATTTAAAAATAGTATTGTATACTGTATTGAATAATGATTTATTAACTGTGGTCTACAAAATAGAATTTCACAAAAAATTCTTAGCTCTAATTCCTTAAAAGTATCCCATCCAATCATTTTTACAAAATCGCAATTATTAATTTGCTCATTAAGACTTTTATCACAAAACTCAGAAGATTTAAAATATACATTTACTAACTCTTAACAAGTAGTCACACTTACAAAATTGGTTTCTTTGGAGAATTTTATCTCTTTTTTATACAAACTGATATTTATTAGTTTCAGAATTTCAAAGTATAATTTCATATTGTTTATTTTTTTTTATTCAAATGATCAAAAATATTCGTTAGAGTTGATTGATTGGTGATTTGCTCCGGGTTTATTGATTTAATTTTAAATCTATTCTGTTTTTACCTTTTTTGTCGATTTTAATAGGTCATCGATTCGAATTCGGTTTTAACTTTCATCGATTTTAACTTTATCGAATTTGACTTCCAATTGAATTGTTTGTCAATTTTAATTCGATTAGACTGTTTATACAATGAGTTTATATTAATATAAATAATCGAATAGTAATAAATGAAAAAATCTCACCTCTAATAATTTGATCTTCTCTTCAACTTTATTTAATTCCTCGTCATCTTCATCTAATATATCTTCTTTTACATCTGATTCATTTTTCAACTCAACATTTTCTTTTTCATCTTTTTCTTCTTCTTCTTCTTTAATCTCAGAATAAAGTCTTTGTTTCAATACTTTTGCCCATTCCAGTAACTTCTTCAGGTCAATCCTTCCAAGAACCTTTAAGTCTTTGCAGCACTCTTTAATTTCATCAGTTGTTTCTTCTTGTTCAAGAATTCTTTTATCGTCAATTTTTAACTAAACAAAGAAAAATGAGTTAATACTTTACATCTGATAAAAATAAAACTACTGAAACATGGATATCCAAAACTTTTAGAATTTCATTTGTACATTGGAAGATTTGATTTATATCGCACATAAAAATACTCTAATTCTACGATAATTCATGAGAGCAAAAAAATTAAATTCCTATTTAAAAAAACAAAAAAAAGAACTCGAATGCTTTTTGTATTACTCATTACAGTGATACCTCGACTTTGGCAATACGAATATTTCGATATACCACGTAATTTCTAACCAAAATTTATCTCAATAGACCAAAATTTGCTCGAGACGTACGATGAATCGAAGAGCATAGTGATCGTAATGAAACGAATTGTAGTGAAGCAAAGAAAAAAAAAAAGTTTCAAGTGTGAGTGAAAGTGAAGAAATGCCAAGGTGAAAGTTAGAAAGAAACGTAAGAAAAGCGAAAGAAAATCTCTCTCTATACACAAATGTGGTAAGCTAGGCTTTACGTTAAGTGAAGCATACAATTTAAAACAAGAAACCTAAATAAGTTATCGTAGTATAAATTAGAATGTCAGTTACTGTACATCCCATCCAATCCTACTCTATCTCCACACCCTCCGTCCGCTCCGACCTTTACCCTCCGGTTTGTAAGGTAAGGATATTCTATGCTTTATTTCTTATTTATTTGTTTTAAATCTGCCTAGTTCAATTGATTTCTATTTATATGAATTGTAATTTTTTTTTATACCCAGTAATTGCAGTATTTATTAATGATTAATCGCAGGTTTTTGGACTGTGGAACAGATTAATATTTATTTATTTCATTCTGAGGTAAAATGGATAAACCAACAAAAGTCTCCACACAAATGAAGTTTTATTCAACGCGTTTCGAACACTTTGTGTTCATCGTCAGGAAGACACCAAGGATGTGGTGCTGACGGGTTGGTACAGTGAAAACCCGGATTGCACAACTAATGATTTTCACCGGACCAACCCGTCAGTACCATATCCTTGGTGTCTTCCTGATGATGAACACAAAGTGTTCGAAACGCGTTGAATGAAACTTCATTTGTGTGGAGACTTTTGTTGGTTTATCCATTTTATCTCAGAATGAGTAAATACCACACAATTACGGATTGCACAACTAATGATTTATTTATTTAAATTCGTAAATTCAGATACCGCTGTACAATTGCAAGGAATAAAATAATAGTAACATTAAGGGAGATCCATTATTTCGGAGATGCTAATGCTTAATGATTACTGATACTGACTTCTCATATTGTAGAGAAGCCTAATCTTTCATACTCTGCCACAAACACCTGCGCCAACAGAGCCATACACTCCACGCAGTATTGTAATATGATGTATGTTGTAATTAGTTTATTAAAAAAACATACCTATGAAGACGTACATACTCTCACTCTCTCTCTTACATACACATAAGCGCACAGTACATAAAAGCATTGTGACAAGGGCATGCTACAAATCAATATAAATAAAAAAAAGGTTTTGTCTTATAGATTCCTTAGAACTGACTCATTCCAAGTTATCTTTACATTTTATACATTAGAGAAATCGAATCCACCCATAGAAAAATTCATGCCTATTTGTTAGTCCAAAAATTTTGACACAAGCAAACTCAGCCACCAGAAGTCACAACGAGTTGAAACTTTGATAGTGTATTTTTGTTTGTCTACTTAAAAGCTAAGATTTGAAAGGATTGAAAATTCAACTCAGAAGCGAAGTTATGGACTTTTAAGCTGTGTTTGGTTAGATACACAGGTAAACAGGTATATAGCTAAAAATACACAGGTATTTTTACTGTAACAATTAGGTATTGGTAGTTGATTTTAATGTCGTTTGCGTTTATCATAATTTGCACGCTTTTAAAAAGTGAGTCCTACCTACCTACATACTAAATAAGAAGTATGCCTAGAATAAAACAAAATTTGAGCTCAGTATCTAAAGCTGCAAAAATTAAAAGAAACTCCAGATCTAATGACAGTTAAGTATTGTACTAATAATGTTATTTTCTACTATTCTATAATTTCCAATAATACTTTGAAGTACTAGGTATAATCTCTGAATTTTTGTAAAATACCCGTCAAGAAAGGACACGTTTGCAAGTATATTAATCCGGTAAATATATCACATAAATACCTATTGGGGAATAGATCCTGAGAAGCGGGAGCCCACATTATAATAAAATATAAACTCTCATTTTTTTAAAAAGTTTGATCCTTTTCATACTTTTTAAAACTCATACGCACTCCTGTCATTAATCTAAAAGCCCTATAAGGAATTGGTAACGTATGTTGGTCTAGGATTTGTGGGTAGGTTTCAAATCAAACATCTGTCAAAGAATAGCCCAAGATAACGTTTAGTGGTTACGGAAGGTCAACATTTCTTTACTTGTGGACCTCTGAGAGATACCTGTAAACCCCTAAAGACTTCAAAAATTTAACTATGCCAGCAAATTATTGAAAAAAAATTTTGATTATAGGTATATAAACATTTTAATAATGAAATAAATCTTTCGCATTAACAACATAAATTAATTACTTAATTATTAGTAATTATTTCAACATGAATTTCTACTGTAATTTTGGTTTTACTTGAAAAAATCTGAAGTAGGCATTCATTTAAGTTTAAATATACTTTCTAGATTTCAATAAAGTTCCATAAAACTTACTTGAAGGCAATAAAGAAAAAAAAAAAAAAAGAAAAAAGTATCCTATTTCTTTGTTCATTAAAACCTCAAAATTTATATTAGTGAAAAATAGAATATTGTTTTATGACCAACAGTTATGAGAGGGGGTCCACCAAGAAAAAATGAACGAAAAGGGATCCATGGGTAAAAAAATGAAGGAAAAGGGACCCATGGGTAAAAAAATGAAGGAAAAGGGACCCATGGGTAAAAAAAGGTTGATAACCAATGGTTTAAATCAGTGTTTCCCAAACTTTTTCGAGTGACCGCCCCCTTGGGTCCATAAACCTATAACTCAACACTCTTGAATAATAATCAGATTCCTAGACTAAATAACCAAATGAGTATCATTTTAATAATTAAATTAAAATAATTACTAATAGAATATTTATTTAGAATCCAATAGATGTATTGTTTCATAGAATATATATGCAAAATAATTAATATACAAATAAATGAAGAAAACTTGGATGAAAAGAATTATAAACAATATTTCTAATCATATGTTTCACTAAATTAGAATTATTCAAAATTCAATTATAATAATCTCCTTGTTTCATCATAGAAAGTTACATCAGTTGTGTTTTACACTTAAATTGTAAAATTATATTCATGAATATTTTCAATTGAATACTTGTTTTGAAAACACACTCAGAAGGGGGTCCCCACTTGGGAAAACTGGTTTAAATAGATTAAGAACTCATCATATAACGTACTAACCACCTCCAGGAGGGCGGTGCGCCCACTTTGGGAAAACTGGTTTAAATAGATTAAGAACTCATCAATCATATACTGTTACCTCATAACCACCTCCAGGAGGGCGGTCGCGCCCACTTTGGGAAACACTGGTTTAAATAGATTAAGAACTCATCAATATACTACTGTACCTCTAACCACCTCCAGGAGGGCGGTCGCGCCCACTTTGGGAAACACTGGTTTAAATAGATTAAGAACTCATCAATATACTACTGTACCTCTAACCACCTCCAGGAGGGCGGTCGCGCCCACTTTGGGAAACACTGGTTTAAATAGATTAAGAACTCATCAATATACTACTGTACCTCTAACCACCTCCAGGAGGGCGGTCGCGCCCACTTTGGGAAACACTGGTTTAAATAGATTAAGAACTCATCAATATACTACTGTACCTCTAACCACCTCCAGGAGGGCGGTCGCGCCCACTTTGGGAAACACTGGTTTAAATAGATTAAGAACTCATCAATATACTACTGTACCTCTAACCACCTCCAGGAGGGCGGTCGCGCCCACTTTGGGAAACACTGGTTTAAATAGATTAAGAACTCATCAATATACTACTGTACCTCTAACCACCTCCAGGAGGGCGGTCGCGCCCACTTTGGGAAACACTGGTTTAAATAGATTAAGAACTCATCAATATACTACTGTACCTCTAACCACCTCCAGGAGGGCGGTCGCGCCCACTTTGGGAAACACTGGTTTAAATAGATTAAGAACTCATCAATATACTACTGTACCTCTAACCACCTCCAGGAGGGCGGTCGCGCCCACTTTGGGAAACACTGGTTTAAATAGATTAAGAACTCATCAATATACTACTGTACCTCTAACCACCTCCAGGAGGGCGGTCGCGCCCACTTTGGGAAACACTGGTTTAAATAGATTAAGAACTCATCAATATACTACTGTACCTCTAACCACCTCCAGGAGGGCGGTCGCGCCCACTTTGGGAAACACTGGTTTAAATAGATTAAGAACTCATCAATATACTACTGTACTGTTTTTTTTCTTGAAGAATAAAAGAAAGACTCACACATGAAGTATCTTTGAAGAACATGATAGGGTTGTTACTGGACAAAAACTCAGACGCTTTGACTTCCTTGTAAACTTCGAAATCATCTGGATAACCAAAAGCCCTCTTCTTAATGTGTTTCTCTGGTTGTAGTAGATGAGCAGTTTTAATTGATGATAACTGAAGTTCAGAAAATACATATTTTGGATCTGTCAGTTTTGGATCAATTTTATCAGGAGCTAAATAATATTGGCAAATAACAAAAATTTCAGCAGATTCATTACGAGAAGCTTGTGGTTTTGTAGCATGTACCTAAAACAGAAAAAAAAAATAATATCAGAATGCACTTTTATAACGTGTAATAATACAATTTAATATGAAATAATAAATTAGATTTTTTTTTAATAATTAATATTTAATTCAGTATATGTATATATGAAACAAAAAATTCTTCTTCTGTCAAAAAAAAAAAAGGTTTTAAAATAAAGCCGAAACGTCGGCAACGAGAGTTTTATTTGAAACCTAGAAAATTCACCGAATCCCGATTACATAATACACCTATTCTATTAAATGGTTGATATATTATTGAATTTGTTGTATATATATCAAACAATTACGTAAAAACTCACTTCAAAGAGCAACTCTGCTGTACGTCAGACGAGTAGAACTCCTTCTTCCACTTGATGGCGATGAGGTCGATATACTGAAGTGAGTTGTGTTGTTGTTTCTACATGTTCTTGTAATCGTTTGATATGTTGTAATAACTGACTCTTTCATGAATTCTACTATCGTGAGCAGAATACAAAACTCATTCCATTTAAAAATCTTATAGCAATTTGAGGCAAGATCGAGAATACGCTACATAGCAACTGAAATATCTCTTTACAAATTCCAAATTAGTTCCTCTTAATTGTGCAGAATTTTTTTTTTTTTGACAAGTTTCACTATTTCAGATACTGTTGGAATGTCCTACACTCAACAAATACAGGCTACTGGTGAAGAACCTGGAAGTTCTTATCAGGATATATATTTAAAAAAAAAAAAAAACAAAAAAAACCAGGTGGTCCCTGGTATTATCAACGTATTTTGGTCATAGAGTTATCGGTGTAACATGACTTTTGGATGCCGTTTGAAGAAGAGATGTCTACGGGACAGCAAGCTCAAGGCATTTCCAGTCCCAGGGATGTTTGCAGTAACTACTAGACTGAGGCCAGGGTAGCCAAGAGGCTTGCATGCTCGCCTCCGGACCGCTAGACTTGGGTTCAATTCACACTCTGGTCTTCGATTTTTTCACAGGAGAGGTGAAAAAATGTTAGCACTTCGTCCCTGAGAGAGGACGTTAAACCGTCGGACCCGAGCCTCTACGATGTCAAGGCATTTCCAGTCCCAGGGATGTTTGCAGTAACTACTAGACTGAGGCCAGGGTAGCCAAGAGGCTTGCATGCTCGCCTCCGGACCGCTAGACTTGGGTTCAATTCACACTCTGGTCTTCGATTTTTTCACAGGAGAGGTGAAAAAATGTTAGCACTTCGTCCCTGAGAGAGGACGTTAAACCGTCGGACCCGAGCCTCTACGATGTCAGGTACTAGTAAAAGAGTCCTAAATTTAGGACTCTAAGATATAATCACTAGAGTGACGCAATATTCCCTTGAGGAAACGTTAGAGGTGAAGGTTTCTACCAGACCCCCCACCCCCCATCTAGACCCCAATAACCTCAAAGTACACGGTATTTACACTTGCAGTTATAAATTAATATTTCTTTTGATAGACATTATTATGTATTTCTGACAAGTAAAACACATAAAAATTATGTATTTTATGCACAATTCTGTATAACGTTGGTTCTAGATAATTAAGTGAAAAATTTCGTAATTTGATACCGACAGAAATAAAACAAAATAAATAATACAAATATTTCTATCCAAATTAAAAACAAAAGCTTTGAAAAATAACAAAAAACTGTTATTTCTTCCAAATGTTAGGTATCGACCTCTGAAAATCCTTCTTTTGATTTTGTATATTTACAAAATAACTAAATTGTATTCAAAAAAAGAAATCCGACAGTATCTATTTAAAGATTAACTAAATTGTATTCAAAAAAGACATTCGTAGAATTGATTTTAATAATTTAGAAATGTTGACGTCAAACTATTTCTGTCTCATTTGCAAAGATGTGCTAAGTGGTTAAACAACAAACAAAAACAGCTACACACACACTCCTATTCTATTAACAAAAAAAAAAAAAAAAAAAAAAAAAAAGGCAATATAAAGCATTCAAACAGTCACCTCTTTGAAAAACTGGTTAAGAACCCACATCATGGAATTGTAATCCTTAGAGCGAAACACTTTGGTTATAAACCAACCTCCCTTTTTTAAGAAATTCAAAGACAACTTGAAAGCACTTAGAGTCAAGGTTATTTGATTGTAAGCATCTAGGTTCCAGTTCTGACCTGAAAAAAATCAAGGGATATATGTTCGTTTCTTATATATTAATGTATATTTCATAAATCAGCTTTAGAGAGTTTAGAGTTCAACCTGGAAAACTTACCAAATCCAGGATTTATAAGATCTCAACCTCCTATTAATAAATTATATACGCCATAATATATTATTATATGTAATGCAAGTCGAAAATCGAAGAAGAGTAAAACACAAGTAAAGAAATAAACAATTACGAAGTCAAATTTTCGAAAAATCCGTCTTGTTCTCCTCAAGATTGATTTTCCTAAAATTTGAGTTAGTAAATGTGTTTGTTTCTTTACTTGTGTCATTATTTTCTTTGATTTTGAACTTAGGCATTTCGAGATAACTCTCTGTCAAAGAACTGAAAAAAAAAAAGATTCAAAAGGTAGAAATCAAGCAAAAACGAGAAAGGTATAATACTTAAAAAACCAAGAAAAAAACTACAAAACCTTCGTTAGAGAAGGGAAGCCGTTAAGACAGGCCTGCAGTAAGTAATACAAAACCAGAACTATATAATCTGAACAAACTAGAACTGATATTAAGTAAATAAACAATAAATACCAATGAACATTAAAATATATAATTAAATATAATTTTGATTATTTAATTGATACGGAACATGATTTGTTCAAATTTACCAACTGGCTGAATTTTAAAATATTAAATTAAATATAATTTTGATTATTCAATTTATATCAGTACTGGTTTATTCAAACTGACCAACTAGTTAATGACATAATGCAACTATCCATATATAAAGACTTTTAATTTTGATTCAAATAAACTTTAATTGAAGATATACTATAAATACATGTTTTCCAGTTTAAATCTAACTCTCAAATACAAACGCTTCATTATAATAGGGTAAATACCACACAATTACGAATTGCACAACTGAGTTAAAAATATTAATTTTTATTTAAATCATTTTATAGATCTATAACACAGAGGAAATCATAATATGAATGATAATTAATTAACAAGAACATAAAAATACATATAAAAAATAATTTAAAGATTTCAGAATACAAACTAATAGTTCAGATTGATACCTGGATGTATCAATGCTATGGCTTCCTCAGAAGCTCTTAAAATGACAAATTTATTGTAACGAGGGACAGTTTTATATTTGAACACTGAGACTGTTGATTAAAACTGGGAGTATGGGAATTGGAGTGAACAGCAAAGAGTTGTGTACTGTCCAGACTGACTGAGAACCTATGATTTTCATGCATATGCTTAACATAGTGGTTGCTAAATCGGCAGAAAATTCATCACTGTGAGCACAGTTTTTAGACCAAGAGTGGGGAAACTTTCTTGAAGTAAAGGCCATTTTAGCACCATCCACTTCCCCAAAAGACCACCACGAATGGATAAGTAAATTCTTATATAATAGTTATATTGCAAAAACCTTAAATCTGTCATTATATACTCGATAAGTGCATCTAAAACTTTTGTCTTCATTGCCTTCGTTTATTATTTTTATTTTCTCAGGAAAATGATTTTCTAAAAGATTAGACTTTTCAAGTAATGATTGATAAAAAGTCTTCTTTCTAAATTTCAGAATTTTTTGTCTTTATTACCAAAATTGTATTTTTTTATAATCTCAAACATTTTTCTCAATAAACCGCATAAGGTTGTATTTCATGGTTCAAAAGGCCGCCGGTTCCCCATGCCTGCTCTAGACTTTCACTAACATGCTCCATGTAGATGCACCATACAGGAGCAGAAGGAAGAAGCATGTACATGATAGCTATTCAGATTAAAAGGAGAACGACTTCATCTCCGGTGGAGAGAACTTAGCAGCAGTTATATGGGAGAGTAAGTTACCTGTTTTGATCGCTGTGCTCCCTAGCCTTCCGGCCATTTACACCAAAAGATCAAATCAGGCCGACGATTTAACGTGTTGCCGTTTTTGTCACCTCCAAGTTTAGCCACCCAAACTTGGGGTGTCCGAGGTGGACCTCGCGGAGGCGGCCACCACGATTCTACGTCGCGTATTAGACCAATATAAAACTAACTCAAACGCTGTTACAATACGACTCTCTACCATGCTAAAACAGTAAGCAAGCTCCTTGAATTTCTGTTCTACAATGTCTATTTTGATTTTGTTGTCAGATGGAATATTGCCGATTTGATGTAACTGAGTCAACAGAGAGTCCAGAATAGCCTTTTTTGATATGAAGTGGATGACAACTTTTCTATGAAGATACTGTTGAAAATTGGAATGTTTGATATGGACTGAGGTAGTGAAAGAATTATTTTGCAATTTATACCAATATCTAAAAAGGTTATGGTGTTGGAGAAGTATGAAAGTAAAAGTAATTTCGGAGTAAAACATTTTAAAGGAATGAATGAAGATTTCAAAATTTCACCATGGCGCCAAATAAAGAAAATATCATCGATGAAACGGGGTTAGAAAAGAGGAAGATGTGTACAGGAAACATGGAAATGGTGCTCAGATATAACAAGGAAAAGGTTGGCAAAAGAGGGAGCCATTATCTTTGCTATTACCACACCTAAAATCTGAAGATGGAATCCACAATCAAACCGAAAGAAGCTTACGCTTCAGAACTACGTCGGCAAGACTAACAAGAAAGTTGATGGTTAGTCAAAAATTCACTCAAAGCGGCGGTTTATGGGACATGAGGAGTTTAAACTGTACGAGAGAATTATAAATATAATCCGTATTATTGAATTCCATAGGATTACCAAAAATATTTCCACCAAAGTGACCTGCAAAAGATTTGAACATCTTCAACTAACTTAATATGGTTCACTTTTGGACCAGGAGGAAAAGTGAATCCATTAGAAAGTATACTTTATTCGCAAACAGTCAATATACAAAATGAGAGGTTACAAATGATTCAGCGCCTCAGGCTGATTACATTCAAGACTTGCACTAGCTTGAGGTCAAGAGAGAAAAGGTTATGAGTAGAAAGAAATGTGTCAACAGATACGAGAAAGAAATTGAACAACTTGTTTAGGCAGAGAGCAAAGATTTTGAAAAAGGTGTGATGCTTAAAATGGTAATGAAATTCCAGAATTTAGAAAAGATAATACAACTTGGTCAACTTATTCCTGGTATAGAAATAAGATTTGATTCTAGGAAAAAATCCCCCATCAAAAAATAAATTAATACTAATTTTTTCTCATTATGTATGTATATATAATTTACCATTTGGAAAAAAGAATATGATTACTTGATCTAGGATTCTGTGCATTCTCAGTAATGATTTGAGACTTACCAATAATATCATTGGTATTACCAATTTATTGTCAGAATCTGTTATTTCTGTTATTGCCATGCTAAAATGGGTGGAGATTACCTTCCATATTAATACTGATGGGTGAGCGAATGGAGACGGGGAAGAAACGGGCAAAATAACAAATAGAAAGAAGAGAGACGGATAAATAGATAGAGAGAAAGTATAATGATATAGCTAGAGAGAAAAAAATTAATAGAGAGAGAAAGAGAGAGAGATTTGGATAGATCAATAAATGAGTAGATAAACATAAATGGATAAAGTGTATGCATGTGTGTGATTGTAAAAATGTTAAGTGTGTGTAATTCCAGGGGGATTTTTTTCCTGCACCGATAAGATTTATGAAATTGTTTTTTTGGTTATAGAAAGCAACTATTCGATTTTTGTGAAGAGAATAAGGAAGAAATGAAAAAAAGCGTGTAGAAAAAGGAAAAACTTGTACAACTTTCATGGCCTTAAATTACATATTACAGGAAAAGGAGTATAACCCTCCAAAATAATATATTCAAGCATTTGATATACAAACTGAACTCAAATTCGAAACCATATTAAAAATCTAAACGACAGATACACATCTGAATATAAATATTATCCGAAAAGTTGATATCCCTTAGTTAGTGGTTTAAGCAAAACATTTTTTTTTTGTTTTTCTTTTCAAGGAACATAATGGTATAAATATATACTAAAGACAACATACCAACATTGGGTGCACCATCATGTAGTACTACATCCGCCTTCCAGGTCTTCAGTTCTTTAGAGATGTCTACCCTGCACTTATCTGTTGTAATGTCTCCCAACAAACTAATACAACCAGGAATGGGTTTTATTGGAAACAAATCAACACCTAAAACATTAAACATTTATTACTTGAACACTTTTAAAGTATATCATTAATTTCTATAATAATAGTTAATCAAACTATGGACGGAGCGAATTCTGCCAATCTATTTAATGATCAAAGATGTTGCGTATGTAGATCAGGATTACTAATTCACAGAATTAGAATCAAATTCTAATCAAATTCACAAAAATGTGAATCACTAATTCACAGACAAATATATCCACAGAATACCAACCAACAGAAACAAAAACCAAACAAAAATTCAGTAACAAGAAAACCACAAAAGGATCATAAAATACCCAGTGTTATTGTTCATTATTTAAAAAAAAACTGTTCGTTTTTATTTATTCCTTGGATGTATTTGTCTTGCTCTACTTATGTCGTTAATAAATTGTTTTTTAGCCTTGAAAATGCCAAACAACTTTTGGCGAAACGTCGGCATATAATCAGGAGTTGAATTTTTATGAACAAAATCCTCAAGAAACCCTTCTGTGAACTTGAAAAATCAGTGGTCGTGAAGCTATATATCCATATTAATTATAACTTTATAGATATTTTAAGATCAAAAAATATTTTAAGAATCCTGGCTGATCCTTGGATACGTGCTCCAATAAAATTTATATGTAACATGGAGTTGATATTTCAATAATAGCGGGTAGACCTCAGATGAATCCAATTAAAAAGGTTATGAGCAGTAATGAGTAATGGTAATGAGCAGAAAGATAAAGCTCTCTTACTTCATGATTGCTGTAGGTTAGGTTACAAGATATTGCTGTAGTGATTGTCTCAAAAGAGGTCAAACTTGCCCATTTGTGATACCACACAACCTATTATTGGTAGTTTACTTAAAAATTCGACTTTGCAGAATGCAGCAAATGATGTTTATTGAACATTAAAGATGAGTTTTTATCTGCCAATTTTAATGTGACAGAAAACAAAAACTATTTCATATTTGAATATGATTGTGAACAATAAAAAATGTTGACTAGCATTAACGAGTTTATGTTGATGGTAGAATTTAAATATATTTCTTGGATTAATTGTATTTTTCATTAAATTATATGAATAAGAGCTATGAAATGCTTCAAAGTTTTGAAGTATAATTCATTTACAATTAATCCACCAAGTATTAAAACCAGGGAAATTTATCAACATTCTTTATAAAAAAAAAGTAGATAGTTGAATTGTTACATAGATGCCAAAAATTATAGAGTAACATTTATTATTACCATTTGAAAGATTATACATTAAAAATATACTTATTTTTTGGTAGTTCATGATTTTATAAATAAAAAATGAAATGCAGATATTTTAAACATTGCAATAAATCTTGGCTTACCTAAATCTTTTATAAATGCCCCTTTAGGCATAGTAAGAACTGTTCACAAACATACCTAAAACAATGCTTGATAATGGCATATTCTGTTTTGCTACTTGCATCCATCCTCCGGGTGCAGCACACAAATCAACCAAAACTTGTGCCTTTTGAAGAAACTCATATTTCCTATTCAGCTGAAGCAATTTAAAAGCAGCTCGTGAACGAAAGCCTGAAAGATAATGAAAATGAGCGGCAAATAAATTCAATTTGAACAAAAAATTCAAGTAATATTACCTGATTCTTTTGCTAAATGATAAAATTTATCTTTCCTCTGTTTTCCAACTTTCTTTTTCCCCATATTTGAACTAAAAATTTGACAATGAAACAGTTACTAAGAATCACATGTGTACAATAATAACCTACCACAAAACCTACATATAACCTTCAAAAACCTCATGGCCTTTACGTGAATTCCTCAAGAGAATTCACACCAGAAATTAAAAAAAAAAATTATATTAAAAAATAAATAGAACCTTCCCTGTCATAAATAAATATTTTTTTTAAAAAAATACGTTTACAACATTCTCAAAACGTAAAATAAATTAATGAAATAAATACTGAATGCTTCATCTATTTGATTATAACTTACGATAAAAAGATAATTTTTTATTCCAGTAAATCTTTTTGGTGAACAAACTGCTTTTTACAGACATCACTTTTCGAAACCAAGACAATCTATTTTAAAAGTTAAATGTAATTGTAATATTATCAGCAGAAATCGAAATATTTATTAAAACTGAGTAAGACATTATTAAATTTATTAAAACTGTTTCAGTACATTTCTGTAACTTCATCGAAAAAATGCACACTAGTTTTTTTTTACATGAAATAACTTTGATAGATAATTTACATTGCATTCGTTTAAAATCACTGTTATCACTTTCAATTGAATCCAAGCAATTCAATCTTATTATTTATGAATTTTCCGCCATTAATACTTATACTTTTTCACAATTAATTGGGGTATATAAACGTTAATCAGCCTCAGTGTTACTTTAACTTTAGTACGCAACAAACGGAATATATACTTCAAGTAGTAACCTCTCTAAAGACAATGCATGACTTTAAAAAAATTGATATGAATAATTTCATATGAAACCTATTTATTTTGTTTACAAATTTATTATATACTAGCTTTAGTACCGACAACGCTCAGATAAATTAGTTTCATAACTTCCACTTATAAATCTAAAACACCTGACACACGGAATGTTTTGGTGAAGGATTTTAAGTATAATGCCTGTATTTCAGGTTTTGAAAGACAACTGAACTGCAATAGATCTTCTTCCAAAAGCATTTTGAAATGTCTTTTTTCCCTTTCATAATGGATTTTAAATTTTTCTTTTTATCGCCTAAACTTTATAAAATGAACTTTAGTGCATTTGTAAAATAAAGAAAGATAATGCAAAGATGTGTTATTGATGATGAGTAACAAAAAAAAAACAGGTAAATTGAAGTATACAGATTAAAAGTACTATATAAAAGGTGCATCTCCAATGAGACAACCTTTTGAACTACAATGAATTCATTCTAAAACCTCCTCGAGGTCAACCACAATCATCAAATTTCAACAAGAGATTAATAAAGTAATTTGGGAATGCTTAGGAAATAAAGAGACGGACAGAGATTGTTGCATATATAGACTGGAAAATGAGTGATTATTTCTCTTTGGACATTGATGTCTGCCTTCGGCTTTTTCATAATGTTCAGCATATATACGAGAAATCGTAGGCCCGGTTACTTTTGTCAAAAAACCACTTTTTGATCACTTTCTATAGGACATCCAAATAATTCAGTTGTATCCGTTTTATTTATGAATTTGGCTTTCCGTGAATTTTTCTTTATCCATACCTAAAATTCTAAAACGTATTTATTGACTTTCTAAAGTTGATAAATATTTATCAACTGTTTATTAACCTTTGATAAATAGTTAAAATATATTTAGAGTAACAACCAGCCAAATGTGTTATCATTACTAGTACACAATAAACTGATTGATTTTCTAATCAGTTTCACTTAACAATGTCGATTTGATTGTCAAGCCACAGTTATCAGAGTGTCACAGGAAGCAAGCAGCGCTTTTATCATTTGCATTCAAATACAACACTGCAGGAAGCCATGATTGATGAGCAGGGTTGCCTGCTGCTACAAATTGAAAAGCCAACCACTTGCAAGACCATCAACAAATAGCTCACTAACTGATGCTCTTAAAAAACCAACATAACCGCCGTTGAAACTGGCAGCTAAAGTCAAAGGGTAGGAAGGGATGATTGAACAGATAACATATCATATGATTGAACAGATTGTACACGAAGAAAAGAAACACATAGTAAACAAACAAACACACTTACTATCTGCAATTTCCGTAAAACTCTAAAATGAGACAGTCTTTCTCCTGAAGACTGTTTTACTGAAAATTGGAGATAACAACTGTGCTAATTTACTATTTGTGGTAGTTTCTATTTCAATTTGTGTTGTCCAGTTTGGATCACTTTTCTGAATTTAAATAGAGTAAACAGTTTATATGATTTAACAGATTATATGATTGAATAGCTTTATATCGGTCTAACACGGACTACAGAACACTGGAGGAATACTACTAGTCTGCAGGGATGCACAGCATCAAAGGCTGAAGGAAAGGAATATTTAATAATGAATCATGATTTCTGCATGATTCACTGCAAATTCATATGAGTGTTAATTCTTACAAACACAAATCATTAACAATCGAAATTCGTATCCTAACCTGTTCACCTTTTCCATATTATGTTTCATCATGTAACTCTAGAAAAACAAGAGGCTTTATTTTAATTCTTCGTTTGGGCTAAATAACGAATCAACTCTCTCTAGATCAAGGGTAAAATGCAGTAATTGGTGGCCTACGACGTCATGAATCTAATTCTGGATCGTTCGAGATATCTACAGTGACATACTTCAGTAAAATACTGTTAAATTAGTTTCTGCCTGATCATTAACATTAGGAATTCAGTTGAAATCACTAGTTCAGGAATAACATCATTTCATGAAATAGAAATAGAACATTGTTATCAGTAATTTATACTATTATCAATCAAGAAGCATTCCCAAAATTGTAAAATCAATTACGCTTATTTAAATAGTAAAAGCTCTGAATTCTTTTTCAATAATCACAAAGGTGAAGATTTCAAACATTGTAAACAACAAACTAATAACGTTGATAATTATTGAACAATCAAATTTAATCAGTAGAAGTGCAATTATTAGCGAATAATTGGGCAATAAGGTTACATATCAAGGAATATTATCTAAATCATTAGTTGTGCAATCCGTAATTGTGTGGTATTTACTCATTCTGAGGTAAAATAGATAAACAAAAATCTCCACACAAATGAATACTATGAACACAAATCATCTGTGTGGAAACTTTTGTTTGTTTATCCATTTTACCTCAGAATGAATATTATTTATTGATGAAAGGAAATTAAACTTTGTGGTTAACATAATTCTTGTAGGAACTTATTTAGTTTAACTTTTTGTTTTGAAATTATTCATGTGCTCCATAACAACGTCAGAAATAACATTTTATTACGTAAAAAGATCTTCAGATAATTATGTCAATTATTATCTCAAGTAGATATGAGGAGCATTATATGGGTAATAGATTTTCAATAAATTATGCAATGAAAATCAAATGACTGGGTACTGACATTTCATTTTCGCTACATTTATAACATTCGTACTTTAAAATGAATGATTTCTATCAAGAATTAGTATTAGAGAATTAATGTCACAAACACAACGAATTTTAAAAGGAAACCTTTACACTCTTTTCAAATTAGTTCAGAAATATAATAAACTGTTATCTTAAATCTACTAAATTTTAAACAATTAATGGGGAATGATTAATTGCTTTCAACCGGAAAAGTGATGGTCACTTATCATATTGTCTAATCTTGAAGCTGCATTGATATTTCATGGAAGGGTTTTAATGCAATAAGCAAGTAGTGGATTAACCTTAAAAGAATTTCATTTGTCTTCTGTGATACTATTTCTTGTGAAACTTATCTTCAGAAGTTCCGGGAATAGATTTTAAGTTAAATGAAGTCATAATATGGCTAAATTATGATCAACAAAACTTTTTGCAACTGGAGGTAATAAAGTTAAATGTTGAAGTTAATATTAGATTCAAAACTTTAGTTTTTTTTTATTTAGCATATTAAGATAAATTTTTTACTAAATATTATTTTTGTATGGGTATTAATATTAGAATTGTTTTAAATGAAATAGACAATATCTTACTGTTGGAAACCTTTAAGATATTTCAATAACAAGGTATTGAGCTTGATGATTTAAAAATCAAAACACCTGATTGGATTAAATGACAAGTTTTATGATAAATTTATTCAATTAAATTTCGGGTTCATACTATTTTAAAATATATGAACTTTTAAAAAGAAATATATTTTGTCATAAATACGTAATGTTATAATTTAGTCAATATATTAACTTCATGACATCAGCGTATAGTCGATATATTATGGAACAGGAACTATCGACATTTGGGTTATTATTTATGAGTTATCAAGGATCCGCCAATACTGCTGCATTTTAACCTCGATCAATTTTTTTTTACATATAAACAATCCAATCAAATTTGTATGCAACAATTGAAAGTTTTTTAACAACTTTTTCATAATGGGGAATTTCAAAAATTACATCTCCACACAAAAAAGGGTTTAATATCAAAACTAATAAAGCGTTTCGAAGTTCATCTTCAGGTTTATATCTGCACTGTTGAGATGTTATTGCAACAGTGCAGATATAAACCTGAAGAACACTAAGTGTTTGAAACGTGTTATTAGTTTTGATATTAAACTCTTTTTTAGTACATCCCAACAGTGCAGATGTAAACCTGAAGAAGAACAAAATGTTCGAAAACGCGTTGTTAGTTGTGACATTAAACTCTTTTTTTTGTGTGGAGACTTAATTTTTGGAATCTCCCTATTTCATTATGAATAAATAGCACACTATAACAGAGTGCACAAGTAATGAACCTTTTTCGTCATCATATAATGCTAAGTAAATGGATACATGAAATATTTCAGTTTATAGCACCATCAAAAAAATATACGAACATACATAGACAAAATGGGCTGATGACAAACTGTTGATAGAAATATTGATCTTTGTAAATGTTTTATTTTTGTTCTGTCTGATGAATGTTTTGTATTAAGAGACCGGTTGGACTACTATTTTCTGTCTCTAGAACCTCCTGTACTTCTTGTAACTGCGTTTATCAATTAAACTGCACCAAAATTGATGCTTTTTATGTGTGTTTAGCTTCCATCAAGCTAATTCATATCAATATATGAATAATCACAGGTCTTTGACAATGAATAAGGGGCAGAGACCTTAACGGCACCATTCGTGCTAATTCTCACAGACACAAGTTTTAATGAGTTTTAATGAGTAATCTGGTTCTTAACCAGATTACTGATACCACCTCTAATATCACTTTGAGGACTTCAGAAGAAGCGCTTGTTTGTCTCCTGGAAGATAGATCTGCTCCTGGGCTTAATCCCAATCTTTAATCATTCATTATTAATATTATTACTTAGTGTTACTACTTAGTATTTTACTTCATGCATTTCATCATTTTCACAGAGGTTAGTATTATTAATATTAAACATATAATCTACCGTCATACCTCGTACATTACTGCCGTAGCTGTCGGAATGGTTTCGGGTGTCACCCAGTTCGTGTTGAAGAGGGTAACACCCGAAACCGGTCCGACAGCTACGGCAGTAATGTACGAGGTATAACGGTAGATTATATGTTTAATATTAATTAGTATTTTACATATTTATTTTGTATTTATAGAACGTTTTATATTAATTTTAATATTTTTTTCTTTACTTTATTTATTTTTATTATTATATATTTTATATATCCTTATCTCCCCTCCCCCGTGAATTATTAACATTGAAGAGCTTCTGATCGAGTGCCTCTTCGATGAGACTTCACTTCAGTCCTCGCAATGACGCGACCTCTTTGTACCTGATGACGAGTCAAGTTGAAATTTACTAATGAGTTATTGTGATTACTTTTATGTGAATTTAGTTTATTTAGTTCCTTGAATCATTTTATTAAATTTTATAAATATTATTTTCTTTAAAGTTTTATTAATATTTATTAATTAAAAAAAAATTCATAATGAACAAGACAAGTTGACATGTAAACTAAAGAGAAAAAAAAACACAATAGATAGTACGGCTTACAGCTGTGATTTTCCGTACAACCTTAATCAGGAGGAAAACGAGAAAGAAGAAGTCTAGCGCTCCGGTGAAGGTACGGTTATCAGCCATCAGAGGTAGACAAAGATATAGCTAGTGAGGGGGAGAAAGAATGCTAGCGAGTAAGATCTTGTGGAGGCAAAGAAGAGGAGGGAGTATAAAGTGAGTGATTTCGAGAGAAAGGTAAGAAGGATAGAGAGAGAGAGAGAAAGAGGGAGACAGATATATATCAATGATCAAACCACAATAAGAAATGGGAAAACAAGACTAAGATCTTTCAACCGTAACAAGCGGTCTTCGTCAGAGTCAAAAACCCAACTGAACACTAGATGCAGAAAACATCTGGTGAGGAGTTGAGAAGAGCGGGAGGGAAGAGTGGTATTTTAAAAGGGTGAAAGCGCAGGAAAGGACTAATGTCCAGAAAGGGATGTTTGGGGAAACAAAGGAGTACAGTAAGAAAAAGTAAAAAAAACTATCTGCTAGCTGTCAACCCTCTTTGAAGAGGCTATTGCCCTCGTGACGAAAGTATCAAGTTTGAAGAGACCGTTACTAATATTTATATTATTTGATCTATTATATTTAATTAGAGACGATTCAATAATATTTCTTAACAACATTGATTTTTCATAGGTAATAAATTTTACAGATATATAGTGGCGGGGGGAGAAGGAAAGTAGAAGAGACACTTTTAACATATACAGGTTTATGTGAAACATTTGAGGATTTCAATGAAAATCAGGTTTTTAAAGAGAATGTCAACTTTCATCAAGTACATTAATTACATATATATATATCAACATAAAACAGAATGATTTTTTTTATGGCTATATGTGTACAAGATAGAATGATATGTGTAAAATAGAGAGAATGTGTAAATGAGAAAGTTTTTTTTTTAAATGCACTAAAATCTAGATTATGAAATAATTACAGACTGGAGTTTGAGAGAGTAAGGTAATAAATAAATCATTGTTTTATTATTTGAAAATTTACATCAACACACCATTTATCTCTTCTGATTGTCAATTATATTTTATCAATCGTGAGACATGATATTCCAGCGAGAATCAGCAAGGATCCTAATAGAGAACCTAAAAAAACCAAGCATAATATATTAATTTAGAAATTAGTGTAATTAATTGGTGTAAACTAATCAAGAGTAAAGGCGATATTAAACATTACACAATTTTAATTGAAAAAACCACAAGTAATAAAAAAATAGAAACATTCTAGAGCTTTCCAATTTCGATGAAAGAACTACAGTCCTTTCTTAACAAGTACTCGAAGGGGTTAGAACATTTGAAGTTTTATATTAGCATAGAAATGCTATTCCATTTCTAAAAATAGACTTCATTATTTTTATGGTGTATGTTTATTGAGATATTTTTACACGCATTCACACAACACAATCACATACATATTGAAAAACTATCAACCGTGTAGTAGAAACAAAATAAAATTTTATCGTTTAACTGAGTCAGTTCTTTAGCTTCAAATTAAGTCAGCTTTTATTTAAAACTTTATTCATAGGTATAAGTATATAATAAGATGTATGTGTTTCAAACATTGTATACTTCTGCCTAAGAAAACCGAAACGTTGGCAATGAGAGTTTAATTTGGACTTGAAGAACTGACAGAGTCCTGGTAAACTTTAGTTATATATATATATATATATATATATATATATATATATATATAGACATCGGCCAGTGGACGCATTTACGTCTCCGTTCCTTCATTCTTTCTCCTTTTATTTTCTTTCTTTCTACTCTCCTGAAGACGGCAAGACGCCGAAATTATCGCGATTCGTGAGTGTTCGTCCTTTTTCTTGTGTTCTCTAGATGTAACTTTAATTATATATATATATATATATATATATATATATATATTGATATAGCTTCTCGACCACAGATATTTCAAACTCACACAAGGGGTTCTTGAGGATTTTGGTCATAAAACATACAACTCCTGATTATAAGCCGACGTTTCGCCAAAAATTGTTTGGCATTTTCAAGGCTAAAAAACAATTTATTAACGACATAAGTAAAGCAAGATAAATACATCATCGGACACCACCCAACAGAAAACAAACAACACAAACAAAAATTTTGTAACAAGAGAACCACAAAATTTTTGTTTGTGTTGTTTGTTTTCTGTTGGATGGTGTCCGATGATGTATTTATCTTGCTTTACTTATGTCGTTAATAAATTGTTTTTTAGCCTTGAAAATGCCAAACAATTTTTGGCGAAACGTCGGCTTATAATCAGGAGTTGTATGTTTTATGACCAAAATCCTCAAGAACCCCTTGCGTGAATTCATATATATATACACAATTAAAAGAAACGGTCCAGCGGACTTTTTTGAATTTATTTTATTTATAATATATATATATATATATATATATACCATGATAAACGAAAAACGGTCCGGCAGGAAAGATAACACTTAAAATAAACATTACGGTCGACATATTGAAAATTGAGTCTTTTGTTATGTTTCAGTCTATGTCACTGTTTATTTTAAGTATATATATATATAAAGATTTTACATAAACACGTGAAATAACAATCAATTATCAAACCACAATCAGTTGGGTTTTGACTCTGACGAAGATCACTTGTTACGGTTGAAAGATCTTAGTCTTTTTTTCCCATTTCCTATTGTGGTTTGATCACTGATCCCTACGCTTTGAACAAGATTTCACAATAATCACTTGAAATAAAAAATCAACGTCCAAACTGCAGTAAGAATTAAAAAAAATAGTCTTTTCTGATTTCTTACTGTTGTTTGGAACGTTGATATGTAGACAGTTGCTACAGCTTACTCGTTCTAGCAGATTAAGCTACCTTTGCATTACTTTTCTGTTCATTCCCTGATGACAATATAGTGTTAAATTAGGGGAACACATTACCTATTGTTTTTTTTTCTTACTACATAAACTTAAAACTAGTTCAACATTATATAATAATAGAAATGCCAATAATTAATACAAACTATTTGATGGAGTAGATTCGCCTATTAGCCAACCAGTTATTGCAGTAAAAAGAAACGTACAAGAATTGACTAATGGAACTGCCAGAGATAATTCTAAAAATAAAATTACTGTATTAAACAATTAGAAAATAAAATGTGTCAAAAATAAATTATATAAAAAATGTTTAACGCTTATAGTTGAAAATTATGATCTAAGTCGTCACATACGAGTACACAATATTTTATTAACTGAACAGCTTGTTTATGTGTCGTAGATACTGTAAATAAATACAGAGAAAGAGAGAACAGAGAGAGAGAAAGAAAGGAGAGACCGAGGGAGCAAAAGATATTCAGAGAGAGAGAGCGAGAGGGAGAGACAGAGAGAGGGGGTGAGGGAGAAAGGGAAAGAAAGAGAGAGAGAGCAATATAGATTCTGAGAGAGAGAAAGGGAGAGAGAGAGAGAGAGAGAGAGAGAGAGAGAAAGAGATTCAGAGAGAGACAGAGGGTGCATAAGATATTTAGAGAGGGAGCGAGAGGGAGTGAGGGGGAAGGGAAAGAAAGAGAGAGAGAGAGAGAGAGAGAGAGAGAGAGCAAGATAGATTCAGAGAGAGAGGGGGTGAGAGAGAAAGGGGAAGATAGAGAGTGTGTGTGAGAGAGAGAGAGAGGGAGAGAAAGGAAGAGAGAGAGAGACAGAGGGAGCAAAAGATATTCAGAAAGAGAGTGACAGGGAGAGATAGAGAGAGGGAGTGAGGGAGAAAGGGAAAGAAAGAGAGAGATTCAGAGAAAGAACGAGAGAGAGAGAGAGAGCGCAGAAGGAAGACAGCTCCTCTGGTAAAAACCGGAGGACACAGAGGCATATATTGTATTTTTAGATTAAATGATAGCTACTATATATGATTACCTATAAATGATTTAGAAATGATTATCTATATATGATTACCTATAAATGATTTAGAAATGATTATCTACATATGATTGTCTATATTTATGATTATCTGTATATGATTAACTATAAATGATTATCTATTTGAAGCAAATATATAATTGGTTACACAGAAGGTATCAGTTTTAGGTATGCTAAGAATCAGTTTTTACTGTGGCTATATGAAATGCACTGATAATAAGGAAATACATAATATATAATAGTAGAGAAGGTGTTTCTCTTCAAACTTTTGATATTTAATAAAATAAATAAATAGAATTCATTAATATTAATTATAAAAACAAAAACTACTCTCACCTGACTTTTGTAAACAAAAGTAATACAGTATAGAACCTGATTGATTGATAAATAAAGGTATCAGGTACTAAAAAAAAAAAAAAAATAAATAAATAATTAAGATAATTGTACTATTAGAATACAAACATGGAATTAATATTAGAAAACAACTTACTGTTAATCTACTCAGAAGATAGTGCAGTTTTGAAAAAACACTAGAGTTCGTACAAGAGGTGTTTTCAATGCCTGAAGCTCCGCATTTTATGAAAGGATTAGTAACTCCCCAGATGACGCCAACTAATATGAGCTGAAACAGCGAAACTGAAACAAAGCATACATCATTAAAATATATTATTCCTGTGAAATGTATCACTTTGGATTTCTTTTAATCCAATACTCGCACTTATAGGCTTTACGCCTTATGTGCTTGGGGTTTAGGTATGGGTCAGCTTAATCATAGGCTAGTTAAACGGTACTGCGTCACCAATCCAAGTAACAACCACGCCCAATGTTGCTTCACTAAGTTGATGTAGTGGAAACTGAGATATTTATAATTTCAGGCAAGACATCTAAAGATCTAGAAGAATGAAGTTTCGTACTCTCAATCGAGTTACGGTTTAACTTATTTTGAAAGAATTTACGACTTCCGTCCTAAACTTTAGAATTTCCGAAATAAACCTGGAAATTTAGGCCATCTGGAGCCAAAATGAGTCCCAAATATAAAATGAATGACTTTACAGTTTTAAAACAAGACAGACTGCCTAAATCCTATAACTACAGAGGTTGAAAAAAGAAGGTACTAAATTGGTGTCTTAGTCCATGGCATCAGAGACCATGGAATCATATCAGATCACAATTTTTTTTATATTATTTCAACAATTCTGAAAATGGTAAATCATGCTGATTGATATTACTCACAGGATTATAATATGCATCAGTAAAAGATTAGTATTCAATGTACAAGGAGCCAGGGTAACCCAGTGCATGCTCGCCTCTGGACTGCTCCATCCATGTTCGATCCTTATTCTGACCCTCTAATCTCGAAATCTAAACACGTCCGTCTTCGGAGAGGACGTTAAACAGTCGTCCCGAGCCCAATGATGTCAGTATTCCCTACTCAAAATACAATTGAGCTAGGCAATATTTAGGACTCCCAATGACCAATCAACCCAGTAATATGGCTCGTCCATTACTAAAATGGGTGCCAAATAATAAATGAGTCACATATTCCGTCCCTGGAACAGGATTAAATGTGAAGACTGTATCTGTGGGCATTCGAAAACAACAATATATTTAATTAACAAAGTTTTGTTGAAATTGAGCCACAGTTCAGGATTTGCTAACATTAGAGGTCTTTCTAAAGATTTAGGCCGACGATTATATAGGCACCCAGAAAAAATATTATGATTATAATCAATTAAGTATAAATATTAATCAGTATTTTGAAGAAAAAGAATATTGCTACAAAAAAGGAAAAATAAAACAGTTGTTAAAAAATTGAACACTCCACATTTTGTATGAAACTACATAATTTTAGTTTATATTTTGGTTCAATGGTTCTGTATTCGTTTCATACTTTCTGTTCATATTATATATTGTGGATGTAACCTGAAGATGACAACTAAGTTCAAAACACCTGGAAGTTGTAAAAAAAATCATTTGTTTGGTGACTTGGTGTTTCTTTTCCTCATTCTAATCCTGAGTAAACAACATACAATAAATGACTGCAAGCTCCTGATTTAGCTTTCGTTTTTTAGGGCTAACGATCATCAACCAGCCATGACAGGTATTGTTTACAGATACAGATGCTTTAAATATAATTGACCCTCTGCAGGTGGTCTGGTTTACACCTGCTAGATGGTCACCGGCCAGAAACGGCAGGTATTATTCCAGTAGTTGTTTTATTACTAATCCTTCACGAGTTAGTTTCCCTAAAAAAACATCAAAACGACTCATTTCTAAAAGTACGATAGTAATAATAGTATTGCAGAACGCATTTCAGTTCCTGTCAATTGTAAATTAAGTTACTTTCAACGATTTAAGTTATTAAAATTGATGCTTCACTCCAATCTTACTTTTTAAAGGTAAGTAGTTTTGATTAAATTCCTTCTTAAACATTTTAGAATTTGTGGAATTTCAAAAATGTACGTCTCCACACAAAAAAAAAGAGTTTAATGTCAAAACTAACTACTCTTTTCGAACTACTACTTTTCGAACTACTCTTTTCGACACTACTGAGATGTAAACCTAAAGAAAAACACTGACTACTCAAAAGGAGTCATTAGTTCTGATATTAAGCTATTTTTTTTGTGTGGAGACATACATTTTTGAATTTCCCTACTATGAGTAAAAACCACACTATAACATATCACACAAATAAAGAATTTAAAATTTTTTTTTAATTGAAGGAAAGTGTATTAAAATATTAATAAAATATTATTTTGATTTACCATGCATGAAAACGCCAGACGAAACTCAAGCATTAAGAATGAATCTTTATAGAAAGAAAATGGGCAAACCAGGTGATAATAAAGGGCCAAAAACTCCAAAACGAAAGAAAACTTCGCAGCCAGAAGAAACTACTAAATCCCCGGTATGCCATCTACATATACTTTATTAGTTTTAATTTTTTTTTTTTTTGAACAGAATTTTCCGAGTAAGAGATGGTTCAAACTAGATCAAGCAGATGTTACATCACTCATGTTGCATGTAACGCTTACGACTTACCTTAACATTAATATATTTTTGCAACGTTTGATAGTCATAGAGTTATCGTCACAACACACAAAGACCCACACATTTGACCAGCTACGAAGAACATATAAGTCTTCTTAAACTTTAGTTGGGTTTGATGAACAAGGAGAAACACCCCACATATGAGTTTCATTCTTTGACATAACTGCTTCTAGGAATCCCTCTGCAGCCACTGCATCCTGCCTAACGCTGAGCCTATAACATTGAAATCTATCTACAATGAAATGATCAGAAACCAAAACACGATATAAACTTCTAGACTCTAAATATTGAATCACACTAGGAACAGATTTCATATATCAAGTATTATTGAGACTGCAAAGAAAAATTTTAGGGTTCTATCAAACCACTTAATGAAAACCAGTTACAATCCAAGTGCCTTAGTAAACACTCAAGTCTTCCTGAGCCAAGGTATAGACATTTGGTTATATCAAACCATACTACATGTATATAAATGTATATTTCAAAGAAATACACTTGAACTCCTAGTCAACCTTTACAAGCATTCGCGGACCATTTTATAGAAAGTTGGAGCTCTACCAAATCAAATAATACCCATCTGTTATAATCCCTTCAATCTAAGAGCTTTAGTAAACATTCTCAAATATTACTAGGTCACGGCACTATAATTTGAGGGTATCCCCAATCACCTTAGATACATCTATTACAATCCATCTAATCTAAGAGCCTTAGTAAACGTTCTCAAGCCTTCGTTAGTATTCCTTAAAGCATTTCTGGGTCCTGACATGATAATTAGAGGTTCTACCAACCACCTAATGCATATATGGTACAAACCTTTTAACGTAAGGTCTTAAGTAAACATTCTCAAACCTTCATTAGTAATCCTCAAATTTCCTTGGCCATTTTCATGGTGATTTTGAGGTTCTACCTAACCTAACACATCTGTTACAATCCCTCTAATATATGAGCCTTTGTAAACATTCCCAAACCTTTCTACGACATGCAATAGTAATTTGAGGTTCTACTATTATTATATTATAAAGAAAGATAAATATTCATAATAAAATATTGACATTAGCTTTCTTAGGAGCAATACTACGAAACAATAACTGAAGATTTTGACAACTTCGCCATATAGATATCAAAATGAACATAAAACTATTAAGTAATATTTAATCAACGTTATTGATTTATCAGTAAAACAGATATATATTTTGTTCATTACTTCAAAAGATATAATTTAAAGAATTACAGATTCAACATAAAAATAATTTTAAAAAAGACTTGTACAACTTTGGTTTACTACTTATTTAGAAAACATTTTTATTATACCATTTAATTATATATAACAATATTGAATTTTTTTTATATATTTATTCGCTGTTAGTTAATGAATAATGTACTCTTCATGAAATTCACTCTTCTACATTTTTAAGTAAATAGTAATGTCAAATAAAATTATAATTATCATGGATACGAAGAATTGAGATTCGCATGTACAGGAAATAAATAGAAAAGTTTTCTTTTCGCTTACTGAGAAGCGGGACTAAAACAAAAAAAAAGTAACAGAATTCATTAAAACAACTGACATAACTAACTCACACGTTTCGGTTTTACTTAGATTTAGAAGGTTATATAATTCGAAGTATGTATTATTAGTAAGTGATAAATAATAACTAATATTGAATATGATAACAGAAATAAAGAGCGAAGAGTTGGTTTAATGACCCGAAAACCACAAACAAATTGGAAAAAAAACTTTACAAACAGTTAACTACGGATGAGATTAACAAAGTTTCTCAAAATATCACAAGAATATACATAAGTACAAAAAGAATGAAGCACTACCTCGCAAGTCCACACTAGACCTGTTTAGTCCTTATTCCATATTATAAAACATACGAGTAGTACGTTTCGAAGTCACTTTTGAGAAACCTTATATCAATCTCATTAAAAACTGAACTGTTCTCAAAGTATCACCAATATCGCAAACCAACCACCAATTTATTGTTACATCATTATAGGGTGTTATCGTGTTATTCTTATAAGTTTTATGGTACAATGTTTCATTATAGTAAGAACTCTGAACATTATTGTTTTGTTTAAAGCCTTCTTATTATGGTATAAACGGCGGAAACTCATCCACAATTTTAATAACAGCACTTAAGGCTGATTTAACTACTATATAACACATCTATTTCCAGTATTGTTACTTAACACTTTTAACAGTAATAAAAGAAAGGGAAAGCCAAATATATACATTTCAAATAATACTCAGAAGGAAAATCACACAGAATACAATGACATTCAAGGAAAAATGTTTTTAGAATATTATAAAATTACGAAATTTACGATTGAAATAGATTTTTTAAAAACTCTTGAATTTTCATACATCCGTTTGATCCAGTTTCAGGATTCATTAATATTGAACTCTTCTCTATTCATTACAGAATAAAGTCATTTTGCGAAAGCAGTAACTACTGTTTCTATAGCTCTAGTTGATAACAGAATTAGAAGATAGATTAGTAAGTTCCTACTTCCAACACTGTTGTTCATTCATGGTTTACAGCTGAATGTTGATATAATAATTTGTCACTGCTGACAATTTTCGGAACTAAATAAATTTTTGAACTTTTTTTAATGAATATTTTATTCAGCAACATAAAATAAATCTCTTATTTTTTATTTTAAATAAATGAACAAATGTACTTTTGTAAAACTAAATTGTATTAAAAAATAATTACAATATTTAACAAATTTGTATTTATTTTTTATTAATTAAACAATAAAATTCAATTTGTACCATTTTATTCTTTTAATTTATTATAACAATGCATTTATTAAGGTTGAACGATTGAAATAATTAGTATGCCGTTTTGCCGCTCAATGTTAGCCGTTGTTTATGCGATCAAGAACGCCATGTTTCTAGTACCTATTAGCTGCTCTGAGTACTTAGTTTATACAATAAGATTTAACTGTTCCTTGTGACCAAATATTATAAGTATATTGTACTAAAATCTAAGAAAGAATCAGCTACACAAAGGTATGTTTATAGGGTTTTGTTATATTTGTAACTCTTTCTTACCGATACTTGTGTCCTGTGGTACCTGTTCCACCTCACTTCCATTTAAGTTGTTGTTTGCATATTACTCTTTGTAGCGGCTGTTCCAAAAAACTTTCATAAATGTTTTATTGAGGTTTCTGCGGAGGAAATGTCATCAAAAAATAGTTCTGGATTCTGATGATTGATATTTGCAAGAGAATTTGTCATCTATTTTCTATTCTGTTTCTTTGTGTCTTAGTAAGTGGTGAATCTTTCAGGGGATTCCTGCTCTTATTATAATTCTCTGTACTGATAGCTGTTTTCCTTCTTATTTCCATTTTCTTTATTGCAGTATATGTTTTGGTAGTTATAATTGATATATTTCATTTTAGCAGCTATAGGAAAAGCCAGAAAAGCCGGTATTCTATTAATCTAATTATATTTATGCGTTTAGATATTACTGATTTCCTTCCTGCGTAATACCTTGGCTAACCTAACCCATCGTTTGTTTGTGTTCTATCTAGCTTTACTGGGCGTTAATATTGCCGATAACTTAATGCTGAATAGTGTAATATAAATTTAATGGATTGTGTTTAACATGTTAAAGTTGAGAGGAACTTAACAATTTAATTTAAGGAGTTCTGTAAAGTAAATTACGGACTACCACTGTTCCAGGTGATAATTACACATCACTAAGTGTACACTGGAGGAAATATGAACTATTCTTTGCATTATTATTAATGTGCTTTAGGCTCTACAGTTGGTTTATTTGAAAGTGGTGTATATTTTGTATTCTAAATATATTTGAAATGTATGCTCGGTAAACCGTATATTCTATCAGAATTGACTTTAATTAATCCATTTTTACCATTTAAAATTAAGAAATTTAGTTGCAAAGTAAAAATAAGGAAAATATTTAAAGCATCCCATCAGTTGGTGTTAAATAAACATACATTGGTCCTAATATATTTTTTAAGGATATTTGTAAATTATTTAAAATTGGTTCATTTTGAAACGCACATTATAGTATGTTTTTTTTTGCATGGAATAGGAAATAGTAATGGTTAACGTTTATTTGCTTTCCACTTTGTTAAGGTCTTTATTTTGAAATGAAGCTGGTCTTGTTTTAACCTATAGAGAACGATTTGTGTTTGGGTGCAGATGTTTCTATGTATTTGTGCATTACTAAAGTAATTTTTTTTTAAAGTAAAAATTTTTATCAATTTGGGGCGAAATGGTTAATTCAATATTTCGATATAAGATCTTATTAACCGGTGTTATATATTATTGAAATAAACTGGAATGCATGTACATTTAGTTTAATATTTTAGTTTGATAGTAGCTTTCAAATTTCTTTTATAAATTAATTTCCGTATTTTTAACTGCCTCCTGTTTTTTTTATGACTGCAGATCACATGTTACAGTTGTAGTAGTTGTAGATCAGGTCCATTGTTACAGTGCCCCCACATTGGTTAGTAATTTGTGAGAAAAAATATATTTTCGTACTATGTAAATTCTTACTTGCTCAACCATTGTTAAAATGTATTCTTCCACAGCAAAATGAGCAAAAAAGTAGAGAAAATGTACTGGCTTGCCTATTTATTTATGAGCTCATGGTCATTTTGATGGATAAGGGATAGTTGAACATGTTCAATGATTAGGTGAAATAATCTCATTGGTGGTTAGGTGGCAAGTTCTCATTGGAGGACCTGAGTGGAGAATTCTCTCCCACTCTCTCGTCTTTTCATTGATTTACTTTCAATCCACGAAAATGTAGATCAAACCATAACCTGATTCCATATAATTGTAGCTTCCTCACGCTTTTTTGGTTGTTACTCCTAAAATTCAAGGTACATTCAGACACTTGTTATTCCCTTTTGTAAAAGAACTGATTTTACTTCACTTATAAAGATGTTATTATAAATAAATATAGTGTTTATATATATGAAGTTTAAACCACAATGGAAAAAGGAAAAGAATAGAAATAACTGTGAGGCCTTTCAATGTATGTCATCAGGGAGCAAACGAAGTAAAAACTGAGAAGTTAACATGATGTTAGCTTCTCAGTTTTTACTTTGTTTGCTCTCTGATGACATAAATTGAAAGGCCTTAGAGCATTTTTTTCTATTGTTTTCCTTTTTCCATTGTGGTTTAAACTTCATTGATTGCATCCCGTGTTTATTTGTGATTTTCCTGCATATATATGTATGTATATGAATTAAACAACCACAATAAACAAATATATAATACATACAATGCTCTTATTGTGGTTCTTTAATTCATATATTATATCAAGAGTTATTGTTGATTATTAATTTATATATATATTTGTGTACAATGGCAGCAGGTCTTCCCTTAAGCATATGTTATTAAAATAAGCAGCAGCTTCTGCATTGACCAGTTTCTTGTTGACACTCTCTAGTTTTCGTATCACTTTGCGGTGAGACTCTGGTAGCTTCCAAAGAAGGTTAGCAAAAGACATTAACACACACAATAAACATAGGTCAAACACGAAAAACTAAATTTTAATCTCTGTTTTAATCACTAAATTAACAAACTAAATAAAAATACGTACAAGCTTTCGGCTCTCATTCGCCATCCTCAGGTATAAACTAAAATTAATTAAGTCTAATGCACCATAGTTAAAATAGAATAAAATATTTGAACAATGTCTACAAAATTACTGCGTGTATTTGTAAATACACCTGTACTTTAGGAAGTAAAGCTAAGGTGGGAGTGAGGGGAGGGGGAGGTATGCATGGCGACAGGGTCGGCCAAAAACTACCTGTGGTCCGTTCACCTCCCCGTCTCCCTTACATGTTTGAAACTATTGTCAAAATTTTGACAGGCGGAAAGTCTCTCCTGTAGGCGGGGCTGTCTCGTTACTAGCATACCATTTATTGCAAAATGTGAGTCCGGGCTAAAACTCACCATAGACAGTAGCGTGAATGGCCAGTTGCCATTCCTGGACGTCTTGGTGAAGCAAGACAATCAAAGATTTAGGACGGACGTATATAGGAAACCCTCAAATCTTAGGTTTTGTCTTAATGGCAATAGTGAGTGTCCTAATAGGTATAAAAAGGCCACTATTAATGCCTACATAAAAAGGGCATTCACACATTGCAACAGTTGGGACCTCATACATCAAGAGTTAGAACGTTCAACCCAGGTGCTAGTTAATAATGGCTTTTCGAACCAGGAGGTCGCCAACTCAATTAAAACAGGACAAGATAAGGCTGACTATATATTATAGAAGTAAAAAGACATCGGACCTACTACTCTACAATAGACCCAGAACTGAGACCCCGGAGCTACAACGTAGTCACCTTGTGTATGAGTACAAATGCAGTATAGGGGACTGTGCAACCCTCCCATCCTCATACATAGGGATGACTACTACGAAGCTTTCACGGCGTCTAACTGTCCACCTGAGCACTGGGGCCCCTAAAAACCATACGGAGGACGCTCACCGAGTAAAACTGACGAGGCAGGCCCTGATTGAGGGCTCTTCCATACTAAAAGTGTACCACGAGCCTAGCAGGTTACATATACTGGAAGCTCTATATATTAAAGATTGTAACCCTAGTCTAAATGTCCAAAGCAATGATTTCAACTCTGTGCCTAGTTTTAAGAATTTTGACAATAGTTTCAAACTTGTAAGGGAGACGGGGAGGTGAACGACCACAGGTAGTTTTTGGCCGACCCTGTCGCCATGCATACCTCCCCCTCCCCTCACTCCCACCTTAGCTTTACTTCCTAAAGTACAGGTGTATTTACAAATACACGCAGTAATTTTGTAGACATTGTTCAAATATTTTATTCTATTTTAACTATAGTGCATTAGACTTAATTAATTTTAGTTTATACCTGAGGATGGCGAATGAGAGCCGAAAGCTTGTACGTATTTTTATTTAGCTTGTTAATTTAGTGATTAAAACAGAGATTAAAATTTAGTTTTTCGTGTTTGACCTATGTTTATTGTGTGTGTTAATGTCTTTTGCTAACCTTCTTTGGAAGCTACCAGAGTCTCACCGCAAAGTGATACGAAAACTAGAGAGTGTCAACAAGAAACTGGTCAATGCAGAAGCTGCTGCTTATTTTAATAATATATATATATATATATATATATATATATAAACTTCACATAAACACGTGAAATAACAATCAATGATCGAACCACAATGAGAAAGTGGGAAAATAAGACTAAGATCTTTCAACTGTAACAAGCGGTTGAAAGATCTTAGTCTTGTTTTTCCATTTTCTTATTGTGGTTTGATCATATATTATATATCGGTTGCCGGGACGGTTTCCTGCCGTTGTGTTTGCGACGTGTTTGGTTGCCCTTTATATTTTCTCCTGAAGACGGATCATCGGAAAATTTGAGTTTGTAAGTGTGTCTCTTTCTCTGTGTGTTGCTTTTCTTCGTTTTTGAGCTGAGCTTTTGAGCTTTAGGAAACTAAAACTATAAAATAACTTGAAAAATCGTAGTTCCCATATTAATTGTTTAAGGGAAAAATTAAATTTGTTGGAAAGATTTTCCAGTTTTCTGGTAAACTTCCTTGTGTTAGGAGATAGCGTATGTAAAAGCTGTCCATAATTCATTTTATTTACTTATTTTACACTAATGCTTACTATTAATTTACGATTACACTTAACTATATAAAACGACATGTTTCGGTCCTTCAAAAGACCATCATCAGGTTTATTTTAGACACTATAAACTAAAACAACACACAGAGATAATTATTACTACGGAGGTAACACGATACCGCGTTTAAGGTTTACATTTCACTGAAGGTTTTTGGAGGGTGGCTGGCAACATCTGGGGTGGAGGGATGTCCAGGTACTAGGTTATTGCACTCTGCTTCTCCTGGCTGGGAGTGTGTTCTACCTAAATTGTATTCATTTCTTTTTTCAGCTGTGGGTGGTTGAGCATTTGCAAAAAGTTTAGTACTCTATTAAAATTTGAATTTTGGTTATTGATCTGTGATAATTTTTCTAAAATATATAGGGATTCCAAGATTCTGAGACGTTTCTCATCATTTAGGTGGGCAATAACTTTTGTGTTTTTTACCAGCGTTTCCTTGTCTATTCTTCTATTGAAAAATTGTTTCATGTGATCCTTAGGTGCTCCAGTAGAAAGGTGCACCTAACTGTATTACTGTTTTTATATATACAGTTGATTCCGGTTAATTGGGACACATCGGGACCGAGACGTTTTGTCCCAATTAAACGAATTTCACTTTTTTTTTTGGAAATTCATTTGATTGGTTTTAGGAACAATGCCATTAAGCATTGGAGGGGGGGGGGGGGTTGTTTTGCCACTACACTGGCTCGGATGGAAAAGATAGCAAATGTGAGCATGAGGCAGCTGCGGATTTTTAAAACACGGTTATCGGGTTCAGAAAGAAGCCGCCTTTCTGGCTTTCCAGGGATTTAAAAGGGGGTGGTGTTTGTTTTGCCGCTGCACCGGCTCGGTTAAACCGGAACTCAGTTAAAACATACTCGGTTAATCAGGACTCTACTGTACTAAAATCTTAAATTTACTGTCCCAATTAAGCGGAATGTTGCCCCAATTAAACATACAAATTTACAATTGTAGTTCATAGTTTGGTTTCCGTTCTTTGAGATTTGTCCCAATTAAGCGGAAACCACTGTATATCAGAAATAATAAGGAATCAGAAGTAGGATAATAAGAAATCAGATATAAACATCCAACAGATAAACAATATGAAAATGGATTGTTACAACTTATGAATATTACAAGCAGAAGTATTTCAGAGCTACATAAAACAATATAACTTACAGAAGTAAGAACTTTTTGTTTAAGAAAATTACATTTACGTTATTTAAAGGAACTAACAATCTTAACTGGTCAAAAGGTTTGATTAGATTAGTAAAATAATATTACAAGTAACCTGAACTTTGTTTACTCAAACGAACTAGTCAAATCAAATTTCACTGAATCTTATCATATTAGTAGTAAACGACACTTTTTGTTTTCGCAAATGACACAAACAAAAACTAAGGAAAATCTAAACTCAAGATAACACTGCAGAATAAATATAACTTAAATTAGTAATGTCTGGGGTAGGCGGTTCTTGAAGGTTTCCTTTCCGGCTTTCCTTTCACGTTCTTCGTAAATCTCTTCAATGGAGGTACCTGTATCATTCTATCTACTGTTTAGAGAGTTCACACTCCCCTCAGGAAATCAAAGTGTTGCCCCTTTCATGCGGATATCCCTTAGTGCCAGATTTCTGATGAGACTGGTTTCTAGCCAATGATGCCTCTGTCGTCCTGACAGGAAAGGTTAAGAGATCACACTCCTTCAGAATATACGACAACTGGTAATGGACTGTATATTCTATCAGGATGACAGAGGCATCATTGGCTAGAAACCAGTCTCATCAGAAATCTGGCACTAAGGGATATCCGCATGAAAGGGGCGGGCAACACTTTGAATTCCTGAGGGGAGTGTGAATCCTCTAAACCAGGGGTGTCAAACATAAATATACGGCCCGCGGGCCGGATCCGGCCCACTTAGAGGTTTAGTATGGCCCGAGGGATAAATCTGCATTATTAAAAAAAAAAAGAATAAGTTTACTCTATTTCCCTAAAAATTTATGTTTCTTATATTATCTGCTAGGGGCAAAGTATTTTAGTACGCGCAGACTACATGAAAGGAACTACCACAAGGAGGTGATAGCATTTAACGTCTGTTCAGCGTATGTTAGCATAATATCCACTTTTCCTTTGTCCTGGCACCTTCACCAGCGAAATATCTTTGTCATAAAGAATAACAGTCGATACAGAGTGTTGGAGATCAATAAAGGTTTTTATTGACTTATTCTTCATTGCACTGTTATTAGCTTTAGTGACTAATACAAAGAAAAAGGTGGACTTATTGTTAGTTGTATGTAATTTTGCAATTAGCTTACTGCCCTTGCCCGCTTGACTGATCAAACTAAGTTGCATACGGCCCCCAAAATGAGTTTGACACCCCTGCTCTAAACGGTAGACATAATAATGATACAGGTACCTTCATTGAAGAGATTTACTTACTAAGAACGTGTTTGATATTAGTTTTTTATTTTATATTTCTATATGCAATATTTTCTTGTATTTATTTGTTTTCTGTTCATGATTTGCTTTTTAATAAATGAAATAATACAATCTTTAAGGCCTGCCCAGGTACGAATATTTGACAAGTCATTCACTAAGGAACGAAGGAATACCAGATCGCTCATCATGAAAGGTAAAGGTATGTTTTGAACTATTTAAAAAGTGGACTAACCTCCATGCTATTATTCTTTCTTTTTTTTTTTGAGATTAATCTAACAGCAAATTTTTTTTTCATATTTTGGATGGTTCAGAAAAATCTAGAGAAAAAGAAACCGATGCTGGGGAATCTCCTGAAGAAGTAGAAGTAGAGCCGGAAGCTGAAGAGGACGAGTTCAGCGTTGAAAAAGTCTTAGATCGGCGAATCAAAGGCGGCAGAGTAGAGTATTTGTTGAAATGGAAGGGGTATGGAGAGTAAGTGAAGCATTCATTATTGTTTTCAAAGGAGTATTCAGCAAATGTGACATAAGTCGCTTTCTTGATCAAAATATAATAATATTGATACGAGCTTTCGAGATTTGTTATTGTATTTGTTATTGTATTTGTATTTATTGTATTTGTTATCTCAGGATACGTATATCTTTCTCAGTATAAATAATTTACAAAAAAAATACATTAACCCTTTTTCTTCTTCTTGGAATTTGGTCAGGGTTAATATACAGAATTACCTTTTCGCCAACGTTTCGTCTTTATTTTAGGACATCTTCAGGGCTATAAATCAAAGCTAGCTCCTAATACCGAACCAGCAAAGCCGTTATCTCTAATAGATAACGGATGGATTAAAATAAACAAGGATGGAGGATGTCTTAAAATAAAGACGAAATGTTGGCGAAAACCTAATTCCGTATATTAACCCTGACCGAATTCCAAGAAGAAGGAAAAATGTTTATTAGTAATTTGTGGTCAAGAAAACAATACCTTATTAAACAATATATTGTTATTAAAAACTTACCACGTTTCATTACGATAAAGTGACTTATACCACTTTCAAAATAAACGTCTCAAATATACCTGTTAATACAAAATATCCTTCACATAGTTGAATGAATGACTTGAAATCTTTTTGCATATCCTTTTGGCTAAAATATTGGAAATGAGTGCGAATTTTTCCGATTAATTCCCAATATTTTATTAAATAATTGGCTTTTTTTTTTAATTATTGTCAGTGTGAAACAAATTGTGTTTATTTCTTTAATTGTATCAGTTAACACAATATTTATTTCTAATGTATTGCAATCAGTTATTATGTGGTATTTACTCATTGTAGGGTAAAAATCTAATGAAATGAGGAAAAACACTACGTGTTCGAAACGCGTTGTTTATATCATTAAAATTTTTATATGTGGAGACCATTTCATAGATTTTTACCCTACAATCAATATTTATTTATTGTGTTAAAACAATAAATATTGTTTTGAGTATTAGCAAATTGTATTACAGCAGGATTGAAGAATGGGGACTCTGAATTCCAATTCCCTCTCGTCAATAATAACTGGATATTTAAGCATATACCATTTCTTATATTATGCTATCTATCCACCAAAATGGTGCTTCATCGTTGCCAAGTGACTCATCTGGCTATTTTTGGTCTTAAATATATAACTTAACGACTACAGCTGTATCTTTTTTTTTTTTTTTTTTTTATCAACTTTATTGAACATCGACAGAGGCATCTTAGTTTCTAATCTAAAGTTTAATTTCAATATAAATTTCATTGTCCTCTTTAGGTTTACTCCTCCGAACACTTTCGCTAGGAATTTTGCTGTACCTTTGGTATCTGTTCGTCTGTGTTTTAATTTGGCATGCAGCTAGGTACGATGGTGAAGTGAATTTTGAATGATACATCTCATGACCTTTTTTTTTTTTAAATGTTCGCATTATATCTTTGTAACCAAAACAACCACAATATTCGAGTGTGGCGTGCGAGTAGATACAAATACAATGGTATAAGTTTCCTGCGTCAATTTTTTTTTGCAAATTTGACCCTATTCTAGCTGAGTCAGAGCTGACCCCATTCTATTAAGTGCCTATGTTTCAATTTTTTTTCTGAGGAGCCAAGAGTCGGAAATTTACGGACTCGTCTAGTCCATAAATAGTCTCTACTGCAGCCTCCGCAGGCCTGCTTGGTTACCTGCTCTAGTTGTGCATGAGTGAACAAAAATAAAATAAATTTAAGTTTTTTTTTATTAATAAATACTGACAGGACAGTCTTGTTCTATTATCGTTTCTGTTTTGTAGACTTACTACCATAAATTTCACATGAAATGAAATTTATTAGAGTTGAACTATAAAATAAAACTATTATAATTCAAATCATAAAAGTATAAGAAAAAAATGAAAGATGTGTAAATTAATACGTGTATATTAATAGTACCAGTTAGGGTAGTAAGCATAATATTGTTATAAACTTTCCGACATAGCTCGTAACTTGTTAAAGGAGCCGTCCGACCGGTTTCGCATAGGCTTGCCAATTGAATAGAACTCAACCCTATTCGATTATGCAAGTATATCGGAATTTTATATAATAAAATACTTCCGATGTATGACATAAGTTTATAATGATAATATTATATTTATTAATAGTTTACCTATCCTAAAACTGGAGACTGGTTGCTTAAACTTCAAGTTCTGTCACCTTTCTTTAGTGATATTCTAGTTATTTGTACCCGTTTTAGTTACGATCGAGCTACAGTCTTGGGTGTCTACATTGAGATTCGTCATATCAATTTTATGTAGTTAGCCCAGTGACAACGTGCTTGCCTTTAGACTGGTAGGTCCGGGGTTCAATTGAGTTAGGCCCACTCTGACTAAATTTATTCATATACGAAGTGAATAAATTTGAGCATGTCGTCACCCCTCTGGGAGCCGTGCCTGTCCGATGTCAGGTACTCGTTAAAGATCCCTACTCAAAATTGCGTTAATCAAAACTTAAGTCTCCGTAAGTAGAAACATTGTTTAGTATCACAAAGAGCTAATGTTCAGCCTATGTGTGTTCTCTGTTCAGACTGCCACTGCCTCTAACCTCACCTTTATTGTGTCAAAGTAGTACAGAAATCTCTTGAAAGAAAACAGTACTCATTTTTGATTGTGGGAGATTTTTTTTGCAGCACATTCTCGTTGCTCGACTCGAAAAGAATTTATTACTTACAGGTAAGGATTTTGAAATAAAAACTCGAAATCCAGGTTGGCATTTTTGAAGTTTATAGTTTTGTGTGGTGTGCTCCTTACATATTTACGACCTGCACAGTCCTTAAGTGAGACGCGAATAGGCTTATTATTCCCGAAATAAATAAAGTTCAGTAAAGATAGGCAAATTTTTAATTTAACTAAATAAAACTAATTTTTCTGAAAAATTTTATTAAATACTCAACACCACCCCTTAGTAACTGCAGATAACAAACTTCGGAAATATAAAAATGCATTCGTGAAATCTGTCACGGATTCTTGAAGATTTTGGATTTTTGAATGCCAACCTGTAATATCAAGTATATCAAAAATGTTTACACATAAGTGTTACTTATTTTTAAGTAAATAATAATATGTAGCTTAAGCAGATTTGGTACAGAAATCTCTTGAGAAAAAACAGTACTCATTTTTTATTATGGTATTTTTTTTTGCATCACATTCTCGCTTCTCTACTCGAGAGGAATTTATTGCTTACAGGTGGGAATTTTGAAATAAAAAATCGAAATACAGATTGGTATTTAAAAAATGCGGTAACCTCGGGACCTGAGTACTGCCGGAAAAGTACTGAGTACTTTATATTGTTGAAAGGTATAGCTGTATAGCTTTCGCGTTGTTAAGTTTTGTCTTAATCACTGCCATTACGTCAGTACGCATGCACGTGTATGTATTAAAATATATGATCAAACCACAATAAGAAATGGGAAAACAAGACTAAGATCTTTCAACCATAACAAGCGGTCTTCGACAGAGTCAAAAACCCAAAACTCAGTTGTGTTTTTGACTCTGACGAAGACCGCTTGTTACGGTTGAAAGATCATGGTCACTTCTTTATGTGAAATCTTTTTATCGTATTATAATATGTAATACATTTTCAATGAAGGTTCATTAAGAATGTTTGCGGTTTCTCCGAAGACAAAATTCTTTCTGTGAGGCGGGTATGAGAAGGATATATGATCCTGGATCTTGTACACACCACGGAACAGGCCAGACAAACGCCAAACTGGTCAGCGCGCGCCTAAAGGCAGAAATATCGAGGGTAGGGTTTGAATAAGAGAAAGAGGAGCTTAAGAATGTATTTGATGAGTGGGAGGAAGGGGGATCAATCCCTAAAACCAGGGGATGATTTTCTATAACAAGCAGACTGCTGTTATACATATGTTTTTTAACTTACTTTAAAAAAAAGTAGTTTAAACATGCGTTTAAAATATATCATTATTTTTTCTTCATTTGTCTTTTTTTTCAACTGAGATTTTTTTTTTTGCTGAATATGTTATGAAGACTATAGTATGATGACTTGCTTTATGCTACAGTGATGAAAATACTTGGGAACCGGTGGAAAACTTGGACTGTCCTGATTTGATTGAAGCCTTTGAAGAAGAAAGGAAACGTAAAGCCGCTGAGAAAGAGAGCAAGAAAGATGACTCATCTCGGAAAAGGAAGGTAGGGAAAGAAAATCTAGAAGGTAAAGGAAAGGAGAATATTGATAAAGGGAAAGAAGAGAAAGGCTCTACTTCGGAGAAAAGATCTAAAAAAACTACCTCAGATGTAAGTGTTATTTTATTATATCTATGGTTATGGTGGTTCCTTGGTTGTTATGGTGACCGAGCTTTTAGGCCTCGCTGCTCTTAGATATGCCAGATGGAATCATACACCTGATTAGCTCCTGTAATTTTTGAATTATTTCCTTGTTTAATTGAACAAATATCCAGCTGGAATATTTCTCAGAATGAAGCAATTTTGTATGCTCTATCGATTTGTATGTTGTAGGTATTTAGATGATTGTTTTATGGTTACAAAAGATGTAACTTATTTTCAAAGCCTAAAGTAGTATTTAAAACTAACTCTTGTCTTAAAAGCGCCATTATAAACGGTTTGGCTTCAACTTGCTTGAAGTGAGCATCAACTTTAGACATTTGTAATAGAATGCCAAGTAACACAGCAACTTACTTTTAACACCTCTCAGTGTCAAGTTAACAAGATGTTGTCGGTTAACCAGACCTAATGTCGATTCACTAAAACTAGTCACTAATAAAGAATTATATTTTCGCTTCATTTTGAATTTGTCAATATTTTTATTTTTTTTTTATTAGAAAATAATAATTTTTTTTAAAGCTGAAACCAATGAAATTTTCGATGGCTCCGGATTCATGAACATCTCTGACTCCCGGCTCCAGCTCGCCAGCCCTGGTCAAAACAACTCCTCAGCTCGTACAAAGAGTTATTGTTTGCTAGTAGTAAATACCTATGCGGAACTCTCTCATCTTGAGTGCCTATCGATGCAAATCACTGTCTTGACTTTTTTGTTCACTCTAACTAGTTGAGTCGTGCTGCGTTACTTTCAATACACAAACTATGCCATACAGATTTGGTAACATAATTTCTGATATTTTCATTTGCCTTGTATGACACTTTGAGCGTGGCGTTCTGAATCTTTAACGAGTACCTGACATCGTATAGGCTCGGGACCGACGGCTTAACGACTGCTCAGATTTTTTTCACCTCCGACGTGAATAAATCGGGGACCAGAGTGATTATCAAACCCCGAATGTACCAATCCAGAGACGATCAAGCAAGTCACTGTCTTACTGTTGTCCCTTTAAATAATTGTTTCACATAAATCTAAGTTTTCATTTTAATTTAAAACAATCCAACTTTAATTTAATACAGTGGTACCTTGGGATACAAGTGCCCCAACATAAGAGTTATTTGAGATAGAGCTGTCAACTGAGCGAAATTTTGTTTTGAAATACGAGTGAAATTTGAGATACGAGGCACAGCCAATTATAGTATCAGGTCATTAATAAATATGTACATTTCTTTTTTCTACGATGGCGCCTACGGCCCACTCAGTTCTTAGTTTACCCTTGAAAATTGGAAGATCTTGGGAACGTGGGAGAGAGTTCCATAGTTCGTGGCAAAGAAACGCCCCGAAAAAGTTGCGTTGCAACTGGTCGTGCATCGGATCTATTGAATGAAACTTGCCTAACTCATTTCCGTAGTATTCTGAAAGGGAGGAACAAACCTCCTTGGACAGTTGTTTTTTAATCCTGCGAAAAAGGCAAAGACCAGTGAAGAGAAAAGCAGTAACTAAAATGAAGCTTACAGTAGCATTTAAATTATGTCAAGTTAAATTTAAATAACCAAAATACTAATTAGAAATGTACGTAAACTTAATAAAAACCAGTTTTTCTAACCACCTCTACGTACTCTTTTATTATGTTTTTATAGAATATTTTTCATTTATAAATACATTTCTCTTATTCAAAATCACGTAACAAAAACAATTAGGTGTAAGTATTTTAGTGCTGGAACGGATTAGTGGCATTTCAATTGATTTCAATGGGGAAAATTACTTTGAGATGGAGTAAATTGACATACGAGCAAGGTTACGGAACGAATTAAACTCGGTATCCCGAGGTACCACTGTATTGTTTAAATGATATATTTAAAACAATTTGTCATTTGCCTGTACCTTTATTAAAAATGTTTTTTTTCTTTTTAAATTTCTGTAAACCTCTATTAATTGTTTCTTTTCTTTATTTCTGTATAAAGTAACATGAAGTATGATTGTTTAATACCGTTTTTATTTTTAGAATGAAGGAAGATCTGAAAAGAAATCAGATGACAAATCTCGAGGTTTTGATCGAGGTCTAGAACCAGACAAGATAGTCGGAGCTACTGACGCTTCAGGCGAATTAATGTTCCTTATCAAATGGTAACTAGCAGAATTGTACTTTATTATTATAAAGAGGGTTGGTGGGTCGGGACTAAAAACATCAGGTTGCGACTCCTGGATATTTGAAAGCTAGACTCCGACTCCTACTCCATCTTATAAGTTTATAGTAATAACTCAAATGTTTATGCACATACCATTTTTGTTACCTATCAACCAAAGTGACATTATCATTAGGCTCATTTTAGTCATAATGACTATGTGCTAAAGAAAACGGACTAAGTACATAGATCAATAGTGACTGTAAACAAAGCAACCATAGTGTTGAAATATGGTATGCAGGTAGATACAAATAGTTTTTTTTATACAAGTTTTTTTTTACAAATTTGGCCCTAAACCGCTAAATGTTATTGTTATTTCAGTATTTTTAAATAATACCAGGAAAACAAATTGAATTTTAATTTCTTGGTTTTTCTATATTTTCTTTTAGGTAAAACTGTTCATGATAATTGTAAGAATTATTATTGTTAGTGTATAATGACTCGGTGACATGATTTGGCAACTTATCCTAGCCCGTAGGAAAGTATTCCGAAGATTAGAGCAGATCGGCGATAAAGTCGTGAGCACAGAAGCTGCAGTGAACTTGAACGAGATATCTTTTCACGAAGAATTGCTACCTTCCTACACCAATATCTATATACAAAGATTTCACATAAACACGTGAAATAACAATCAATGATCAAACCACAATATGAAATGGGAAAACAAGACTAAGATCTTTCAACAGTTGGGTTGTTGACTCTGGTGAAGACCGCTTGTTACGGTTGATAGATCTTAGTCTTGTTTTCCCATTTCATATTGTGGTTTGATCACCAATATATATATATAAGTTAGTAGAGGAAGGAACTCCCTCAAAGGGTTATAGAGTCGATGCATCGCCCCTCCCTTGCCATTTGTAAATAAAGATAAGCAGGCTGTCTCTTGCTAGACACGAGCCACGAACCATCCATTCTCTTTCCTTCCTTTTTTTAAAAAATCGAAACCACGCTTCAACCTCCTTTAAGTTTATATATATATATATATATATATATATATATATATATATCAGTTCACAAACGAAGAAAAGCAACACACAGAGAAAGAGACACACTTACAAACTCAAATTTTCGGATGATCCGAGAAGTTTGTAAGTGTGTCTCTTTCTCTGTGTGTTGCTTTTCTTCGTTTGTGAACTGATTTGCGTCCAGTTTGGATCGTTTTTTCGAGTTTTAAGTGGATATATATATATTATTAAAATAAGCAGTGACACATAAACAGAAACACAACAAAGACTCACTTTTCAATATTTCGACCGTAATGGCGGTCGAAATATTGAAAAGTGAGTCTTTGTTGTGTTTCTGTTTATGTGTCACTGCTTATTTTAATTGTTATTTGTCCTGCCGGACCGTTTTTCGTTTATCATGGTATATATATACAAAACTAAAGTTTATCAGGACTCTTGTCAGTTCTTCACGTTCAAATTGAACTCTCATTGCCAACGTTTTGGTTTTTATTTAAAACCTTTTTCATAGGCAGAAGTATAAAATTTTGAAACAGAAAAACTAAGTATTACATTAAAGATTTTTTTAGAAGAAAAATCCACAGACTATTGTTTTATTTTTGTAAAAAAAATGTTTAATGTAATACTTAGTTTTTTCTGTTTCAAAATTTTATACTTCTGCCTATGAAATAGGTTTTAGATAAAAACCGAAACTTTGGCAATGAGAGTTCAATTTGAACGTGAAGAACTAACCGAGTCCTGATAAACTTTAGTTTTTCTCTTTCTTGTGTGAACTATATATATATATATATAATACGGTACTGTTTTCTTGACCACAAAATATTAACAAACACTTTTTCTTTTTCTCGGAGTTTGGTCAGGGTAAATATATGGAATCATCTTTTTGCCAACGTTTCGTCTTTATTTCAAGACATCCTCAGGGCTATAATCTAACAAAAAAACAATAAACAATGGACAGAATAGTAGAAATGGCAAATGTCCATTGTTTATTGTTTTTTTGTTTGTTTATAGCCCTGAAGATGTCTTGAAATAAAGACGAAACATTGGCAAAAAGGTGATTCCATATATTTACCCTTACCAAACTCCGAGAAAAAGAAAAAGTGTTTGTTATATATATATATATATCATTGGTAATAAAAATTTAATTTGAACCTGAAGAACTGACCTAGTCCTGATAAACTGTAATTTTGATTATATATATACATATAAAAAGTATATTATAATCAAATACTCCACAAAGGACAAGAAACGTTTCATAGTTAACTATAGGCACTATCAGGTGCCAATTGAGGTTAAAATACTAAAGAAAATTGACTAAAAAAAGCAATTTTCTAAGTGACCTAAAAAAATGGCCAAGTGGCAATATAATGAAAATTATATTTTAAACAATATTTAATGACTTATTTTTAAACAAGATTAATCAATCTTTCCTTTAATTAACTGAACCATTGTTTTCCGAAAATTTGCCATCCAATCCAGGAACTAAATTCAATCCATCATGAGCATCTTTGGTCATTCTGGTTTCATAGATTTTTATTGGTTTCAATTTTCTTAATTGCGTCAAAAGGATTATCAAAATCATAGCAATAGCATTTTCTTAAACATTTTAGTCTATATCTATTGTCAGTATATTAATTATTGTTGATATATATTAATATTGTTTCGAAGTTTCTTTTTTATGATGTTTATCTTGACTTAACTCTCTTATCATCAGCATTAGAATTAGACAGATTAATCAGATAGAGTGAGGAGGGGTAGTTAAGAGATCAGGTGACCATAGATTTGGTCACCTGATCTCTTGGTCATAGTTTTGGTTGGTAGGATATGCTTACAAACAATAAAGTGCTATAAAACACGCCAGAAAACACTATTGTAGAAGAAATAGTCTTTTTTCTTTATTAATTACGTCTTTTTATAGCACCAATTTGAGAAAAATAAAGATGAGTTAAAACAGAAGAAGTTACCTTCTTTCTCCATCTATCAGATCAAACATTTGGGATGTCCTTTGAACGAGTTTTCCCGAGTAGTGAATTGAATCGAACGAAACGTTTTGCAATTTTTGAGTAAATACTTTACATAGATACAACAGATATGTATAAAATGCTCAAAGTAAGCTAGATAATAAACTTTTACAGAGATTTTCTTATAAATACTAGATATGCATCTTTAACATTAAATTTTATAAAAAAAAAGGAACACAACGGTTAAAAAACTACTTAAATTAGCACAAAAGGGGTAAATTAAACATTCAATCAATCGTAAATTTCGAGGACTAAGATAGGGTTAAATTTTGCCTGTCTCGGGCTAAATTGGTAGCACTGCACGTATCATCTCAGGATTTTTTGAAAGTGTCTGTTAAAGACGAGCACGTCTGCCAGTAACTAATAAACTTTTTTTTTTTTTTTTAATTCAAACTTTATTTTATTTTAGGAAAGGAACGGAAGAAGCAGATTTGGTTCCCTCTAAAGTAGCCAACATTCAGTGTCCCCAAACAGTCATCAAGTTCTACGAAGAACGCCTTACCTGGCACACTACAAATCAAGATGATGACGACAGAAATTAACCTCCTCCTACCTTCCCACCTCTCCTTTCGTTAAGATAAAACCAATTCTGATATTTGATTGAAGCATACTGGTGACAGTACATGTGTTTCATTTCAGTTAATAATCTTCCTTCTGTTTTTTTTTTTTTATAGTAAAGTTTAAATGAAATTATCAATAAATACTCCATTACGGATAAAAAGATGCTGAAAATTATGTTTAAGTATAAGAAATTGTCATGTTTCTCTCTTCCGAGCATCATATATACACTGTACATATTTATTAAAATTCTGGCTCTACATTCCGCTAGTCAATGACATAATTGGCGACGTACCAGAACTTCGTATGAAATCTTTTAATGTTGACTTCGTTTTTAATGATTGTACCCTTTCATGCTGTATATGTTACATCTGTGTATTATTTATATGTTATTTGGTCTGAGATGTTTTTCTTTTTATCTTATATTTCTGTGTAGTATAATAATTACATCTCACTGTAAAAAGAAGAAAAGCTTTTATATAAAAAATGGACCTATAGTAATAAAAATTTCTTTTTCTTTTTTTTTTTTATATATATTTTTGTTATTAATGAACATTCATTACTTATTTTTAAGATTTAGTTCAGACTAATTATTAAAATTAAACTAAATTTGCTTCTAATGTTGTATATATCAAGTTAGAAATATATAACAAAAGTTTTTTTGATCAGGGAAATATCTCTCTAAGGCATTTTAAATTTTGTGATCAGGTTGAAAGGTGTTAGTTACTGTTTGATTTTCATTTACCATATATTGATTTTTCATGTTTCTTTTTTCGTAAATTCATTTATAGTTTTAAAATATAAACATTTTTCAATTTATTTTGTTCTTTATTTGATAATTAAAGATTTCCCAGGATTTGCACGGGTCAACGAAATATAATTCAAATTGACCGTTTCTTTTTTTTTTAATTTAAAATATTTTATCATTTGTGTACATTCTGTTAGCAAATTTCAGTGAACTGGAATTTCCTAGAGATAAATGACAGTATACCCTCAGCTATGCGTGGTTCATCGTTCAAGGTCCTGCGTCTCGCAGATTTTCTTCTTAAGGCTTCTTTTTTTGATTTTTTATATCAGTTTTTTAGTAGAAAACGCTCCCGTTCATTACAGTTTACTAGTGAATAATTTTAAAATGAAAATATCAGTTAATATAAAATAAAGAAATAGAGAAAGGATGATACAGTACGTATACGTAACTGGTGAATATTTTAAAATAACAAAGTGAGTCATTATAAAATGTTTTTAATTTACCATCCCTAAGAACTTATACAACATTATTACTATATCTATGACTAAGACTACCTTTAGAATGTGTATGGCAAAAATTTTGTAGTCGACGTAAGTAGAGTGATAACTGAAGGCAATCTGTTGTTACCAGTGCTTGGACCAAGTCAATCCCTCTTGTACACATCCAGGTAAATGTAAAGTCACTTAGGAGTCTTATCTCTTGTGAACTCCCAACACTTCTAACTAGGCGAGACAAACTCATGGCCGGCGAGATTTCTCAACTCGAGTTACTATAATTGTTAGAATTGAGGAAAATGTTACTAAAAAAATTAAGTGAACTTTTAAGACGAAATATAACTTTTACTTTTCATTCATATAGCAATTATTTATTACTTTCTTTTATAGTATATAATTACTAGCATAACGCTCTTTGATTGCTAATTTTAATAATTCAATCATAACTGGGTCAGGGCAGTTATGGCGAACTCTCCGGCTGACCGTCTTGTGTAGGCTTGCACTCATCCTGCTTGAGTCTATTGCATCAGACATGCTGTGCATCAAGTCTACACCGCTATTGCATCAGACATGCTGTGCATCAAATCTACACTGCTATTGCATCAGACATGCTGTGCATCAAGTCTACACCGCTATTGCATCAGACATGCTGTGCATCAAATCTACACCGCTATTGCATCAGACATGCTGTGCATCAAGTCTACACCGCTATTGCATCAGACATGCTGTGCATCAAGTCTACACCGCTATTGCATCAGACATGCTGTGCATCAAATCTACACCGCTATTGCATCAGACATGCTGTGCATCAAATCTACACCGCTATTGCATCAGACATGCTGTGCATCAAGTCTACACCGCTATTGCATCAGACATGCTGTGCATCAAATCTACACCGCTATTGCATCAGACATGCTGTGCATCAAGTCTACACCGCTATTGCATCAGACATGCTGTGCATCAAATCTACACCGCTATTGCATCAGACATGCTGTGCATCAAGTCTACACCGCTATTGCATCAGACATGCTGTGCATCAAATCTACACCGCTATTGCATCAGACATGCTGTGCATCAAGTCTACACCGCTATTGCATCAGACATGCTGTGCATCAAGTCTACACCGCTATTGCATCAGACATGCTGTGCATCAAATCTACACCGCTATTGCATCAGACATGCTGTGCATCAAATCTACACCGCTATTGCATCAGACATGCTGTGCATCAAGTCTACACCGCTATTGCATCAGACATGCTGTGCATCAAATCTACACCGCTATTGCATCAGACATGCTGTGCATCAAGTCTACACCGCTATTGCATCAGACATGCTGTGCATCAAATCTACACCGCTATTGCATCAGACATGCTGTGCATCAAGTCTACACCGCTATTGCATCAGACATGCTGTGCATCAAGTCTACACCGCTATTGCATCAGACATGCTGTGCATCAAATCTACACCGCTATTGCATCAGACATGCTGTGCATCAAATCTACACCGCTATTGCATCAGACATGCTGTGCATCAAGTCTACACCGCTATTGCATCAGACATGCTGTGCATCAAATCTACACCGCTATTGCATCAGACATGCTGTGCATCAAGTCTACACCGCTATTGCATCAGACATGCTGTGCATCAAGTCTACGCCGCTATTGTATCAGACGCTTTTAATGAGATATATTTGAAGGAAATGCCGGTTTAACTGTTAACGAGTTTGTTGTAAAGGAGTTAGCAAGGCGTCTGGATCTACCAAAGAAATCTAAGCAGTTTAAGGACCACCATAGATATTGTCCCATCTATCGGTCATTCCCTCAGATGGGGAATTCCCATTTCTCTGAGATTTGTAGGCTGAGTACCAGTAATAAAGTCCACCAGCTAAGTTCATGGGCTTGGGTGGGGGGGGGGGGGGGGGGGCTCAGTGCTAGGGGGTCGAGGTCTTCGAGATTTTTACTTTGGCTTTTCAAAAAATGTTACTACTGCTGTAGTTATACTAATGGGATGGGATTATTTGCATCAGTGCTGTGATATACAAAAATAAGCTTATATATTGATAAGTCGATCAATCACTATCTGTACTACCTCAGGAATGAAGGACTAATAAATATCTCATAATTAGATGTTTACATTATGCTTAAATGAACATTATGTATACCCATGAAGATTGATATTAAGTTTACTTATAGCAAAGTTGAGTGTAGGCCACTCCAGATTTTGTTTAATAGTCTTTATCTGGTAAGCAAACAGTTTAACACCTTCCATGAGACAAAGATTCAAAATGCTCTAAAGTAAGTCTCAATCATAAATTAATAAATCTGACTTATTTTTTCTGTGTTTTCTAGACCGGTTTTTCATTTCTTGAATTTTTCATTCTTGAATGTAGATTCTTGTTAGTGAAGGTTAACAAGAGCATCTGTTGTTAATATTTATATTTTTTACGAATGTATATTTATAAATAGTACAAGAACTAACATAGGACTTAGAACAGACCTAAGTCATTATTACCATTGACATTTTCAACAACCGATTTATAGTTTTGAATACACATTTTTGTTATTTAGATATTTATTTCACAAACTGTGAACCTCAATAATAAGATAAGAAGAATGAGTACAATCATCTCTTCTGAATTCAGTTATATTAATTAATATTATTCGGTGCATACTTTTGTTCATCTACATTATAAAATGATTATATACTTACAGCAAATTTCCTACAGAAATCTACACCTTCTGCCATATCTCTTTTGAGTTCTTCTCTTACAGGGAGCCTCCTGAATCTATCCAAGATTCTTTCGTAATCAGGCTCCAAGTGATATCCAACTAAACAGAGATTTTTGTCTGATCTGATATTCATATAGATATGTAAACATGTTTTATCAATGAACATATTAAATTATGTTGTTACTGTCTCTGAGGTTAATACTAATTACCGAAGAACTTATCATTTTATCTCGTTAAGTACTTGATAATGAAACATTAATTATGGATTTATGAAGTAAGCTGGGTAATCACTGATAGTGGATTGCCGTTACGTTATCACGCCCTCACCTCCTCCAAACACTTCCGCCAGTCGTCCTTGTTCTGGATTCCTTTTCCTTAACACTCAGAAGAATCTTCTATACTCCATCTATCAAGTGAAGCTTCCACATTAACACTCATCTCGACCGATCTACTCTTTCTTCAAATAACTGTCTTGGCAAATTCCTTGGTTGGCATCCTCACTACACGTCCTGACCACCTTAGTCTGCCTATCCTAACCATTATACTAATTTCCGGCTTTTTAAACACAAAATTTATTTCACTGTTTATTCGCATTCAACTATTTGTTTGTATGCTCTTCAGAGAATACCTCTTTCAAACAAAGAATAAAGCTGTGATCCACCTTAACACCGTACACTTGGTTTATTTTTGGGCAATGACTAACAAAAATGTAATCTTATTAATAATTAATATTTCCATTATGTGGATTAGCTAACTTGATTTTAACATGTCACTTAAAAATAAAGATCTCAATCCATCATGTTTAGTTCATTTGATTTGTCTTTCATTACTTATGCAATCTGTTATAGTCAGGTATTTACTCATATTGGGGAATTTCAAAAATTACGCCTCAAAGTTTTCTTATCTTTGAGACGTAATTTTTTAAATTCCCCAATATGATTTGTCTTTATTGAGGAGCTGATTTCGTAATTATATCTGGTTAACTTACGTAGCCAAGTTCTTACATAACGCAGGTGACATTCCTCACTCGTCCTACCATTTGCGAAATAAGCGTCTCAAGTTGACATCTAACGTCCAAGTCTCTCTGAAATTACATCAAATCCAATTACTTACACTCTTTTATATAGAACTAAAAAAAAAAAACCGTATATTCAACTGACTTCATTAATAACTTTGAAATAACATAACATATACAAAAAAAATTACTGAAGTTTTTCAATATTTTTAACCAAAGTTCCCATCAGGAGAAGACTAGGAAAGCACTTTGTCTAGCTAATCTTCCCTTGATGATAAACTACGGTTAAAATATCACTGTTTTGTTCCATTGTGTATCCTGTGTTATTTATATTGTCATAAAATAAATAGAAAATAGCTATAAAAACGTGCGGTGTATATAATGAACATCAAATTAAAATGATCCTATAGGACAAATAATAGCACAGCTAAGTACATGACCTAAAGTCCTTAGGAGAAATGATAAAAAGCAATGTTCATATGTTCTAAACGTATGAATACTTCATTATTAATTTAATTGGTATTCATTTTACAATTTTATCAGTTGAATGATTAGAAGTGGTAGTTATTATTGCAATTATTTATTTTAGTCAATGCTATAGGCAAGAATTTATTAGTTTTAAGGAATTAAATTTAATTAACTTAATTGCTTATTTATTTCTGGAAAAGTTATTTTATAATGAGGTGAATGAGCTAAACCTCACAACAGGTTTGGCTTCTTGAGTGTGAATGGATTAGACTCAAAGAGACTGACTGAGGAGCGCTTCTGGTGGTAGTATGGTGTATGGCGTGTAATAGGTGGCTGGTAATATGGTTGAGGTTGAGGTTGGTAGTAGGGCTGAGGTTATGGTTGTGGTTGCAAGTAGCTGGTACTGGCCAGGTACTGTGTCACAGAGGAGTAATGCGAAAATTGAGGACTGACATAGTTCTGCTGATGATTGGGCGATGGGTAGGAGGCGGCAGACTCCAGTGCTGACGCTTGCTCCTACAATATATTGGTCACGTTAGCCACACAAATCTAACTCATCTAGAGCAAGGGTTCTCAATGGGGGTGAAATTCACCTCTAGGGGTGAATTGTGATCACTTTAAGTAAGCTTTCTAGGTTTATGAACAGAGTCAATGTAAAGTTGTAAATATATACACTAATAAAGACAAAATGAAGCGACTTTTGTAATATTTTCACATTATTTAAAACACACTTTTCGAAGAAGAGGGTGTGAGATTGTGACAAATAGTCCCCTGATCTAAAGTCTACACAGTATATTGTAAGCTATTTACAAAAGGATCATGACTAAACTGAATCTCTTCAGAAGAAATATTTTGTGCTATCCCAATTATATCAACATAATTATGATGATTATTATTACTAAGTATTATTATGATCATCATTATTATTATAATTGTGGAATAGTTTATTTGTATTATATTAGTTTCAATTTAATAATAAAACTTAATTATATACTGTTTCTTTGATAATTAAAATCTTAAAATTAAAATTTGTATTATTGAAAAATAGAAAATTGTACTCATTGTCTATTGGACTTATGTCCAATAGTTATGAAAGAGTTCACCAAGAACAAAAGAAGGGAAAGAAGGTGCATGGATGAAAAAATATTTAGAACACTAATCTAGATTTATAATATCTTTTCCAAGTTGCATGTTTCAGTAGTTCAACTAGATATCATGAAGATGTGAATAGTGTTTTCAATTTCTAATTTATCAAAGAAAGTAGAATAATATTAAAATTATAGTAATCCGTCTTACCTCGTACCCTGCTGCTGAAGTTCTTAGACCGGTTTCGGGCGTCACCCATCTTCAACAAGAACTGATCAACTAGAACTGCAGTTCTAGAACTTCGTAGTTCTAGTTGATCAGTTCTTGTTGAAGATGGGTGACGCCCGAAACCGGTCTAAGAACTTCAGCAGCAGGGTACGAGGTAAGACGGATTACTATAATTTTAATATTAATGATACAACCTCTGTGGAAATGAAAAAATGCATGAATTTAAAGTAGAATAATATGAGAAGTTTGTTCTTAGTTTATTTTAACCGTGATGAATCATAATTATTCTTGTACTTATCCTAATTTTAGTTTTTGTTTAAACAAAAAACAGAAACTTACGGAAGCGTGTCTGTTGTAGCCGGACATAATAGCTTGCTGGAGTTTCTCAAGGTCGATGGTAGGGTGTTTGTCAGTTGCTACTAAAGAGGCTGGAAGGCTTGGTGAAGTAGGTCTTAGGTGATGTATTACACTTGAGTAGGTTACTTCTTTCACTTGCTCGCCTCTCCATTAATAGCTTGATCAATCTGAAACCAACATAGTCAAAATTTATACCAAATAGAATCCCTGAAGCTATAAAAATAAATACTTATATTAGAACGTCATTAACAACTTTCTCTTTTAACTTCTTTGAATTGACCGGGATATTCAATTGTTACAGAAACTGTTGGGAAGAGTTTGGAACTGGAATTAACTACTGGAGATAGGAGATATAATTAAAGACTTGGATGTATCTGTTAGCTCATCATCTTTTAACTATAACTATAGTATGTTATATTATCTCGAATGCACTGAAGACACCCTGTATCAATATCAAACATCCTAAATACTTGTACTTGCAGATAGATGTATAAATATATTTTACTAACAATGAGATTCAAAATCTAATTAATATATCCTTACTCTTACGATTCTGAGAAGGTTTCATTTCTGTTTTCTTTGGCGTTCAATTAAATAAGACAAATCAGCCTATACAACTTATTCAATCTTAACTTAAACATAAATCAAAAAATCAGACAATAATTGTTTCTACAACTAGCTTTCAATATTCACTCAATAGTCTAAAGAAGATATACAGAAACCTCTTGTAAAATAACATCCAAAAGAAAAAATAAAAATCAGGTCAAATGAATTTTCTAGAATGATTTATAGTATTTGATAATAATGAAGGAACGAGGGTACTTAGATGCTACTCTTTACAGGATAAGAAGAAGAAAATAATGATTATTTTTCAGCGATTTAGCATCATGTTAGATCTGTTTAGTTTATGTAGAGTTGGAAGAAATATCGAAAACATTCTCTGTCTGGTTAGTATCTTGTTATAAATGAACCGTTACAATTAAGTGTCTAGTAGTCACTTAAGAAAAATTCGCTGAAAATAATATTGATATCTTAGAATTATTTTGTAAGGCATACAAAATTAATAATATATATAACTAAATGTTTCATATGCATGAGTTTATTGATTCCTCAGCAGTAACATACTAGTCTATTCTAAGTCAGTTGTATTCTAATGTTGAAGCAAGCATACATGTCAATAGGAATCTTAGGTTACTTGCTGTGAAAATATTTTGAATTATAGTAACCTAACTCTAACTAACCACCTCTAACTACCTATTAAAGATAAACTTTTATACTTTCCAGAAAAAAAATAATTATCTGAATGATGTAACGTCGTCATTATTATCATTATTATTATCAACGTAACTCTCTTACCGTAAAGATTACTGTAAAAATTGTAAAATGAAGCCTACCATATTTGAAAAAAATCATTTAGTTAAATTGTTTATTCATGATTTTGACAATATATTTAATTATAGTACAGTTGAGCATAGACCAAACCAAATGTTTCTTAAAGAAATATCTAAACCAACAACTGCAATATGAAAGTAATTTTTACTTTAAGCAAGCTATAAACAAAGCAAAACTGACGCCCTTATTCCACAGTAAAGTGTTACGCTTTCGGGAGTGTCTTTAAGCAAAGTTCTAATAATTTAGAAGTTTATTCACTCAACGTGATATTTCATACAATAATGAGAACTTCAAACAGTAAGTACAATTTTTGTCTTAACTTACTTCTGCAGTATCATAGTACTTAAATAGTTTAATATTAATGGCAAATGCAAATAATCAGATGATTACTTTCAATGAATATTATGAGTTGAATTTTAAATTAGCATTCTTTTTGGCTAACACATTTTGTATCTTATTGATAAAATGAAATCTTGTGGATTGAACATAATGTTAAGAAAGCTTTAAAATACTTATTATCGATTATTTATGAAGAAGAATTACCTACTTTATTTAAAGTATATATTTGCTTCAGAATATTTTACTTAAGATGGCACCTATTTAATTAGAAATATACTAAACTAATTGAAATATTGTTGATTAATTAATTTTTCACAATTACTATAATTTAAGATGAATAATATTAATAACAAATAGTATTTCCATTAAGTTATTATTAAATTGAATTATAAAAGTTATACTTCTTATAAATTAGTAGCATTAATTAAACAGAATATCTTTGATACATATCATATTAAGAGTGTACATGTTCATCTTCATAAATAATATAGTATTAAGCACTGTATATTGTATATATGGAGCATATTTTGACTAAGATGTCCTCAAAAATAGATAATATTAATTACATTCATTGTAAATTAAGAAGGTGTAACTTACTTCAGTTATTAACGAGTAGTAAATTTCGTAGTTCGATTGTAATTTAGAATAAAAAGGTATTTTATTTTTGTGATGGGTTTTGTTACCATTATTAATGTTAAAATTAGTTTAAAAATGACTACTCCAGAGTTGTTTGTAAATAATGATTACATTTTCATCAGAACCAGTTAAATGCTTGTAGTCACTGATTAGAATGAATTAATTAAATAAGAACTGTTATTGTTACTCCTACAAATGAGGTCGTATTTGCAATACAACTTATTGTGAAGGTTAATAATTAATTAATTAAATTGATTATAAAATAATTCAATAATATATTAACTCAAAGTATTGTTAAGTGAATACTATTTCAGTTATTTTATGTTGTGAACAAATTGTACATTGTACAATATTTCTTTTTACTGTCCTTCATTTAGTAAAATTATTTTGGTAGTATAATCTTTTATATTAAGTAATCAAAAGTTACTCGTCCAAATGTCCATTATTGGGAATTATATCAACAATTATGAGAAGGAGAGCATATGCATATAATCTATGGAAGGCAGTTAAATGCATTACGTACACATTTTTATTTTAATATATTTCCAAGTTTAATATGTTTAATAAATGAAATGACACCTCATTTTTTTTTATGTTGCTTCGAATGCTGATTTTAAATTTAAATAATTTATTGACTTATATGAGTTATGAGAGAGATAATATTTTTACGTGTAAAAAAATCACTGCCAATAAACATAAATAAATTTCTTTTATCTCATAAAATGCTATAATAAATCTATATTTTGCACTCTTGAGCAAAACTTAATATCAGTTATAATTACTTATCTTTGTGAATTGTAGTATCTTTCCATGCTATTGAAATGTGTCGAATGGACTCTTTCCTCAAAAAAGAGGAGTTATGTTTGTTGACAAATATCCAGTTTTTTCACTATTCTAGTCTAATAGTTCATATTTATTATTATCAAAAATTAGAAACTCCCAACTATAAAAGTTTTAATTATACTGAATAGTTGGCTTTGACTTTGATTTGAGTATGTAAACTGGCTAATTACTAATATATTTTCTCCTCAATATAAATTCATAGCAACCTTAAAACAGAGTACAAGACGCAGGAAAAATAACACTCACCAGAGAAAATTGGCGTGTATAATTTTTGACAAAGAGGAAGGAAAATGATTTTGTTAAATACTAAAAAGTCATAAATTTCCCAGTATAATAATTCTATAAAAGACCAAAAATGTTCAACATAATTCAAAATTGAAATCATTTATTTGAAGATTAAGAAATGTAATTATCGTACATCCTTAATTATAAATTATCTTAAAAGGACATTTTTCCTTTGATGTTTTTCAGAGAAAATAAGAGTATTTTCTTGTTTTAAATTTGAAAATTTGACTTAAATATTTAATGTAGAAATTAAAGTAGGTCAATAAACGATGTAAGAAATCCACTGGCTATTTGAAGAAAAGTCATATTGGTCTTGTAGGAGATTATTTCGTATCAAGAAATTTTCACTTTGGCTTTTCAAAAATGTTATTACTGCTGTAGTTATACTAATGAGATTATTTGCATCAGTGGTGTGATATACAAAAATAAGCTTATATATTGATAAGTGGATCAATCACTATCTGTACTATCTCAGGAATGAAAGACTAATAAACATCTGCTATTTAAATGTTTACATTATGCCTAAATGAGACATTATATATTATTAACCCAAGAAGATTGATATTAAGTTTACTTATAGTAATGTTGAGTGCAGGTCACTCCAGATTTTTTAGTTTTCTGTTAGTATGGTGATCATGAAAAAATACGATGTTGAGACTTTAACGGGAACTACATCTTTTGAGGTACCAAAAGTTTTTTTATGAAGTTTTTTCCATGATGTCATAAAATGGAAAAAATCATAGAGCAATAAAACTATAATAACTGAATATTCATTCTGGACTAATGGATCACCTGCTACACTTGTCGGATTTGTTTACATTTTTTTACATTTATTTTGATTGTTTACATTGACTTAAAAATTTTTTAACTGAATAGACTGAAATAAAATTGATGCTTAGAGCTTTAATAAAATAATTTAGAATGCTTTAATGACTTAATATGAGATGAAGAAAGAATAATATTTTACATTTACAAAATCATCGCCAGTCAAACATATAATTTCTGATGCTTTCCATGGTATAAATCCTTTCATTCACGAATTATCATCTCTCCAGATTCCTAGTAACCCTATTAGAAGGCTGAAAAGATGTTGGCCCCGACTGCTGAAATGTTGCTGTCAAGTTCACTATAGGATGTCAAGTGAAATGTAGGCATCACTAGTTGCAAGTGATCCTAACAGTCTATATGGAGTACTACCAATGTGTTTCTCCACTCTTTATTCGACTTTATGTAGCATGGATCGTTAGTTACTTGTTACCGATTAAGTAGTTGTAATAGAAAAAAAAAAAAAAAAAAATGATCTTAGTTTCTTTGATTAATATTGAAGTGTGAAGAATGGACTCTTTCCTCAAGAAAGAGCTGTTATTGTTAAAAAATATTCAGTTTTTTTTCACTATTCCAGTCTAATAGTTGATAAATATTATTTTCTAAAATTTCAAGCATCCAGCTATAAAAGTAATAATATTCATTATATATTAAATTAATAATTATTTTCGATAAAACTGACCTCCTTAAAGGAGCAAATTTTAAATGTAAAATAACTATTTACTATTAAACTATTAACTTCGTGATTTATATTGAAGTGTGAAGAATGGACTTGCCTCAGAAATGAGCTGTTGATTCCAGTGGTAGGAAAATATTCAGTTGTTTTTCAGAATTCCAGTCTAACTAGTTGATAAATGTATTATCTAAAATTTCAAGCATCCAGCTATAAAAGTAATAGATATTCATTATATATTAAATTAATAATCCCTTTTCGATAAAACTGACCTCCTTAAAGGATTGTCAAATTAATTAAATGTAAAATTACTGATTTCACTATTAAACTAATTAACTTCGTGATTTATTGTAAGTATAAAAGAAATAGACAGACATTGATTCCAGTGGTAGGAATTTCATTGTTTTCAGACATGTATAATACTGTCGAACATGTACTTATTAAAACGACTCTAAGTTTAGAGACATCATTGATATTCTTTGTAAATATCAAGCATTGTCGATTTAATTAATTTAAAGTATATACTGATTTCATATGTTATACTAATTATTTAGCTAAATTAGTTAATAAATTAATATATGACAACATTACAAAAAATTTCAGTTAACATGAATATTCGATCAACATTTAAAACAAATAATTATAGAGATTAATTATTAATATAATATTTCGACTAATTAATTAAAGTATATACTGATACATATTTTATTTTTATAATTAGTTTAAGAAATCATTATATGAATATGCTTTTATTTCATATAATTCTAAGAAACACTGAAAGAAGGGGACTATTTTAAAATGAAATAATTTAGATAGCATTGATTGGAGCAACGATGAAACCTAGTCACTTAAAAAAGGCGCGAGTATACTCATAGTTAAGTCTTGAAACTTGTTTACTGTGATAACCAGTTAATTTCTTAAATAATACTTCAAATAGTAAGTACAAAATTCCTTCTTAGCTTATTATTGTATTTTTAATGATTCCTAAATTAGTTTAATGTTAAATTTTATTATTTCACGATTAAGAATTACCTAAATAAAACTATTCTAGAAACTAGATAAACTAAACCAACAGAAAGAACAGACAAAAGGTTTCACAAAAACTCACTACTATATTTCGACTGTTTCTTAATCAAGAAGAAAGATCAAGCCGCTAAAGAAAATCTACTTTTTATGTGTGTTGTTTCTCCAGAATTATTTAAGTATAGAATAATAATTCCTAAATATTTAATATGAACAATGAAGCTTTGATTGGATTTCTTTTTATAAATTTTATGTTATTCTAAATTTAACAGAATAAATATGTTATAGCAAAAACAAAATTAAAATATTTAACAGTAGATTATTTACATTCAATAACCTATATTTATAGAAATCAAGGCTTTGTTTGTCTGTGTTCTGTTTGCTTTGGAGAAATGTCCAAATCCATTTGAAAATTTCAAATGATTTAATGACATAATGTGGGATGTACTTAAGAAGAATAAAATTCTTATATGTAAAAAATTAAATGTCAATCAAACATATAATACCTTATGCTTTCCATCATCAGAACAAAAGCTCTAATCAATGTATATGTTGTAAATTTGAACAAAACTTAATATTATATGTATTGCATAAGTAATATTATCTTTGGGTAATATTGAAGTTTGAGGACTAGACTTTTTCGTTTCATAGAGTACTTGCTATGTTGTTGATAAATATAGATTATATAGGTCATTTCATTATTCTAGTCTAATAGATCATATCTATTATTTTTAAAAATTTCTAGCATCCAGTTATAAAAGTTTTAAGTCATACTGAAAAGCTGGCTTTCAATTTAATTTGAGTATGCAAAACTGGTTAATTACTAATATATTTTTCTCAATATTACCACATAACTTATAACAGTAACCTTAAAACAGGGTAAAGCACGCAGGAAAAAGATGACACTGGCTCAAAGTAAATTGGATTTTTATGATCTTTGACAAAGGGAAAGAAAAGTGATTTTTTAAAAAAATCTAGAATGCCATACAATTCCCAGTATAATAATTTTATAAAAGTATAATATTTTACAAAAATGTAAAACATAATTCAAAATTGAAAACATTCTTTGTAAAATAATAAATGAAATTATCCCCATCTTAAATTAAAAATTATCTTATAAGAAAATGTTTCTGACATTTTTCAGACAAAATAGAAATATTTTAAGGTTTAAATTGGAAACTTTGTATTAAATCTTCCATGAAGAAGGAGGTCATGTAAACTATGTAAGAGATCCACTTTCTGTTGGAACAAAAGACATGTTCTCCTGTAAGAGATTATTTCGTAACGCGAAATCTACAATTTAGCTTTTCAAAAATGTTATTACTGTTGTAGTTATACTAATGATATTATATGCATCAGTGGTGTGATATACAAAAATAAGCGTATATATTGATAAGTGGATTAATCACTATCTGTACTACCTCCAGGAATGAAAGAATAATAAACATTCACATTTAGACATTTATATTATAGCTAAATGGAACATTATATATTATATACCCAAGAAGTATGATATTATGTTTACTTATAGTAAAGTTGAGTGTAGGTCATTCCAAATTTTTATGTAAGCAAGTCTTTCGAAGTTTTTATTGTTAGCAAAGTAATTCACATTACAAAAAATTTTTAATTTGGGTTTCCAGAAATGTTATTACTGCTGTAGTTATACTAATAATATTATAAGCATCAAGTGGTGTGATATACAAAAATAAGCTTATATATTGATAATTGGATCAATCAATATTTGTGCTACTTCCAGGAATGAAAGAATGAATGAACAAACCTCTCCCATTTAGACCCATTATGCCTAAATAAGATATTATATATTGTATACCCAATGAGTTTGATAATATGTTTTATTATAGTAAAGTTGAGTGTAGGCCACTCCAGATTTTTTTTTATATTACATGGAAGGAGAGTGATTTGACACGGAGTGGGGTGATTTGAAAACAATTTTAAATTACGATACCAAGGTTTTTGTCACCCAAAGGTTACTTAAAATTACCATAGTGTATCTTGACACAGATGATTTAAAATTGATTTAAAGATACCAGGGTGTATCACCATACCATTCCCTATACACTTGTATAATACTAAACACTGTATACTACTTCTAACGTAGTGCAATCAGTTATTATGTGGTATTTAGTAAACCTAATCTTTCAGCCTGACCTTTAGCAAAAAAATAACAATGAAATGTACCTTCTAATATGATACATGTACCCCATACCCTCACCCACTTCCATCCTATTCCCAGTCAGTTGTACCACAGACACTCACCCTTAGGTTCGTACTCTCTTCCTTATTTTATTTTATTTTTATTTTGTACTATATTTACTTTGTACTATAGATAACTCTCTGATGACATTGCATTTTTTAGTTAATACCTGAGGAAGAACACTATGTGTTCGAAACGCGTTGTTTATATCATTAAATTTTTATATGTGGAGACCATTTCATTAGCATTTTACCCTACTGTATAGTAATATGAACTTCTGAACAAAATCTAGATTATTAAATTTATTGGTTAAGGTAGAAGAAAACAGTATTTATTTTCAATATTTTCATTTTACAAATTACACCAATAGTACACTGCATATTTCTTTAAGTTTACATACAATATTTAAAATGGTATGACTTGATATTTGGTAGTGCTGCCAATGATTTGTGGTATGACATAAGCTCGGAAAGTGCAATAGTTCTGATTTTAGTCTGGGGTTGAGTCCAAATAAGCTTTGATTTTTGGCCAGTATTCTCCATTTGGGTCATAAATTGACAAAAGTTTTTCCCAATCCTTTGGTCTTTTTGGAATAAATTTACGTAATGTATGTCGAAACATTTTCTTTTGTGAGTCGTTACATTTTCCACAAACTGTTGAAAATACTTCTGGAATTCCCTCTAAAAAAAAAAAAATAGAACATAAAATATATTTCAGTTAGATTATTATTAATAAGGATGTTTGGAAATTATGTGTGATAGGGAATTACGGTTTGGAGATAAGAAAATTCACGAAGTCTCGTTAACAGATTAACACTTTGTTGTATTCAACGCGTTTCGAACACTTTGTGTTCATCATCAGGATACTGTGATACATCGAGTTGTTTTCACTTGACCAACCCGTCAGTACCACTTCCTTGGTGTCTTCCTGATGATGAACACAAAGTGTTCGAAACGCGTCGAATAAAACTTCATTTGTGTGGAGACTTTTGTTGGTTTATCTTGAGATTATCTACAAACATTTTGTGTCAAGAAACGCCCACACTTATAAGTCTTTCACCTTTTATTCCTGTTCAAGGGGAGGAAATTTTTGTTTATTTATTATTTGTCACCTATTTTAGTAATGGTGAGCCATGTTATATGCTTATTTTACATTGGGAGATTTAAATTTAACCTAATTCAATCTTTATCGAGACCTGACATCATACAAGCTCGGAGCCGATGGCATAACTTCATCACAAGGGACAATATGCTCAGATTGATTCTTCTCTATATTAATAAATGGAGGGACAGATTGGGGATTGAACTCTGGATCTACCTGTCCAGGGGCGAGCACATTGCCACTGTCCTAACTAACCCCTCCCCCTCTACAAACAACAAGTAGAATACATATGTCAAAATAGCAGAAGTATTTTTGATAATAAGTAAGAAATATAACGTGTACACAAATAGGAACCTCAAAGTATGTAAGCTATAGCAGGAAATTTAAAAAGGATGATGTGACTGGAATTTTAGTATTCGACAACCATGGAATAAATATAATAAAGCAATGTTTCAAAGTACAGGATATATTGTTTTATTGTATTTATAGTCATGAATATTCGAGTTAAGACATCCTGGCTTATGAACGTGGGTTGTCTGTACATCAAAAGTGTTTGGGTGATTGGTGAACTGAGTGGATGTCTGTTAGATTCATCCAACTGATAGCAGCCTGTTTCTTTGAACCTTATGTATTGCTTTTAGAATACAACATAAGTATTTTTGTTGTAAAAAAAATGTTGAGACATCAGATACATTGTCAGATATATGAGGTGTGCAATTAAAAAAGAATGATACAGTTTTAAAGTTATTTGAATCAACGAAAAGGTAAAACACATCACAGGTAAAACAACTTTAATCCTATTAACTGACTCTATTAGGCCTATATCAAAGAAGAAAACCTTTAGATGATCCTTCTCGTCCCGAAGATGGTTCTAGGAAGGAGATAAGACAGTTGATAGTAGGAAGTTTAGATAAAATAATATGAAAGTTATTCAGCAAGATAGAGAAACTTAACAAGAAGCTCAAAACGATCTTTGGAGAAGAGAAAGTGCTGCCAAAGAACTTTTTCTGTCTGTCAAGACTAGTTTGACCATTTTAAAAAGAGGACAAATTAACGCATCATATATGAGGAGAAAAAAAAGCATAATTTAGTTGACTATGTTCCACTTTTTCGTTAAAAGATTAAAGTGAAATTATTTCAAAATGAAGATAGTCGTGAATATAAGCTTAGGTAATTTCGTTTAATATTGAGTTACAGATAATTTAGTATGTTTCAGATCTTAGGTAATTGAAGGTATCAAAATTTTATTGTTATTAACAACTTTCATGATTTTATTTATTTATTGGGTTATCTTTTCATGAATTTGAATAGATTATCAATCTGATGGACTCAACAAAATTCATAATAACAAAAAATTGTGTTGTCATGGCTTTATTGAAACTGTTATTTTAAGTTAATTTCTTATTAAGAAAATTTAGTTGAATAATTCAACTCAATTGGTACTCAACGGTGTCAATACTTTGGTAAAATAACCTGTAATTCGAAGGTTTCAGTTTGTAACCATTGCCATGCGCTAATTTGAATAAAAGTGAAATCTTCATTGACTGAGCAATCTGTTATAGTGTGGTATTTACTCATGTTAGGAAAAATTTCATAACAAAAGTGAAATCCCTTCATGATATGAAGAGGGATTTTAAGAGCATAAGAGGGAATACTTTCCTGACAATCTCTTAGGTTGGTATATCTGGAAGTGCTTCTATTTCCAATCTCATTCTAATATGTGTAAATAAACAATAACATGAAATGTGACAATGAAAAACTACATTTATAATTGGTGTAATATATAACTATAGCAAAAATATCGAACATAGACTCAATTCAAAAAGACTACGAAACTTTAAAGCTACTGTGTTGTACCATAAAGCACAATATCCTGACAAGGTCTTGACAACATTCATTCATTCACTCTCAAATAACCATTCCATGAAATTCTTTTTTACATAATTTCTTACCTCAGAAGTATGGTTTAAATTTAATTAAATTAAGATAAAATTGAAGTTTTTAACAAGACCTCTGCTCTTCCTTCTTCTCTCATAGGGAGTATGATTATTTCCATTGTCTTCCACCGAAAATGATTTTACCTAATTTAACGTTTTATAAATGTATTTCAATATATTGAAGTATAAATATAGAAGGATGCAAACAAAGTCTTCTGCCCTACTTTATTGATATATTAAGCTAGGGCTCACTTAAAAAGTGAGCTTTTATCATCAAGCTTTTGTTATATAGATTTTATTTTTCAATTTTCTTTAGTTTTTGGCATTTTCCCATAAATCCCTTCTCCTGACATCAATGTATATCTAAGTTTTAATGTATTTCCTGTTTTTCTGTATTCTTATATTTGATTTGATTAACTCTCCTACAAGTAGTGAATTCACCATTAAGTTGTTGATTTATCAGCTATTATATCGTTTGATATATGGATAGCCAGACATACAGATAAATCGAGTTTGAATGATACAGTTCTACTTAGAAATGTTCATTTGATAAGTTGATTGATAATTTTAATAATACTGAAGTGCTTGTAAATAACAGTACACTATAGCAATTAATTAAAGGTCTTAGGTTAAGGTGTCAAAGTTATTAACAATTTTCATGGTTTTATTTGATTATTATGTCATCTTTTCATGAGTTTGAGTAATTTATCAATCTGACAAACTCAACAAAATTCATAATAAAAAAATGTTTTCTAAAAACCAGTTTTTAGCAAAACAGTGACTCTCCCGTCATGCATAATTCTTCTCAAACAATAGGGACCATCTACACTATGGGGCCCATTTTTGTGTAAAAAATCAATTTGATCCATTAAAGATTCTGGACCGTAGGGTGGTAACAAGCAATGCTAACACACTCACCCACCCACCCACACACAGACATCATCGAGAAAACATCATAAAACGACTTCTGGGACCTTAAAACATATAATTCCGTCAAAATCTCGAGATCGAATTTTTTCACGATCACTATACTTTACTTATAGTAAAATAAAAATTGCATATATGATGAAAAGAAACTCGCACAAATATTACCCAAACTTTTGTATAATGTAAAAAATATTTTCTACAAAAAATACTATGGACATTTTATATTGGTGTGTGATTTTCACACACCAATATAAAATGTATAATTCCTGTAAAATAACATTTTACATTTAAAAAATCTACACCAATCAAACCTATAATTTCTCTGATTTCCATGATATGATGGATTTTCTAACAAAATACTTTTATCAATCTATATGTTGCACCCTTGAATAAAACTTAATATCGTATGTTTTCTTTTGTTTACGAATGGTATTATCTTTGGGTAATATTGTTGCACAAGGAATTGACTGCTTGCACTATATTACGGATTAATTTAATTTAATTTAATTAATTAAATTTAAACTAATTTCTAGGTGATATTTTTTGTTATATGTTTCTGACATTTTTCAAATAAAATGGGAATCTTTTGAAGTCTCCAAATAAAAAGTTTGGTTTAATTCTTCAATGTAGAAGGTGGTCAGATAAACAACATAAAATGTTACAGATAGCCATGAATGAGATCACACAGGCTATGGGAACAAAAGCCATGCGGTTTTTTTTCCTTTATCATTACAAAGATGTTATTACTGCTGTGGTAATATCACAGTTTATTATGTTTCAGTTGTGTGATATACCAAGGTAATCGTTTATATTGATAACTGGTTCAATCACTATCTGTACTACTGCCAGGAATGAAAGACTTATAAACAACTCTTATTTAGGCATTTATATTATACCTAAATAGGCCATTATATAAACCAAAAAGTTTGATATTATATTAACTTACAGTAAAGTTGAGTGTAGGCCACTTCAGATTTTTAATTATTAATGGTCTGAAACACTGAACAGGCTAAGGCCAGATATTTTGTATTAAAATAAACATTTTATGTTGTATCATCTAATGTCTGATGCCCTTCTCCAAAGTGATAAATTCCTACTTGGACTAATTAATCATGTTTTATCATTATATGTCTTTTTTCATGTACACAAGTAATTTAAATAGATTCGGAGTCGGAGTCGGCTGATTTCTTCCGACTCCAACTCCGACTCTCCGGCTGATTTCTTCCGACTCCAACTCCGACTCTCCGGCTGATTTCTTCCGACTCCAACTCCACAGCTCTCGTAATAAAATTACGACAGCAGTCGAGTTTAGATAGCAGAGCAGTCTAAAATTAGATCCTTGATTTTAATTTCATGAAAATAAATGTTTTGGGGGCTTTCTGGAATTTTGAAAGTTAACGGATTATCAACGTGAGTAGTTGGGGGGGGGGGTCAATTCTTACGAATTTGCCCCGGACAACAAAAATGTTTTCTGCGCCACTAACTATTAATCGCAGGTACAACAAAGCTTAAATGGATATTACCAGCAAATAAATAACAGTGTTACATAACAACTATCTGAATGTTCTGGGAACTCTGAAGCGAAAAAGGTATTATGTGGGTTTTTACTAAAGCTAGCAGCCCTGACAAAGTGGTGTTAAGGCTGTTATGATTCAAAAGACATAATGCTACTAATTTCAAAGCAAGGATGATTCTAGCTTTATAATTGATATGTAATTAGATGTTGGTTTTTTTGAGTGAATCACCGTGACGATAGTACCCCTTTTATCTGACCTTCCTTGTCATGTAGTTAATTTAAACTACTATAACTAATTTAGAGTTTATTCTTAGTGAAAAGTACACATTTTATTTTAAATTTTATAACAGTTTAAAAATTTGGTTTAAGTGTATTATATACTATTATTAGATGAACTTGTAATTCCTCCAAATTTTTATTACTATTAGATCAGTTTCAAAACGTATCTATTCTCAACAACCTGAAAAAAAGAGTGTATGTTATATCAAGTTGGGGAATTTCTTGAAAAGAAGTTTGTTGATGTTGAAATTAACAACGTGTTTCGGAGACTTAGTGTTTTTCTTCAGGTTTACATCTGTACTGTTGAGAATGTTATGGCAACGTGCGATGTACACTTGAAGAAGAACGCTAAGTGTTTGAAACGCATTGTTAGTTTTAATATAAAGCTCTATTGTGAGGAGACGTAATGTTCTTGAAATTCCCCATCATGAGTAAATACCACACTATAACAGATTGCATAAGTAATGAGTTAATTCATGTTAGCAGTTATCTTTTATATTGTGGTTAATTTCACCACAATATGAAATACAGAGTAAGGAAACTATTGCATGTAGACCAAAATTTCCGTGTCAAGTTTATAATGGAAATATATATTCCGAGGTCCCGAGACAGCAAACTTCTCTAAAGTGTTAAAGCTACACTTGGGACCAGCACACCATAGCCAGCAAGTTAAGTCGCAAAACCTAGAGACACAAGGGACATTGGAGTCAACTAACTGCATTCAGTCAGTGAAACCTAATGCAACCTTCCAATTCCAAGAGAAGTTTACTCAATAGTTTTATGTCACGTTTATATTTCGTGTAGTAAGGAGTTTTATATTCAATAATGTTATATTTGTTTACACCCTGGGGATGGTCAAAGAAAACCAAACGTTGTTTTATTTTTATTGCGTATTGCTCGATTTGAAGGATAAATGGATTTAACATGTATAAATCTTTAGAAGAGTTAAACACTCAGTACCTGATGATAAGATAGAAGTCTGAGACAAGAAATCTGGAGAAGCTATTTCGAAAAATTTCAAGACGAAAAGTGGACAAAAAATTTAATTGTATGTGTATTAAAGAAGGTCTACTACCTATTTATGTATGTATAAAAATGAGTTAAAACGAAGATAACTCAGAGATACAGTATATGAGTGTGTGAGTGAGAGAGAGATGGAACAATGACCAGTATATCTAAAAACCAGAAGATTTATAATCATTGAGTTTCATATTTAAGTTCACCTTAGCTCTAAGATGAAAGTCCAAGCTCGTCATTTTTTTTAGACGATACTTTTATGAAAATACTTTTTTTTTTGCATTTGGTTGAAATCAGACAAGACTGAAAGGAAGTGCATAAAAGTTCCTGTCAATTAATGAAGGTTTGAAAAGGAAATAGAGGGTTAGACAAAGAGAGAGTAAATAATTGAAAAAGTGAGAGAGATTAAGAGAATGGCGTGTGAGTGATGCGAATAGGGAGGTTTGAGAGAGGGAGAAATGGAAAAAGAAAAAGAAGGGTAGAGAAAGAGCGAAGCTAGACGGCTAGAAATAAGAAGGAGTGTTTAGGGAGAATGAGTGAGAGAGAGAAAGGGTTCCCACAGATGTGACTTCATCTTGTCGTGGAAGGGGGGATCAACGTATCTGGGTGGTGGTTCATGCATGGGTGGTTATTTAGTTGTACTTATAATTTAGTGTAGTATAATTAAATATACTACATACTTACTTTCAATAACCTACTAAAAAAATTCAAATGTTTGGAGAGACGGAGTTTGCGTGTGAGAGGAAGTGTGTATAATATTATAAACATATTTAAAGAAACGGTCCAGCGGACTTTTTTTTTGAAATAAAATAAATTCAAAACAAAGGAAACACACAGAAAGCCACCCTGCCTTCCTGCGGGACTCTTCGCTCTTCGCTCTTCACACCTCCTGATGGCGACGATGGTCGAAATATCGATGTGAGTTATGTCTGTGTCTTTCTGTGTGTTTCCTTCGTTTTGAATTTATTTAATTATAAACATATTGTTATAATATGTTTAGTGACCATATGATTACAGTTATTGTAAAGAATTATGATATATAATAATAGTACCGTATGTCTATATGTTAACCTTTAATAATCAACATTGTAAAAATAATTCCTCGCTTCTTAATAAATATGTTCTTTTTTTAGTAGGTTATTGAAAGTAAGTGTGTAGTATTTTTAAATATACTACACTAAATTATAAGTACAACTAAATATCGAATACCTAAAGTATAGTACATAGTGTATGTGCTCATATGATCTAGTAAACAGTAAGTTCAATTTAAAATGATCTTAACCAAGCAATGTGTGATTGTTTTTGTTCGATTACGCCACCTGCGTGTGGTTTCCACAATTACTTCCCTCTCAGTTCGGTATAGTTCATGGTCCGGCAACACGCTAGTCGGCAAAGACCAGGCATGGTCTTAGCTGGTCTTTTGTCACACATTGAACAGTCCGAGTATTTACTTGTGGGATTTTATTACGTCAACTTTAAAAAACTTGCTATCAGTCTCGAGTCAAATATTTTAAACTTTAAAAGTTTTTCAGAAAAAAATTCAACTGTTTCGAAGATATATATATGATCAAACCTCAATATGAAGTGGGAAAAAAAGACTAAGATCTTTCAATCGTAACAACCGGTCTTCGTGAGGGTTGTTATGGTTGAAAGATCCTAGTCTTTTTTTTCTATTTCATATTGCGGTTTGATCATTGATTGTTATTTCACGTGTTTATGTGAAATCTTGATATATATAAGCATTGTTGAAACTATTTACGCATATACTATGTGGATATGCGAATTTAAAATTGTAATTCTTTATTAAGAAACAACAAGGTAATCATAAAATTACTTAGTTATTGGTAAATGCTTTGACAGTCATATATTTTTAACGTGACGATGAACACTATTAAAATATTTTGTATTAGGAATATTTCAGGAGGAAATATGATACAAACAACAATCAAGCAACAACGACATGTTTGTTTTAACAACTTTCATGGTTGTAGGCTTTTATCTTTGGTGTTGTTCTAAGAGCGTAGAGTATGACTTATTATTTGATAGATATTACAGTTAAGGGCAAGTCAAACATCGGAAGTCGTAAATTTTATTGGAGGGGGGGATTCTTTTAAGAGTATCTCACATCATATATGATGATCTACATCGTGTACAATGTAGTTCATGCCTGACATCGAACATTATAACAGCTTTTATAACCTTTCTAAAGGTTATCATGCTCAAGTATTTCACATCTCTCACATGAAATATCTAGACACGGCCAAGATTCGAACCTGTAATGTTCAGTATGAGGGGCAAACATGCTACCTGCTAGCCCACATCTTTAAGGACACATTTATTTAAGGACACCTGAAATAGTTGGGACTAAAGGTAACAGATTATCTCAAAACAGTGGGAAGAAAAATAAATAACATTTCAAATGAAATTATGAAAATTCCATTTCTATTGCTAAACTAAGATACAGCTCACTAAAAATGAGATATCGACACTGCATAGAGAATTAAGAAAGCGAGAATTACAAATTCCAAAAAAAAAGTTAAACATTAAATCTATATGTATTGTATATTAACAAAACAAACATTCAGGGAGAGTTGGAAAAATATATTGATAATAAAGTGTTACTTAAAAAAAATAAACTTTTATAAAGATTTCATTTTTTATGAAACAGTGATACAACAAAAAGTTAATTTCTTTACCAATTCTAATAATTGTATCAGGTTGAAATTTATTTTATGTGAATTAATTAATATTTCATATGAACAGAAATCGTCAATCGTCAATTTTTTGATATTATATTATTTGAGATGGTGCATATATATATATATATACATACACTTTTTTTCGTTGGAAATACGATCCAAAACGGACAAATATAGTTCAATATAAACAAAGAAACATAGAGAAATCAGAAGAACACACTTACAGTCTCTAATTTTCGGTTTGAACCGTCTTCAGGAGAGATAAGAGAGGGAAACCAAGCGCACTGGATCAGAGACGGTTGGAGACCCTCCATGGATCAGAGTCTCCAACCGTCTCTGATCCAGTGCGCTTGGTTTCCCTCTCTTATCTCTCCTGAAGACGGTTCAAACCGAAAATTAGAGACTGTAAGTGTGTTCTTCTGATTTCTCTATGTTTCTTTGTTTATATTGAACTATATATATATATATATATATATATATATATATATATATATATATTATATTATTATATATATATATATATATATATATATATATTATTTATATATTATATATATATAATGATGCCAATCTTACTCCTTCTTTAAATCAAAATTCATAACCTGCTTACAACTTGTATTCACTTGCTCTCTGACGACGTGAAAACGAAAGGCCTTAGAGCGACTATCTTCTCTAATTTGTGGTGAGTTACCTGAATATTTATATCACGTGTTATTGTGACAATTTTCTATATATATATATATATATATATATATATATATATATACAAAACTAAAGTTTAATTTACATTAGGAATATATATATAGAAGATTTTGCAATAAAAGTTGTAAGTTCTAATTTGTCCCTCTTAGATGTCCTGATGCAGAGGTTACCCAAAGAATTATGCTTTAGCGTATATAGAAAACCTACGAATGTATATATTTTTATTTCACGGTCAATACTTTTGTCAATATAATATGTATATTTTTATATATTATTCTCTTCATGTCAGTTCAAATATAGATTATTTAAATAGATATAAGTAAGATCAATACTATACTTACTTACAGTACTGCTACAATTTTATAACCTTTTACTGTGGTTTATCCGTTGATTTTTATTTGGCGAATTTATTTCAAAATCAGATAAACATTCTTATTGCATTTAATATTACCACCACAATTTTTATCAGGACAAGAGTAGAAGAAGCCAACCTGAATGTATCAATTAACTGGAAACGAAAGAAAAGGTCACTGTATTTAGACATTTGGTCAGGTGAAGATGAGACCTACTTAAGAAGTTATTTTTATAAGTCGGAAGCAAATTTTTTTTTAGGAGATATCTAAATATGTAGTATTTTCTGCATTAACGAAATTTCTGCTCATTGCCATAAATTTTTTTCTGTTTTTCTATTGGGTTTGCGGTAATTCTCAAACTAATTTAGCCAGAGACATGTAAATGCAATAATCTAGAGTATAACCCTTATACTGAGGAATATATGAAAGTCAAATTTCTTGAACATTTTTCAAGAGAAGCTTACAGTAATTTATAGAGCGTTTTAGAATATTCTTTAAATAAATTCACCAAGGCACTTGGATGATAAAACATTTAGGAGGCCAGGTTAGGTCAATGGCAACGTGCTCAACTCTAGAATGGTATATCCGGGGTTTAATACCTACTCTGCCCCCAGTGATTTTCTTAAGCGGGAGGTGAATAAATCTGAGTACATCGTCCCTTGGAGGGGACGTTAACCTGTCGGCCCCGAGTATGTACGCTGTCAGGTACTTGTTAATTATTCCTACTCGAAAATTAAACTTGAGTTGGCCACAATTTATGATTCCGAAAGTAGAACGTTCATTATGTCGTATTACAAAGAACCAATCGTCGGTCTCTGTGCGTACTCTCGTCGGACTACTTTGTAACCTAACCTACTTTGTATGACTCTGTGTAGTGTTATATGTATAAGAACTGCACTAGGGTTGCATTCTTGACAAATTTGAAATTGTGTTCAAGTTCCTATTCGTAAAGTTTTGTTTTAATTTTGAATGAAATAGTTCATTAAGTAGCCCAAGGGGTCACAGATTGTTGAAAAAAAGTTTTTCAAACTTTTTTCGACGGGGAATCATTTTTGGTTCCAGTAACTTTCCCGGGAACCCCAGATTCTAATTATTTCATGCACTCATAATATAAATATTTTCATATGCCTTTTTAAATAGTATGTATGTTTAAAAACAATTAAAAAAGTAATATTACTGCAAAATGTATTTTTCGAATAAAAATCCAAAACTAAATTACTTTAATTTTCATATTTTCCACAAGTGCATAACACATAAAACAGAATTACTAGCAATTTTAACACAGAGTCTGTTTTGTAAACATTTTTGGCTTTATAGTTGAGAGTTTGATTCTCAAGTTATTCTCAGCATTATATCTACTTCGGTATTTGGTTTCTATGGCAGTTTAAAGGGAAAATCCAGTTTCACATAAGTAGGTAGTGGGAAATGGCAGCAATGTGTGAAGTGCTACTTTTGCAATAGCAGGAAATTCAGGAATCAGATAGTTCTAAAAACTGACTAGTGATTCACCCTAAATATGAATAACATTTTGACCACTTCTACTTATGGGTATATGTAGGTATAAACATTATTCGGTTTCATGATTCACAAGAAATATAGAATAAATCCATACCACAAAAAAAATTTCTTAGAAAAATGTTTTTACTAAATGTTTTTCACAGAACCCCAGACAGTCCGTTAAGGAACCCCTGGGTTCCGCGGAACCCACTTTGGGAACCTCTAAATTAGAGAACAATGTAACAACGATTGGGGTACAACAGCAACAGGAGCTTTTATACTAATGTTCGCACATGTGTCTAAATGATAGTATATACTTCGACTATTTATCTTCATTTTATATTCTATCTAGCAATAAAATATCCATCCATCCCAACATAAAATTAAATTTATTTCACCTCTAGATATCCTGTTTTTTACATTTTTGTGGTTAAAAAGTGGACATTGGAAATTAAAATGTCCTTTACATTGTAATTCCTTATGGACAAAACTGAGTCAATCTTACTTAAACTTGCTTACTTCACTTATTACGAATTTGTAAAATAGATAGGATATTAACGCTTATGTAAACGTGGCCATATTTTGTTGAAGTTCTCATTCAAATCATGTTAGCTATGTTATTAAATGACACAAGACATAACAGCTGTAAGGATTAGAGAATGGATCACTCTGGGCTGTATTCTGTAGAATACAGTGTATGCCAAAATCATGTTATATTCAAGTTATTGTTTTATGTGAATTGAAACCTACTATAATGTGAAGTTTCAAAATCATACATATTTTTTTGGTGTCCTAATAATTAAAGTTTTTTTTTTCATTAATATATCATTATTATGCATCATAACCTCGTCTATCGTCAATCGTCATCAATGATGCAGCCATTGAGAAACCGGTCGGGCGATTTCACCACCGATAGACGAGGTATGACGGATAATAATGATATCTTATTTATCAACCTCTGTGGCACTAACAATATGCATGTATTTTTTATTATTATTATTATTATTTAAGCTGACAAAAAGATAAATTGATAAATACGAACTTTTAATGTTTTCCGCCATCATTGAGCAAGGCCCTTCATCATAGAAGCACTTGAGATAGTAGTCAAGAACACGATCATTGTCGATGATTGAGTCTGAGTCAACCTCATCGAAGATCTTCCTATAGAATTCTTCATCAAGTTCTTCTACATCTTGCGGCCTTGCTTGGGCAGCTGCTAACAGCACTGCGAGACAAAGCCATCCTCCTACCGCTCTGAAGTCCCTCATGCTTCTTACTGACGCTGTCCTTGCTCTCCTCCTTATATACTCTCCCCCTCCCCCACCCCTCCACTAAACCATCCCTAACCACTAGAACCTCCCTAATCCAGTAAAAGTATTCAATGTAAATCCAAGAGCTTTTCAAAAGGTAAACCATTTTTGTGAAACAACCAAGTTTCTTTGAAGCAAATATAAAAAAAGAGTTCATTTTTTCTGTATTATATGTTTTCTGGAAAACATTATATTTCTGGATTATATTGAAATTGTAATATAATGCATTATAGTGGTCTGAAAACGAAAATTATATATATATATATATATTGGTATACTTTGGGAGCAGACCTTCTTTTAAACATACCTCATTAAAGATCTTGCCAACATTAAGTTTAGTATGTTTCCTACATACCTTTTCAAGGTTTCGAATGCTTCTTTTCCATCTTTGTGGTATCATATAAATTAACTCACCGATTTTTTTATCTTTAAATATATTTTTCATTTTACATGTCCGACGTTTCAGTCTACGTTGACCATTCTCAAGGATTCTATATACAAGGTTTTTTTAACAATTCTAATAAATACTTATTTACAATAACAATTACATCACTTCTATCAAACATAACTAATCTTTATAAATAAAATAATGATTTTGTCTGTACATTGCTTAGAACTGACTCATTTCAAGTTTTCTTTACGTTTCATACATTGGAGAAACCGAATCCACCCTTAGAAAAATTTCTGTCGGTTTGTCGGTTTGTCGGTTTGTCCGCAAAACTTTGTCACAGGTAAACTCAGCTACCATAAGACATATAAAGCTGAAACTTTTACAGTAGATTTGTGTAGGTCTAACTTAAAATATAGGCTATGAATTGATTGGAAATTCAACGTAGAAGTGAAGTTATGGACGTTTAACGCAAAAATGTTTGTCACAAGTAAACTCAGCCACCATAAGACATAGCGAGCTGAAACATTGACACTGGATTTGTGTGTGCCTAACTTAAAATATGGGCTCTAAATAGATTCATAATTAAGTACAGAAATGAAGTTATAGGGCTTTAAGCGTATTTTTCTAACTTCAGAGACAAGTTTGTTTTGAAAATACACAGGTGTGGCAAGTAGGTATTGTTAGTTGATTTTAATTTCATTGGAGCATATGAATATATTGCGTATTTGACATCTTTGAAAAGGTGTTTCCCAGAGTTGAGGATGTACTATCTATTACGAATAAATAGTTTTGTAAACGAGCAATTCTCAACTCTTAATATGAACAGGCAGGGAAAATCAACAAACAAGTTCTTACGCTATATCATACCGAGGAAAGAACTTACAAGTCAGTAAAGAGATTGGATTAGTGATGAAGAAGCAGTTCATTATCAAATTGAATTTCTTGACTCTGAATTTATTTCTCCTGGACTGCCTGCTCATGAGTAAAAACTTAAAGTAGGAGCACCAATCATGTTGCAATTTAGTAGCAGTACAAATTTCATGTTACGAAACATGAGTGCCCCAAAACTGTGCAACGGGACACGACTCTGAGTTCGTGCTCTACACAGATATGCCATAGAGACGGACATAATGACTGGATGTCGTATTGGGGAGTCTGTGTGTATACCACACATACCATTGATTCCGAGCCACTCTCTGTTTCAGTTGAAATTATTGCAAAGTCCTGTCAGAGTCTATTTCGCAATGACGTTAACTAAGTCGCAAAGGGAGACTTTATCTAACGCAGGAATTCAAGTTAGCGAGACCAAGTTTTTCTCACGTGGTCAACTATAGTTTATTTGCTCAAGAGTCAGAGGTTCCAACTGTTTGTTCTTCCGTGAACCTGAAGGACAGACAGCTAATGTGGTGTATACAGAGGCATTTGTTTAACACTGTACTAATAATGGTATTTTCTACTATTCTATAATTTCTTATTATAGTATTAGTATAATACTATAATTCATATTTTTGAATACCAAGTATAATAGAATTTTTGATTCCGTCAAAGACGGGTACGTTTGCTAGTAATACAATATTCTTTTAAAAAAAACACTACCTTAATAAAATTGAGTAACAGGTTTGCTACAAAATTCCCTACATGAACTTTTTCACAACATTATTTAAATCACTAAATAGTTATTTTTTACGAATGCAACTTTAAAATTCTGGAAAAACAACAGGACTGATCATTAAGGTTCGGCTTCTTTTCCTTTATGCATAATGATTCAATTATATGCAGCCTCGTGTGATTATTGTCTGCATATAATACTTCAATGTTGTCTTCCAGCATTTTTCTACTTAGCCTGCTTTAAATATTTATTTTTCTAAATGAAAAATATATTTAAAGATAAAAAAATCGGTGAGTTAATTTATATGATACCACAAAGATGGAAAAGAAGCATTCGAAACCTTGAAAAGGTATGTAGGAAACATACTAAACTTAATGTTGGCAAGATCTTTAATGAGGTATATATATATATATATATATATATATATATATATATATATATATATATGTATGATGACAGCAATCTTCACGTAAACATGTTTCATTAAAGTACACAGCAGCCTCTGCGTTAACGACTATCTTTACGTAAACATGTTTCATTAAAGTACACAGCAGCCTCTGCGTTAACTTTTTACATCTGCTCATGCCAAATTAAGATGTCTCTTGGGCAATTAATATGGCTTTTAACACCAGCCCACCGCAAGGTTGTTCGTAAATTGGAGCAGACCAGCTTAAAAGTCGTTAACGCAGAGGCTGCTGTGTACTTTAATGATATATATATATATTATATATATATATATATATTATATATATATAATATATATATATATACATTATATACACATTAGTTGTGCAATCCGTAATTGTATATTATTTACTGATACTAGGGGAGTGGATATATGCAAGTCTCCATACAAAAGACATTTTTTTATTCAAACTACGCAATTTAAACATTTTTTGTTCATCTTCAGATAAACTTTCAATGGAATGAGTAGTACTACCTTACTTGATTTAGAAGCAGTGGTATGGCCGGGAGGCTCAGGCACGCGTATAGGTCAACCCAGGTATGAGGACATTCAGTCTTATGGCCGGGAGGCTCAGGCACGCGTATAGGTCAACACGTATGAGGACATTCTGTGGTATGGCTGGGAGGCTCAGGCACGCGTTTAGGTCAACACAGGTATGAGGACATTCAGTGGTATGGCCGAGAGGCTCAGGCACGCGTATAAGTCAACACAGGTATGAGGACATCCTGTGGTATGGCCGGGAGGCTCAGGCACGCGTTTAGGTCAACACAGGTATGAGGACATTCAGTGGTATGGCCGGGAGGCTTAGGCACGCGTATAAGCCAACACAGGTATGAGGACATTCAGTCTTATGGACGGGAGGCTCAGGCACGCGTATAGGTCAACATATGTATGAGGACATTCAGTGGTATGGCTGGAGGGCTCAGGTACGCATATAGGTCAACACAGGTATGAGGACATTCACTGGTATGGCCGGGAGGCTCAGGCACGCGTATACGTCAACACAGGTATGAGGACATTAAGTGGTATGGCCGGGAGGCTTAGGCACGCGTATAAGCCAACACAGGTCAACACAGGTATGAGGACATTCACTGGTATGGCCGGGAGGCTCAGACACGCGTATAGGTCAACACATAAATGAGTACAGGACAGATAACGATTCCATTGGAAGTAAACCTAAAGATGGACATGAAGTGTTATAAATTAATAACGGAAACAATATAAACCTATTTGGTCTAAATGTGATACCTGGATGCATAGGAATACCGGGGAATGACTTTGTAAACAAATTTGAATTGTTTGTAAAATCAGTCTGGAGAATTATGTACTAAACATAGTATATGTTTAGTACATAATATTGAACATTTGATACATTTGGTTTGGTACATTCTATTGAACCTGCGTGTTTGAAAAATTAATAAATAAGCATTTGTCTTTCTCTAAATGTCCAGTTTCAACTAAATTGACGGGTAGCCATGACAAATTACGAACTGATTTAATTAAAGATATTAATTTTAAATTGAAATTTCAGCATATTTTTGCTTCATTTTTAAATTGTTTATCTTGTATCAGTCGAAACATTTTTATCGCATCTAATCCTAGTAATAAATTGTAATTAAAATCACTATTTTTTAATTAATGTATCACTCGTATATTAGACTAGAGTCCTTTTATTGACATCAAAAGGCGGTCAGTTCAGGTGATTTGTGTTCACTTCGAGACCCTCTTTAAAAGAATCTATGTAGGATATTATATCCAACCAAAATATAAGTTCAACTATTAATATTTCATTCCTTTAATTTTTTTTTTGTTATTTTATCTTCCATAAAGGCTTTTCATTTTGTAAAATAAACAGAAAATGAATAAGTTTTCATGTGAGTGTCCCAGTGGGAGAATGTTATTAGTCATTCAATCATGGAGGTAGTATAGATAGTAAATGGTCCAGTTATCTCTATATATGCTTGTTTTTGTATATAAAACAACCTATGCATGTGGGTGATTAGTTTAGCCACAGCAATAGTAATACTTTTGTAAAGTCACTGAGACGCTTTCGTGTTCAGACTCCATTTTTTACGACAATAATTACAATATAACATTGTTTTTGATCCTTTAGCTAGAGTTACGTGCCTTTTTCCAATTTATTCTTTGATTAAAGGGACCTTAAAGGGTATTTCCCTAATTTGATAGTTTGAGGGCAGCGTTTTCTAAACTGGGAGGCGCAGACTAGTGTAAAGCGAGCCACGAAAATTAGTCACAGTGAACAATTTTCCAAATTACTGCTAAAGTTTTCTATGTAAAAAATGATTTCCTGCTTTGGCTGCAATGAAATCCAAATATGGAGCTCGTTTAGTTGTAGAAAAAATGCTACGATTAGCTATATCGTCACAAACACCAACATTTGATAAACTTTGTGCTAATAGACAAGCACATCCATCTCATTAAAAACAATAATAAAGTATCGTTTTCCATTAGTTTGTATGAATAGATTTTATAAGAGTAAAAATGTTTGTGTTTTTATTTTATGAAATCTTCAGGGGGGGGGGGGGGTGCACCAAATGATTAAATATTTTTAAGGGAGGTGTAGTAATATCAAGTTTGGAAACCACTGCCCTAAGCTAACAGTATGAGTTCCTACTATTTGGAACTCTAATCCTTGATGATATACTTGTGTAATATATACTAGACACTTGAAATCAAATATAAATTTCAAAACGATGACACCCAAATGAACTTCTTCCTCTACAAAGTTGTCAGAACCCATCTTTCAACAATTTGTTGACAGCTTGTTCCATTATCTGATATTCAATACCATCCGGCAGTATTCTTCTTCTATAAAAGTTCTTATGCATATCCTTGCATATCATAACTATCATTATATAGATTATTCAGTAAGAAATCCATAAACAATCACAAGAATAGGACGTGCAACACGCCTCCGTGAGAACATTTTTTAGTGTTCACAACTGTGGTGGATCTAATACTTACACTATTCTTTTACAATATTACAGTAATTATACTAATATCATTCTACATTCACGAATTCTGAAAAGGGATTTATTCATGTTGATAGATAACATTCCTTATAAATTTCTCAATAAGAAAGAAAGTGAATGAATGAATGAATACAACTTTATTAACAAAAGTACATACTTGATGGAGCCACGATCGAAACCGGTTGTGCCATACACCTGGGTGCACCCGATTCGATCTCACCGCCATGCAATAGCTGGTATGGTGAAATTACAATAACTACAACTATTAATTTAGAAGAAAGAAAGTAAATCTCAAAGACATCAGAATTACAAAATATTGAACCTGAACTCTCTTAACGATACAAATGTTAGGAATTTCTATCTTTAAGCCAGATATATTGACTAACAGCATCAGTTTAACAATAACTATTACGTCTCATACTGTTCTAGATGAAAAATCTTAAATTTTTGCTACAACTGAAAAAATGTTTATAACTACAATAAAACAAATCATCATTAAATTGATAATAAGTTTGATAATAGTTTACTAGAGTGCGCATGCAATTTCATGATGACATTTTAATTAAAATAAAACAAAAACTCATTTGATTGTCTACAAGTTTGATATGTTGACTATAGTAAAGCTGATTGTAGACCACCCCAGATTTTTTTAATTAGGAATTTTTAATTTTTTTTTGGGATTTGATTTTTACTTTACTATAAATAAAGTATAGTGATCGTGTTTTTTCTTGTAGTGCCACTGGAAGGTTGTTAGTTTGGACGGTACAATAGGACAATTTTGACTCAGTTTGGTTGGTGCGTGTTTGAAAAATTAATAAATAAGCATTTGTCTTTCTGTAAATGTCCAGTTTCAACTAAATTGAAGGGTAGCCATTACAAATTACGACCTGATTTAATTAAAGATATTAGAAGTTCTTGTTTTATTTTAGGTGCAACAGAGTTAAACTTGTAGAATTACTAAGCGAGGGTGATCAAACTTGAGTATTGGGCTAATTAGTCTTATTCAGAAACAGCCTTGAGCACACAATAATCTGTTTGGGTCGTAATGTCACATGTTCAAGCACGCACTTCCTCTGAAACCCTCAAACTGCTCCAACCGCAGGCGTTTCTTTTTTTAAACTCCACCATTAGACAGTCTTTAACTCTGGCAAATAATGTGTTTTTAAGAATAATGAAACGGTTCGTGTTGAATGTTTTTTAAAAAAAAACGGAAACACCAAAAGTAATATAATTCTAAAAAATGACTTTATCAGATTTAAAATAATCACCGGTGAAGTCAATATATGTTTTATTTGCTAAATAATTTTAGAAACATGGATTAGACTTAACATTAGGTATGTAATCTGTAACTTTATGTTAAGCTGTATCGGCAGCCTTATAGTTTGGGACATATTACCCATTCGACTTACTTTTTAGTTTGGGAAAAGAGAAGAATCACATGATGCTAGATCTGACAGTATGAAGCTAATGTTTTCCTCAGTAAGTCATTTTGCTGTTCAGCTGTTAATGGTTCATGCTCCATGATTAACCCTTTAGAGACGTTTCTGCAGTAGTTCTTTATGACTTTGTACAATTAGTGGTATACGAATCAGTATTAAATGCTCTCTGATTATAACCCAAAGTCCATAGTGACTACATCCCCAGAGATTTTGAAAAGTTTATCGTCCCTATTTCTTTTCAAGCTGTTTCAATTAACATCTTTTGATTTTTCACATTTTTGAAGTCCTAAACTCGAGAGAGGTAATCAGCTTTATGTTAGTAATAATAAGTCAAAAGTTTTATTACCACTTAAAACTCATTTTATCAGTGGCGTTGCAACCCCCCCCCCCCCCCCCCATCTCTAGCGTTAATAATTCGTTAACCTTCCAAATTCCAGAAAGTCTTCAACATATTTATTTTCATGGAATTACAATCAAGAATTAATTGTTAGACAGCTGTTATTAGCCTCAGACTTTTATCTTATTATAATACTCGTATACATATACATTCATCACCAAAGAAGTTGGATGATGTCAGATGTCAGCCAGAGGTCAGTTAGGTTTTTGTCTCAGACGAAGACTGCTTGTTACGGTTGAAAGATCTTAGTTTTGTTTTCCCCATTTCATATTCTGGTTTGATCAAAGAAAACCAAATATTTTTCAAAATAAAAACGCTTAAATTAAATCATAAAAAAACAAGTTACATTAAATCAACTGGCTACGCAAACAAATATAATAAACTTTCAACCACTTTAACAAAAATAGTTTGGAAACATTTATAATACATTTATTTTTATGTCATAAAACATAAAAAAACAATTAGGACCTTAAAAACTCATTTTTTGTTAACTTTTTATTACTTTAGTTTTTTTTCTATTTTTACATCCTCAAAATGCCACCCGAGGTGGACCACCCCCCTCCCTCTCTGCACCTAACTCATTTCAATGCCTAGAAATGATGAAATATCAACACAAGTAGAATTGCGATAGCCGTCAATTAGTTTCTGTACAATGTGATATTTCTTTTTGTGACAACACTGCAGGGATGAAACCCATCCCCATCAGCTTCTTTACTAAAGCGCCTTTCATTGAATTTCACAAACCAGTTGTAATCACTTGTAGTTCTTAGTGCTTTATCCACAAAAGCTGCTTGATGATTTACTATTGCTTCAAAACACTGTTAAAGTTGTAAATAGCTATTCGTGGAAGTCCTTCTAAAGAAAGTCATAGTCAAAAGACTTTCTGACAATCCTACTTTGATTTTGTTGTCCCTTTGCACAACAATTCTGACAAAACCACAAGAGTACGACACAAATAACTCCCTTTTTTGTTCAAGATTTTTGAAAAAGAATTCCTTTTAGCTTTTTAAAATTTCTTTTGCATAATTTACTGGAAGTTTTTTTATTGATGAAAATATTATTAACAACCCTTAAAAGGTTGTTAATCTTTTTTAATATATAGCGATTTCTCTGACATGCCCAAAATATCTATATGTCAAATCCAATTTGAACTTCACATTCAACAATATTTTATGTATTTTTTAACACATTTCAAAAGTCGTAACATTTATCTGTTATTAATTGAGAATATTTTTGTTTTAAACTGTAGATCAGATGTTTTAGTTCTACTCAGACACTGTAAAGTCTAGTAATGTTGGATTCTGTGTCATTTTTACCCTTGCTTGAATCAAGGGACACTCCTCATGCAGTGATGGAGGTCGTCTATAAGAATTCCCATGACCTATGGACGTTCTGTCTGGTACAACTCTGCGATAACTAATAAAAACCGACTCCAGATTGTCCAGAACAAGTGTGTTCGCCTTATAGCCAATGCTCCTTTTTATGCGAGAAATGTCGATATCCAGCGTGATCTAAGGATGGAACCAGTACAAGATTAGATTAGGCGTCTGACTATCAATGAAGACAGAAAACTTCCCGTACACTCTAACCTGCTAGTAAGAGCACTTTTGCTACAAATCCCCTGAAACCAATCCTTCTTCGAATAATCAGATCACCTAATTCACGATAGCTGACAACTATAGACTTTTAAGACCATACGAGTATAGCGCATATAGACCACTCTTAAAACCATATAGACAGAAACTAACATAACGACTTACCAGACAGACCTGCACAATTAGAGCAGTACAAACAGACAAGCAGGTGAAAGCCTCTGACTTGAAAACCATTGGCGTTTCTAAAGTAAATAAAAATGATGCAATTTTTTAACTATTAATCTGTTATTTAAAAATTTAATCTTATTTTATCGTGGGGCGCACCTGACTACTTTCCAGAGCACACCGATTGAGATGACTGTCCCAAAGCTTTCGGTACCGAGCCTTTGCAATATCAGGTATTCGCTGTAGATCCCTAGTCTAACAGATTGAGAGAGGTAAATTCAGGGTCTCCGATGTAGGAACCAACCTGATAATGTGACACCCAAAACTAAAATGAATGTTTTATAACAAATTTGCTGCACTACCCCGTTTCCCTATGATAACTAAGAGCCTATACGTGCATAAACTCTTTTTTTGGGCATACATAAATAAAATAAAGCTTGAACTTTAAAATCTAATTTTTGATTTAATGTATTTATATACCTGGACAAAAGTGTGTAATTATTTTAATCATCTCTTTCGAAATCTGAGACATTATGCAATATTTCTTGCATAAAAAGAAGCATTGGCTACAAGGCAAGCACACTTGTTTTGGACAATCTGGAGTCGGTCTTTATTAGTTATCACAGAGTTGTACCAGACAGAACAACCATAGGGGCCGTGTTATAAAAAAAGAAAATTAAATAAAAGTTAAGAATAATTTATTTTGAATATGTACAAAACAATTTGTTGTATACAAAATAGTACATTTTTATAACAAAAAGCTATACAAAAATATTTTTTCAAAAAAAAAACAAAGAAACAAATATTAGAAAGATAAATGGTAAATATTTACATACATATAATAAAAAAAAATGTATAATAATGCTGAAAAAGATGAAATTTTAGGTGAAAGACATTTTTTTGAAACAAATATTCTACAATGCTTAAATGAAATAACATCATTTAAAAGTAATAAACATTATCTTACATACATTTAAAAATAGGTTTTAGATTAGGTAGACGAGAATTACAAGAAAGAGTGGTAGGAAATGTCATGAAGAAGCAAATACAGTATGTTGAATAAGTGGTGCCTCGGTTCTAGAACTCTTCAGATCCTATGAGAAAATTGAAATGACCCCAAAGATTGGTCGAATGTCCGTCTTCAATGATTGACCAATTCATGCGCTAACAGAAGCTAAAATTCTTAGGTTTGTTTTATTATGATTTTTTTTATTTAAAGTCAATAAACCCAACAAGAATTCCGAGTTTTTTATTTTTTTGATGAAACACAACACATCAGATCTCTCTCTCTCACTATACATCTAACCTCTTTATACCCCTTATCACTCCGTCTCTATAGTAGTTTTGTTCATTACACACACACATATATACACATACAAACATATTTATTAACCATAAGTTGTTACGGTTAAAAAAAGGCTAAGATCTTTGAACAAAACACTCTTTGTTAGAGTCAAAACTGATATTGATATTAACATCAGGAAAGATCTTAGTCGTTTTCCTGATTTCTTACTGTGGTTAGGACGTTGATTTTTATTTCACGCCTTTATTGGGATAAAATTAAGAGTAAACAAGATATACAATAAAAATGCAACTGCAGCTGCAGATTTAAAAAAATCATGAAATTCAAAACAAATTAAAAGTAATGAAAGTAACTACAGTAAATAGAAAATGAAAAAATAAAATATATGTACGGTACACTTACACAACTATCAAGGCTTGGGAACCCAGCACAGTTACACTAAGATGCTGTGATTCCGGTTTTTTTTTTTTTTTGACACTGTAAATAACCAGAAACACTTTCATGTAAATAGATCCTAGTCCATCATGCCTATGTAACGCGGAGCACCCCAATCTCCTAGACACTTGATGTATGAGTGCTGTTTGAGGGAACCACAAAGACTGGCTCTCATACGTAAGGTCTTGGTTTGTGGAGAGGAGTGGCCCGTTAGGCCTTCCTCATTAATTAAAAAAAGGTTATTATAAAGAATTTGTAAAATTTTTGCACAATATAGAAATATAATAAAAAAAAAATAATATAATGTTCAATTATGAATGAATGTAAAATAAGTTAAAATACGAATTTTCGTAGTGTTAATGAAAAAGTATTGTGTAGAATTTGACGATAAAGCATGTAATACATAGTGAAACATGCTGGAATAAAATACAAAATAAAAAAAAAACACTTTCTTGTTTTGAAAAACAAAAATTTTGCCGGATGAAAGAATTCAACCTGTATTACTAAATAATAAAATACACAGAGGTCTCGATTAAATTGTATTACTAGTAGCATTATCCAATGGATTTAGCTCGAGAACCAAGGCAAAAAAAGAAGAGCTCAGTATCTTGAGTTTAGAGGGTCCTTAGACAGGAGCGTACACAGTTACATTAATAATAGCTAAACTGCAGATTACAATTTTCAAACAACAATTTCATTACAATTAATTTTACATTAAACAATAAATTATTTCTCCATAATCGATTGGATTAACTTTTTTTATTTACAAAGTAAAAGGAAGTAAAAATTAGTATATTCAATACAAAACACAATTTTTTTTTTAAAAAGAATGAGGATTTAAACTGTTTTGTACAAAAAAGTAGGTTTTTTTTAAAAAATTAATTAGAATATTATATTTCTATAGCAAATTATAAAGGAAGACTGAAATTGGACCATTGTTATTAATGAATGAAAACTTGGTGTTATTTTTTAAAGAATGCACAAAATATTTATTATTGTGTATTATATATATGCTTAAATGATGTGCGAAAAATAATTTTGCGTTTGAAGAAAGAATTCATGCAAGTAATATGAAAAGAGAACACTTGAGTGAGTATATTTCCTTCTAAAGTGCCATATCTTCTTAAAATCATGAATATATTCGACTTAGACCATTATTTATTTTTAAAGAAAAATATTAATTTATTAAAAGAAAAATACAATTCCCAATTTTAAGTTTAATGTTGATTGGATTTATTTTTTACAGTGATAAATATTGTGACATTTAAAATTGATATTTGTTTCATAGACATTATTAGAAGAAATAATATATCTATACATACAGTTCAATATAAACAAAGGTACATAGATAAATGAAAAACACACACTTATGGTCTCTAATTTTTAGTTTAAACTGTAATCAGGAGAGAAAAGAGAAGGAAATCAAAAATACTGGATTTAATGTGAAAAAAAATAGGCAACTTTAAGATTAATATAAATCTTATGATTCAGCAAATATCATTACTATCAGGGCTGTATTTGTAGAAACTGTATTGAAACTAACCTATCTGGCCGGTGTATGTGTGGAATGGGGAAGAGATTTTCCTGCGGAACATATTAAAAAATATCCTAAATTACTTTTATGGAACGCTTACTTACTTACTTACTGAGAAATGACGCAAAAAAGGGACGAAATATTTGACTGAAAGGAGGGAAATGTCCAAAGGGACCAATTGTTTTTTTTTCCTGGTGTACAACAACACCAACAACAACAACAAAGATTTAGCTAATAGAACTTAAAAGAAACCATTTCATACTTATAGCTAGATTGTAACCTTCATTGAAATATACTATTAATCAAATCACTAAACAAACTAGAAACAATTTACAGTTGTTTATTTATCAAAAGATGAAGGAGGTTTAAATAGTTAATTATTTTGTCAATATAATTACGTTATAGAAATTTAACAACTTAATTGATATCATAAAATAATTACTTGATTTGATTAAATGTTTTATTTAGTACATTTTTTTTTTAAATAATGGATATAGTAACGGTAATGTCACTTTTCGTAATAATGTCTTAAGATGAATTATTTAAAATTATAATGGATTATTGCTTATTGATTTAATTTCAAAAATAAAATTTAAATCTTGCATTGGAACTCAGAGATTGTATTTATATTAAAGTAAAAAAAATCGATGTGAGACTGCAAGCGGAAATCAATTGTGTTCTTTTATTTTGGTATTATATTTCCTCTTATAATAATCCATGATTAATCATATTTCCATTATTAATAAAACTAATCATTATAAAACAATACTAAATTTAAATTCAAACTTCTATAGTAGGGTATTATTTTTTTAAATAGAAAAAAATTAAAACCCGTTTTAGTATAAAATATAAAGAAGGAATTTTTCTTATTCAATACAGATAGACAACAATAGGATTCTTGTACACAGTTACACTACAATCTCTCAATCGGTATGTGTTGCTTGGTGAGTGATTAGAAAATTTTATATCCCCCCCCTCCCCCCCAACTCACAGACATCTTAAAAAAAAAAACAATAAATGTATGCAAGTGATGACAAAGGGGAGTAAATCTGTTAATTTATCAAAATAAATGTTTTGTATGATTATTATAGTTTACATAAAATATATATTTCTACACAATTAAAAAGGTTGTTTGAAAGTAAAAACCTGTCGTTGAATATTATAAATCAAATAAAGTTCGAAAAATTTTGCAAATATGGAAATATTGGCAAATAAGATATATGAGTTACTCATATCAAGTTATATTTGAAAGAGTAATTTTCTTTTTATAATTACAGTTAAAAGTAAAAAAAAATACAAAAAATAAAAGTCAAAATTGTAACTCTAATTAAAATTATATTTACAAACTCAAATTTTGAGTCAGTGTTAAAAATCAGAATATGTATCTTTGCTTCTCTCAGATGTATAATGTGTTACTAACATTCTTTTCTTATTTAACTGGATTATTTCAGTTTAAATTTTTTTTTTTTATAACACTTATCTTTTAAATACAAATAAATCAATTCCATTTATTATTTAATTGAATATTTTAAATATTAATTACATTAAGAGGTTATTTAAACATGAAAAATTTAAAAAAAATACCCATTTGTTTTCTATTTTACAAAATGATAATTTTATCTGAGATATTTAAAATTGGGAAATTCATTTAGTTTGTTGTCTGGGACAGATTTTTTCGTCCTGCTGTAAAAACTAACAAAGAACTCAGAAATACTTATGGGTAATGTTTTGCAATACATGTGGCAAATACTTATAAGTTTCAGCTTATTTACAGACAGTTTGTTTTATACAAAAATGATAAACATCTAATACAGTGGAATGATTGATTGAAGCACAGCCTTTGAAGAGAGACAGAGAGAGGAAAGGTGAACTCCGATAAAAGATATCTGTAAAAGAAATAATTTTATAGCATATAGCTAACAACAGTAACAAAATGTTAATATTAGGAAAAGTATTAAGTCTCCACACAAAAAAGTAACCTGAAGAAGAACATCAAGTGTTCGAAACGCATTGTTTAGTTTCTTGTTAATAAACTTTTTTGTGTGGAGACTTAATACTTTTCCTAACATGAGTAAATACTACACTATAACAGATTGCACAGTTAATCAATTAAAATGTTAATGAAAATAAATAATAAATTTATTAAGTCAAACATATTTATGACATTACCTATATACTATATAATGATTTTACTTTCTAAAGTAGAATCGTTTATTACTCATTATAGGGTAAAAAGCTGATAGAATAGTCTCCACATATAGAAGTTCAATAATCTAAACAATGCCTTTCGAACACTTAGGGTTCTTCTTCAAGTATAAAACTAAAAAATACAATTACATCAGAGAGTTATCATATTATTTGTATAATATAAAATAAACAGTGCAACACAGAATAAGAAAACAGAGCCTTTTTTTGCCTGAAAAAGAACACTACATGTTCGAAATGAGTTCTATTCTTTTATGTGTGGAGACAATTTTATTACCCTTTCACCCTACATTGATATTACTTTTCAGACAACTGACAACAGTTATCTTTAACAGAAAAGACAGAACAGTTTAGCCATATCTTTACTCCTTTGGTCAATTATACAATGAATTTCAGTTACCTTAAATCTTACCAGGTGGACAAAAGATCGTACAAACATCCAGCAAATTGAGTTCACATAAACATGAGAAATAACAATCAATGAAGAAATCACAATATGAAATGGGGGGAAAAAAAGACAAAGATCTTTCAACCAGTACAAGCGGTCTTCGTCAGAGTCAAAAACCCTACTCCAGTTGGGTTTTTGACTCTGACGAAGACCACTTGTTCTGGTTGAAAGATCTTAAGTCTTTTTTTCCCATTTCATATTGCGGTTTGATCAAATATATATATATATATATATATATATATATATATATATATATATATATATATACTTAAACCATGAAAAAACAGATCCAAAAAAGACAACTAAAGTTCAATATAGACAAAGAAACATGGGTAAATTGAAAACACCACTTATAGTCCCTAATTCAGTTCGAACCATCATCAGGAGAGATAAGAGAAGGAAACTTACTAGTCCTTTTTATAGTTATGTTCCTTATAGCAAAAATTCAAATTTATGAAATATTCTTAATACAATTATCCATATTCATTATAAAACTTTAAATTAACAATTTAAGATTTTATTATGAATAGAAGAATGATTTTGATCAATGTTGCTCAAAAGTCATATAGTATTTTCCACACTAATAACTAGTTATATATCGGTCAGAAAATTACTTCGAAACTTGTTAATATGACAAAATCAAGAAATCGGTATCTTTTTTAATACACAATACATAATTTACAGTGAAATAAAAGCAAATTATAATAATTATATGATTATTTTTAAATAATTTCATAAAAAAGAAAATATTATACTTTTCATTAAAATCTAATTAGCTGATCCTACCCGGCGTTGCCCGGAAAACAATTTAATTCCAACTATAATAATTAAATTACAAATATCAAAAATAATTTAAATTGTCTATAGTTTCGTTACACTTAATTTTTTCCAGATAAAGGAAATTAATAGAGAATGTAAATTATAAATTATGTAAAAAAAAGGATATAATATAAAACTGATTATAAATTGCGCACATTTTTTTTTCAAAATTAATACGAAGGTTTAGGAAAGTAGATTTTCATCAAAATGAAAATTACATCATTAACTTTCTCGAGGAAATTTAAATAAGTTTTTAGTTATAAAATATCCTTTAAGTTCTTCTAGCAATGGAAAGAGAAACATGTTAGGGGAGCTTTGCTCATAGAACCCCAATTTTAGAAACATTTTCTAAACTAACATTCCTTTTAATAATCATCTGGTCCATACAATAACTATGTCGAATTGAACAGAAACAGTTTCATCATACTGAATGCTGTTTTAAGGGGTCTGTAAAATATGGAGCCATTAAGTTCTGAAATTAAACCCAAATCAAAATAAAAATATTGTTAGCTTTCTCAGGAAAAAATAATTCAGATTCAATTATAAAGTTTTTTGTAAGTTCATAAGTATGTAAGAGAACATATATATATATACAGGCACTGAGTTGAAATCATGAATAATAATATCATATTAAATATCTAATACTTAAAGCAAGTGAAACCGTCCGTAGTACAAAAAGTTTTTTGTAAGTTCCTTGTATAAATTTTCTATAGGGAAAACATACATACAGAGAGTCATTTTTATGTACATAGATTAAAAGTGAATAATTTATGAAAAATATTATTTTTTGTTAGACTAATTAAAAAAAAAGTTCACACAGGAAAGAGAAAAAACAAATAAAAACCAGTTAGCTTCAGCTACTCAAAGGGACTACCATACTTCTACCCGATGACGACGTATGTCGAAATGTCGTTGTGAGTCTTTTTTGTGTTTGTTTTTATTTGTTTTTCTCTTTCCTGTGTGAACTAGTAGTCCTGTTGGACCGTTTCAAGTTTTGATTTAAATAAAAAAAAATTAATACGAATTAAATAGTAATTTTATTTAACTTTTTTTTTAATTTAAACGTGTCATTGATAAATAACACTGAATAGGTTTAGTTGAGTCTTAATTGTTAGGTGAGCATTGTCATATCACAGCCAAGCCTTGGTCTTATTCCAAACACTGTAATTTACAATTAACGCTTACTTCATCAATTCGAAGGACAAATTAAATTAAATAATTGCATAGAATTGAATTATTTTACTTGGTTGTTAATTTTCTACTTCTACTTTTGATTTAAACTAGTATTTAACAGAAATTACATTGCAATTTATTAATTAAATAGTTTTGAACATTATTATAGAAGTTAAAATCACATGACTAATCAATTCTGTTATAATATATTATGTATTATATTATTGTTGTTTTTTTCATAATAAAGAATAATATATTATTATTGCGTATTTTTAAAAAAATATTATTACTACTTATATGAAACTCATATTTTCGGGCAATCCGTCTTCAGGAGAAAAGAGAAAGGGAGACCAAGCACGTTGTAGACACAACGACAAGAAACGACCAGGTAACCCATGGGTGATATTTCACCCATAACTTCAAGTGTGATATTTTCTGGTTTATTATATATGCAAAGAGAAGAAATTGGGGGTTGTTTTTCTTCAAGTTTAAGATAAGCTGGTCGTTAATCCTGTGGGGTAAGTGGCCTCACGGCCTCAGTTACTACCTGAAAGGGTTCCTGTTGAAACCCTTCATCTATTGTTTAATTCATCTATTGATGTGAATTAAAGAATTTCAAAATATTGCTACTATTTTCGACTTGAATAGCTTAAACTGGTTTTGGTTTTTGAATTGAGATAGCTTCTAAAATTCTCAGTTTCTGGTAGTTATTTACTTTTATAATTATTTTTTAAAATGTAAGCGTAAAATTAACCCGAGAGATGCTGGTTACATATACAAAAATAATGAAGAAAAAGAAATAACCACCACTAACTGAGAATTTAGAATCCATATTCATTGAAAAACTGAAGCCAGTCTTAAATATTCAAGTCAAAATAAGCAGCAACGTTTTAAAGCCCTTTAATTCACATCAAGGGCGTCCAGAAACCCTTACAGGTAGTAACTCGGACCACAAGGCCACTGACCCCACAAGATTAACGACCAGCTTTATCTTAAATTTGAAGAAAATCAACCCCCCTTGTCTATACATTGCATGTTCAATAAACCAGAAAATACACCCTAAAAGTTATTCACGTCCTAAAGATGAATGAATACTCGAAACTTATCGACTATAGGAGATATATTTTATTGAGTAGACCAAATAACGAGACTGTTATTAAAAAAAATTTAGAAGTTTGTTAAGAAACTTAACTATCAGCAAAGTTTAGTGTCATTTTCAATAACATAAATACTTTTTCTTCTCCTCGGAATTTGGTCAGGGTTAATATTTTGAATCACCTTTATGCTAACGTTTCGTCTTTATTTTAAGACAACCTCAGGGCTATAAACTAACAAAAACAATGGACATTTGTTATATCTATTTTACATTCATCATAAAAAATTCCAAAAAACTAACTTACTCAAGGCGAGCTTCTAATACCAAACTAACAAAACCGTTATCTGTCATTGCATGTGCTGCTACCCAGCGACATTTATTAAAAATACTGTTTTTTTATGTATGTATACAGGCTTGGCCAAAAAAGGAGCATTTTAAAAAAAATGTATTTAAAATTCACTTTTAAAGCTATTTTAACAAAACTTGTTAATAATGAATTTTAATAAATAGACATGTCAAACAAATTTTAAGAACATAAACAAAATTTTAAAAGAGTTACTTATGTAAGGCAAGCTATTTATTTAAATTTCAGTGTATGGTTTATCTACTGCTTAATTTGTTTACCTCAGACTTGATCAGCTTTTCTTAAACGTTTTCGAAATTGAACTATTAATTTGTTCTTGAGGCAATTTACTCAATTTTTTGACGATGAAATTTTTTAAATGTTGAATTCATATGACTATCAGCATTATCTTCTTGACTAAGAATAACATCTTCTATTTCATGAATAGTTTTTTTTTTCATTTCTCACAGATTTTAGTCTTTCACTTCTTTCTTGCCTTTCAAAATTTCCAGTTTCTTTTAAATTTTCTCCGCAATTTATCAAATCCCCCTTTTGAAGAACTTTCTTAATAATCGCGTCGCTCAATACCCATTACCCAATGTATAATGCTGAATAAGTACTTTACCTTGATATATGAACGCCAATTTAGGTGTTACATCCGATAATATTTATTATACCAGATTTTTCAGGTGTTAAATAATAAGATAAAACTTTGAAAAAAAAAAAGAAAACGGAAAACGAATAAGAAATGTGATATTTTATGAAAATTAAATTTATTTCAAAAGGTTGCATTGTGAGCGATGAAATTTTGTCAAGGTGTTCAATAATAATAATAATTTGCAAGTTTTTTCCTAAGTAGTACTTTATTTTATGTACTTTATTCATCTAAAATTGTATAGATTTATGACTAAATACTTCGACGTTATGGCAAATTTCATATTGCTTCTTTTTTTTTTGACCAACCCTGTATATATATACATCACCACCCTTCTTCTCTTGATAACGACGATTGTCAAAATATATAAGTGAGTTATATCAGTGTCACTATATATATATATATATATATATATATATTATATATATATATATATATATTTTCCTTTCCTGGGTTACTTGCCGTTGCGTCTACAACGTGCTTGGTCTCCCATTCTCTTTTCTCCTGAAGACGGATTGCCCGAAAATTTGAGTCTGTAAGTGTGTTTCCCTACTTTGTGTGTTGCTCTTTGTTAATCTCGAACTCGTGTATATATATATATATATATATATATATATATATATATATATATATATATATAAGATTTCACATAAACACGTGAAACAACAATCAATGATCAAACCACAATAAGAAATGGGAAAACAAGACTAAGATCTTTCAACCGTAACAAGCGGTCTTCGTCAGAGTCAAAAACCCAACTGGGTTGTTTCCAGTTGGGTTTTTGACTCTGACGAAGACCGCTTGTTACGGTTGAAAGATCTTAGTCTTGTTTTCCCATTTCTTATTGTGGTTTGATCATTGATATATATATATATAACTTTAAATTACACAACGCACGACACAGAAAAGAGAATAAAAAGAACACTTACAGAATTCAATATTTCGAACTGTTGTTCGTCATCAGGAGAGTAGACTAGAAGAGAGGACGAAGTGAGAGAGATCTCCCCACGTCGAAGAACGGAGCGCGAATATATATATATATAAGTAAAAAAATTCTTACTTCTACCTATGGAAAAGGTTTTAAAATAAAACCGAAAACGTCGGCAATAACAGTTTGATTATTGAACCTAGAAAATTTGACCAAATCTCGATTAGATTACATACCTATTCTATCTTGGCCACAAATTACTAACAAACACTTTTTCTTCTTTTTTTGTTATATATATTAACACGTAGAAAAGAACAGAGAAGTCACTAGAGGTCTCACTTCGATATTTCGACATCCATCGTCATCAGGAAGAAGTATGAAGTACTAGCTTTGAGAAGCAAACAGCAACTCAAAGCAATAGTATAAGTACATACTATATATATATATTTATAGATATTTAGGTGAAAGACTATGGCAATAAATTATAATTATGAGATTAAATGAAATATAACTCACAGTAATTATAAATACGTCTGGATGTTGTACTTTGCTTACGTAATACTGGAAATAGAAATTTGTTTTGATTTAGGAATGTATACAAAGACAATCTTTTGGCGCTCCTTTGTGGATTGTTGATGGTTTATATAATAGTAATGTGAGGAAAGTCTTCTATCTCCGTCCTTTGCTCCTGAAGCACAGTTGAAATCGTTTTAAGAACATTATGAGGAAAGTGGTCAAGAAGCATTCTCGGCATTATTCTCAATTCCATAAAGTCTTCTGGTTTCAACCATCTCATTTCGTATGTTTCGTCATCTTCTGTTCTTCTAAAAAAAAAAATAAAAATAAAATAAAAACAATCGCAAAATATCAGGCACTCTAAGAATCACTATTAAAATTAAAATCTAAATATAGAAAAGTATAAATCACGTCTGAAAAAACGTAAAATATATCTTCCAGCTATATCAGTCACCTAAAGATTTGAAAGAGAATCATTGCTTTGATTTCCAGAAGTGGTTTAAGCTTTTCCTCCCTATATATCAGGAATGATAACAATTATTCAAAATGTAATAACAATTATTTTAAAAAATTCTTTAAAATGGTATTTGTTATATACAATTATAATAGATATCAATTAAATGAAACGATTCCACGAACTAAATAAACTATATTGACACAAAGAACACACAGAAACGAAACAGAAACACACCAGTAGTAGTGAGTTTCATTTCTGTGTGTTATTTGTGTCAAAATAGTTTATTATAATAGATATTATATACTTAATAATTATTTGTATATATCAAGTAAATGACTCCGAATCAGTAGAAAAATATTTTGCTAGTTTTTCGTCAAATCAAACTCTCTATGTCAAATTTCCATTTTATTTCAGACATTTTTCATTATTAATTTCATATAGCGTTTCATAATTATATAAACTGTATATAAGATAAATAAAATTTTAAATGGAACTGACTGTTCAAACTGATATGCAAGTGATATTTTAAAATAAGGAAATAATCACTCTTGTTTCCCTTTAATAAAGTTAACACAGAGAACAATAACATTGTTGGTCAGTATCTCCGAGTTGCTTCTCTGGCAGCTGTTTGCGCAAAGTGTTCGAAAAGTAGATTACATAAAAATATTTTTCAGCAAAATCTGTTGAGGACATAAAACTATTAATAAATAATTAAAAAAAAAGAATTATTATAGCTCATTCTGAAGTAAAATGGATAAACCAACAAAAGTCTCCAAACAAATGAAATTTTATTCAACGCGTTTCGGACACTTTGTGTTCATCATCAGGAAGACACTATAATATAAATTATATACAAATACAAATAATTTGTATTATAGTGTCTTCCTGATGATGAACACAAAGTGTTGGAAACGCGTTGAATAAAACTTCATTTGTGTGGAGTCTTTTGTTGGTTTATCCATTTTACCTCAGAATGAGTAAATACCACACAATTACGGATTGCACAACTAATGAATTATTATAGCATTTCAAACTCCAATTTTCACTAACTTTTATACTTTAAAAAATCGAGCGATTTAAAAATCATATGAGCATATTGAAATATATATATATACTATTTTCTATGAGTTGTCTGGGGGAAGGATATATGATTCGTTACGATGGTGACCAATAGGAGAGTAGTTTGTATTCGGGTCAGCGGTTAACTGGGTCTCTCTAAGACCACACTCATGGACCTACAAACTACTCTCCTATTGGTCACCATCGTAACGAATTTATATACTAATAAATCAATTACAGATAACATGTTTGATGGTTTCTATATGTCTACGTCTAATCTGTACAAGATGTAAAAGATGAAATAGTTAAAAAAATTATAATAAAATATTCCAAGTACAAAATTTTGAAAATGAATGACTTCAGAAAAAATTTGACTATATTTGACATAAAAAATTGTCAGATATAGTCTATCTGACAATAATAGATAAAAACTATAGCAATTTTTTGTAATTTGTTTAATAATATATATTTGTAATATATACTATATCATTCCAAGATTTCACACAAACACGTGAAATAACAATCAATAATCAAACGACAATATGGTTTGTTGGGTCAGTTGGATTTTTAACTCTGACGAAGACCGCTTGTTACGGTTGAAAGATCTTAGTCTTTTTTTCCTATTTCATATTGTGGTTTGATCATATACTATATAATATATATTATAATTTATTTGATTAATGATAAGTATCGTTTTTAACTTACTTAATGTCTTTTGTTTTCCGTTTGCGCGCAATATGAAGAATTTTGCCTGCAGTAAACATTCTTGTCTTGGTATACCTCCTTGAAATAACTTCCTGAAAATATAAACAAAGGTAAACTCAACAGATATGATCAACTCAATGCAGAACTCCATAAATGTATCCATTTATACATCGAGATGATTTTATTAGCTGTTATTGGATCCTTGACGTATTGCAATCGTGTTTTTTATCTGTTTTTTTTTCTCCCATAGCATAGATGAATAAGAGCCGATTTGGATAGACAAGTAGGCCGTCATTTTTTTAAAAATATTCCTAGATAACTTTTGGTTCCTCTATTTCTTCACGCGGGAAATGGAAAAATCTGATTTTGACATCCCTCGGAGAGGACGTGGATCCATCCGTCCCAAACCTGTACAATGTCAGATACTCGGTGTAGATCCTCATTCTAAATATACATGAATTAAGCAATATTTAGGTCTCCAAATGCAGAAATTAACACCGTAATGCTCGTTCATTAAAACGAGTCACATGGTCTGGGCCTAGAACAGCACTAAAAGGTGAAAGCCTACGTGTGTTCAATCAAACACATGTTTGATTGAATTAAATTAATTACTTTCTTTTTTCATATTTTTTATATATTATATATATTAAAATATATAATAATATATAATTAATAATAATTTTTACATTGGAAACAAAAAAAAAACTTGACAAATTATTCGATATAATATTAATATATTACAACTTTCATTTTTTGCACTTATTTTATCATTTTAACGGAGTGTATCCCCTTTGTATAAGTTACCTATAAACCAAACCAGTACAGATAACTGCGTTTTGATATGTTCTTTGTGTCTAGATTTAATCTGTAAAAGTTGTAAGCAAAGAAACAGTTAAAAAAAAAGATAACAAAATATTCTAAGTACACTATTTTGAAAATAGATGATTTACAAAAAAAATTTAAAATACAAAGTGAATTAGAAATTTTATTCTGTACAGATATTATTATTTGGAATATTTTTCTCTATGATATCATCCAAAGTTCTTTTTATGATATGATTCTTTTTATTTGACATATAAATATATATACGATTGTAATAATAAGCGTAGTAATTGTAATTATTAATGGTCGAAGGTTCAAAAGACTGTTTTCTCATGATCATAAACATTTAAATTATTTTTGCTTGCATTAATAGGAATATTAAACAAAAGATAGTAAAGTATATTACAGTAGTACCTTGGTTCTCAACCATAATCCGTTCAGAAAGCCGGTTTGAAAACCGTTTCTTCCGAAATTTCGAATCAATTTGATCTATAAGGAATAACCGAAATGGCTCTAATACGTTCCAAGACATTCAATAACTATATTCCCCAACCATATTTTGATTCAGAATGACCATAATTTCAGATATATTTAAAATAAAATCAATAAACATGAAAAATTGAAATAAATTAAAAATTAAGTTATAAATTCTTGGTAGAGGTCAGATGTTGACATAGGTAAATGATCGGAGAGGGAGAGGAAGGAAGTTACTGCATGGAGGAGGGATCCCCTTCCTTAAGAGATCAGTTTGGCGCCTCTTCGAATTCCGATCCAAAAAATAAATCGAATGTTTGGTTCGAATTCCGAGTTTTACGGAAAAAACCGATGTTCAAAAACCGAGTTTCTACTGTATTATCAAATGAGACCTGAATTGACTCAACTAAGAGGAGAGAGAAATCAGGGAAAGAATATTTCTTTGGAAAATAAGTACTAAAAGCATCAATGGCAACACACAACCAATACACAATCGAAAGGCAATACACAACTTATTGCCTTTCGAAATACAACACTTGTCTTAGTTTAGTTCTGAGTTCAGCACATAAAACACCCAGCCTAGGCTTAGTCAGCTCACGTTACAACGTTAACGCTGTTTTAATCTGATGCATGCTAGCTATGAAATTCATATCCTTAAAGAGGGATCCCGTTCGCTCTAATGATGGATATAGATTATTTATTATATAAATATTTTATAATTTTCTTTTATTATTATATAATAAAATGGTAAAATGGTTGCTTCTAATTTTTTCAAAATATATTGAAAAGTGACCGAGATGCTATAAATAGTTTTATTGGTAACGCCGATTTATCACTGATGCTAATGATTTTTGAATTTAGATATGATTTTTTTTTCATAAGCATATGAAAAATCATTTGATGCATTTCTGAGAAAAAATACCCCCCCCCCCTCCGGGAGGCATAGTCTCCAATAATTTTGAGTTTTATTCAAATATAAGGGTTTTGGTATACAATGACATCAATAACCATATTAGCTGATGTCATTGTTTGAACAATTGTCTGTGAAACAACAAGATTTGCTAGAATTTTTGACTTTTGCCTGTTGTCAACAATTACGAGTAGTTAGAGTAAAAAAAAATTCTTAATAGTTAGTATTCAGTCTTGAAATGATCACTTTCTTCAAGTAAACTATACTTATATAAATGTTGACTCACCGTTCTAGGAGGTATGAGAGCCTGCCTTTGCTTTAACTGCTCTCTCAACCTTGGGGTCGGTCTGTCGTTACGCCAAGTGGAGTCCAAGTCTCTTGAAGGGATTCCGAACAGACTGTAGCCAAATCCGTTCAAAAATACCCTGTACTGAAATATCAAACAATATAAAATACAGTAATTTATTTATAAATCAAAATCACAGGAGGAAAGCATATAGAAGTATTAATATGGGGCAAGATTAGCTCAGTGCTAACGTGCTTGCCTTTGGACTGGTAGGTCCAGGGTTCAATACCTCCTCTGAGCCTAGATTTATTTACGCGAGAGGTGAATCAATCTGAGCACTCGTCCCTCTAAGGGAAAGTTAAGCCATTGGTTCCAAGCTTGTATGATGTCAGGGACTCGTTAAAGGTCCCTACTCAAAATACTCTTGAGTTAGCCAAAATTTAGGACTCCCAATGTAGAATCAGTCTTCATTGTATGGTATCATAATGCTATGCTGTGGTATCAAAAAGGACCAATATTCACCTATATGTGTTCCCTTGTGGGACTGCCACTGCAACCTAACCTAACTATTAATATATTCTATTAAATATGGTTGCATCTTTAATTATTGCCGCAGTAGTCTTTCAGAAGCTCTTTTCCGAATGATATGTCAAATTAGTTATAGTAGTACACTCCTCATAATAAAATTTTGAAAAAGCATGACTTAGTTACCTTAGGAAGGCGACAAGAAGAAAGAACTTGAAAGAGTTGTGTTCGCAGATCTTCGAAAGTTTCCGTGCTAATGCGCATTACCCAGTCATCGCCTACACCAACGGTCATGACGAAGCTTTCCGTGTACTCTGCTGCTTGGCGCGAAAGAAGCCCTCCTGTGCAAAACAAAAAAAAATCATCCATCAAACCTTCTCTTTCATAGATATAACGAGTTAACATTGGAAATAAAGAAATTTAACCAATCTGTAAGAGTCATTTCCAAGTAATATTTGGTATTAAGAAATAAATGTGCAGTTAGAAACTCTATAATCTAGCAACTGTCACATCTTTGGCTTACAGAAAATTACAGAAAGTTCAGAACTAGAGATAGAGCAGCATAAAACCCCCAGTCTAGTCTCAGTCAGCTCACATTACAAGTGTAACGGTGTTTTAATATGATGCATGCTAGCTATCAAATTCATATCCTTAAAGAGGGATCAAATTCTCTCTAAAAATGCATATAGATTATTATTTATTAACGTATAAATATTATATTTATTATTATGATGTATCCAAAGATAACAATAATAAAGCTTATCCAAAAACCTTAATAAAATAACACTTAAATTCTTATCTCTACACCAGGAGTCACCAAAGAGGATCGATGGATATACTAAAGGTCGTAAAGTTCATAGTGGCGAAAGAGAAGTCAATAAATATTAATTATTCATAGTTGAGTTCATAAAAACACACATACATGAAAGGGTTGAAAAGCAAACAAGATTCGAAAGGTGTTGATAAGTAGTAAGTACTTGACTGAAGCTGGTTTTTCACATGCCAACGTAATTCTGACAAAACAGTGAAACAGACTAAATTTGGAAAGAAAGTGGTGCTTTTCAGCTAAAACCCTCTGAATTTGAGCCCAATATCAGCACTCCTGTTGCTGCTCACCAAGGACTCTCTTTTCATTAATGTCATCATTTATAATAAAAGACAAATGTGTAAGCATAATCTTGTGTTATTCTATAGTAGTAAACTGACAGATAAAACGTTTTCATCAATATCTTTTAAAACATATTTATGTGTATTTGAGGCATATAATAATACTAGACTGCCATAAAACTGTAATTTTACCTGCATCGTACAGACATTCAGGTAATTTATTATAGGTTCGAAGCAAAAATTATTTGATTGGATTTGTATGCAAGGTGTACTAATTTCTTGATGTTAACAATGTAAAAAAAATATAAGTTGTTATCAATATGAAAATAAGTTGCTTTCAATGATGTTTTTATAGATAAGATATGAAAGATAAGGTCGTTTCTTAAGCAGAAAAATATTTTAGGAAAGAGTCGATGTGATGAACAGATTGGAGACCCCTGATCTATAGGATTTGAAGAATTAAAATACCAAGGAATAATAAAACTTGCTCAGATCATTTACTGGTTTGATAATCATACATTGTAAAAAGTCTTGTCGTTATTGAATTACGAAAAAGTTAGTATATATATATATATAAAAGATTTCACATAAACACGTGAAATAACAATCAATGATCAAACCACAATAAGAAATGGGAAAACAAGACTAAGATCTTTCAACCGTAACAACCGGTCTTCGTCAGAGTCAAAAACCCAACTGAAACACTAGATGCAGAAAACATCTGGTGAGGAGTTGAGAAGAGTGGAAGAGAAGAGTGGTATTTTAAAAGGGTGAAAGCTCAGGAAAGGACTAATGTCCCATTTCTTTTTCCCATTTCTTATTGTGGTTTGATCATTGATTATATATATATATATATACACTAATTATTATACACTAAAATAAAACAGAATAGAACAAATGACATAGAAAATCACTCAAAAAAAAACCGCTTCCTACGATGGATTAAATTGATATGAAATAGTTTTGTCTTGTGTAATTCGCAGTTTTATGATGTCGGACAGAACTACCTTTTTCTATTTTGAAATATATAAATACTCTGGCTTTCGAGAGTTAACCCTTATGAAAAGAACTCTCCAAAAAAAAGAAAAATTTCTTTTGATAACAGTATAGTACTCAAAAGCGTTTAAGAACTTTTTCGATTATTTGAAATACAAAGGTAATGAACATATATGTATCGGGAAGCTTTCAGTTTCTCTAATTACAGATTACAGATTAAACTTTAAATGCCCACCTTTCAATATTTATTCAGCATTTTTTCACAGGCCTACAAAAGACAAGAAAAATACTACATTAATATGCTTATATTAAAGATATCTAGTTTCATAATGTCTTATTTTTCCTCTCTTTTGTAGAATTGTCAAAAAGATTTTTAATAAAGATCGAAAAGTCTGCATTAAAAGTTTGCAATTGGCATTGAAATTGGAGAAACGACCTATTCTTGATACATATATTTTCTTTTTATTTATAGATAGATGTATATTAGTGTAGATAGGAGGCGTATCTTCCTTAAAACATACTTTATTAAAGTGAATGTTAAATATGTATTTAAGTTAATGTAATTTCTAAAAGGGTTACCTGGAGTAGCGAACGCATACACCTTGAGCTCTGGATGAATAGGCTTCAGAAGAATGCCGAGGAGGGTGGCGGCTCCGGCACCTAAACTGTGACCTGAAACAAACAAAACTTTTATTAGTCTTGACAGGGGCTTGGTTAGCTCAATGGTTAACACACTCGTCTCTGGGCCGGTAGGTCTGAGGTTCGATACCCGCCTGGCCCTTGATTTATTCAGGTGGGAGGTTGATAAATCTGAGAGGACGTTAAGGTGTCGGTCCTGAACCTGTACGATGTCAGGTATACTTGAGTTAGGCAAAATTTACGACTCCCAATGTAGAATCAATCATCATTGAGTGGTATCAAATGATCGGCTTATGGTGTTCCATTGCGGGACAGCCACTGCAGCCTAAAGGGTTGCCTTTTGCTACTATTCTGAACATGCCAAGCTTGAGCAATTGAAGAAAGAACAAATCATAAGACAGTGTCAAGCTAAGGGCTATTTGGAGGTCAGGATACTTCCCTGTGATCGGTTAAACATCTTGTGCTCGCCATCTCTCTGACAGGATAAACTCTTGCATGCAAGCTAATACACTCGACCCTCGAACACCCATACAAATAGAACAAATGACATAGAAAATCACTCAAAACAAAATTCTTCCTACTATGGATTAAATTAATATGAAATAGTTTTGTCTTGTGTAATTCGCAGTTTTATGAAGTTGGACACATTTTTCTATTTTGAAATATAGTCCAGAAACAAAAATGTCCGGAAATTAATAACACTGGTAAGTGGTAGCCTAATGCTGGGTAGAGTTGACATGCCAAGAAGTACCATTTATAGAAGGACTAGGCTATCACAATCTCATTTACTTTAGCACACTACACATTCAATTTAAATAAACATAATTATTAATAAATAATAAACTTTATAAAGAACAAAAAAACAAGTCTAATCTAACTGTTGTTGGCAGACCAAGACGTACTACAGTATATAAAGCCTAACCTCAACACAGTGTAACAGGATTAGGCTATCTCAATTTCATTTAATTTAAATCTTGGATGGAAAAAAAATTGGTAAACTTAAAAGTACGGTTTGTTGAAATACGGAAAATCGAGGGTCGAATGTATTTCGTTCGGCACTCGATAAAGATTCTCACTTAACTTAACCAGGACTCACTTATTACATGTAGGACCCCTGATGTTAGATCAACACTACTAGTACTATAACTAGACAAATAAAAATCAGATTGAGAATAATGCGAAGCTGTTTTACGAATAAACTAGACAACAAGAATGTGTCATGAATGAACTTGAACTTCAAAAAGGTAGTTCTAAGATGTATGTAAAACTTTGTTTGCTTTAATGTTCAAACAATCTGCAAATGAATATAATGTGTTGAAGAGTTTGTCTTGCTTCCAAGTATGATCATTTTGTAAAACTGCGGATGTTAATCAGTAGATGTAGAGAAAGGAGCAGGCAATTCTCTCAAGGGTTATAAGCAGTATCCTGACCAGGGAAGTGTTCATCTTCAGTATGACCACAGAATATAATTACATGGAAAGCTAACTTCAAAGAATTGATAGAGCAGTTTATTCAAAAATGTTCATCAGTATGACCACAGAATATAATTACATGGAAAGCTAACTTCATAGAATCGATAGAGCAGTTTCTTCAAAATGTTCATCTTCGGTATGACCACAGAATATAATTACATGGAAAGCTAACTTCATAGAATCGATAGAGCAGTTTCTTCAAAATGTTCATCTTCAGTATGACCACAGAATATAATTACATGGAAAGCTAACTTCATAGAATCGATAGAGCAGTTTCTTCAAAATGTTCATCTTCAGTATGACTACAGAATATAATTACATGGAAAGCTAACTTCATAGAATCGATAGAGCAGTTTCTTCAAAATGTTCATCTTCAGTATGACCACAGAATATAATTACATGGAAAGCTAACTTCATAGAATCGATAGAGCAGTTTCTTCAAAATGTTCATCTTCAGTATGACCACAGAATATAATTAAAATTCACAGAATCAATAGAGCCGTTTCTTCAAAATCTTCCACCTTCTTGCAAGACATTTGAACCTCTAATCACCTCTTTTATTGGACGGGATTTACAAGTTGACTCACTATCACGCTATTATTGAAGTATATGTATGGTTGTTCTGGGCAGTGAGGTGACATATGTCTCAACAATCAAGAGTTAATGTTAACTGAAGATGACAAGAGTTCAGATGAGCAAAAGTAGACAAAACCAATGAGATTTCAATACTACTGAAGACTGCAAGATCATAGAATGTAATTGCCTTGAAAGCCATTTTCATAAAGTCCTGAACCATCTTCATGAAGAGTTTCCTCAATATCTTCAATCTACTCAAAAAATGATAAAACCTTCTATTACCTCTCTAATTATCATAGCCTTAATAAACTTGAAAAAGACAAAAATTTAGGATTCGTGATATAGAATCAACATTAAAATGTTGATTTATTTTAATAAATTACAAAGGTTATTGTATCTCCAATAACCTTTGAACCATAATGTCGAAAACTGCAACAGCACTAAAGGTAATAGCCTATAAGCAAGGAGATTGAAAAAAAAAACTCAAAACAAATTGGAGTAAGGAACAACACTTCTTCATTATTCAACAGAAAATGACAAAAATTAAAAAAGAAGAAGTTACGTTAAATCAAATTGTCAATAATGAAGCTTATAAATTATTCATGAATCCATAATAAACCACTGCTTTTAAAGAATGCTACACTACAATTTACTCATGTAAATTTGTAATCATCAAAAAAACAAAAATTATGCAAGGCTATTTCCAATTTACAAAATATGCTATTAGTTTTTTATTAACGAAATATTTTTCCATTAAATAATTTAATGATTTTATTTTATAAAGACCCTAAGCCAGCTTTTCTTTTTTATTTCAATTAAGGTTAAAGCTCTTTTCATTTCATTTTATTTTCCATGTTTTAGGTAAAATAAAAATGTTTTTTAATGAACAGATAGTAAAGTTGTTAATGTTTAATGGAAACAGTGGTCTATAGATTTTTTTTAAACTTAATTTCTTTCTTATTCCAATTTATATATACTATTTAGCAGACGTGCCCGTCTTTGACATGTATTTTAAAATAAATCGGAGATGGTACGTGGTATTCTAAAATATTATTAGAAATTACTGAATAGAAAATATCATTATTAGTACAGTGTTAAGTAAGTGCCTCTATATACACCATATTAGCTGTCTGTCCTTCAGGTACATGGAAAAACAAAGAGTTGGAACCTCTGACTCTTGAGCAAGAAACATACAGTTGACCATATGAGAAACACTTAGTCTCATTCACTTCAATTCCTGCCACAGATAGAGTTTCCCCTTGCGATTTATTTACTGTCATTGTGAAACAGACGATAATTTTGCGGACAAACAGAGAGAAATTTTTCTTAGGGTGGATTCGGTTTCTCTAATTTATAAAATGTAAAGATAACTTGAAATGAGTCAGCTCTAAGCAAAGTACAGACATAACGTTTCTTATATATATATATATATAGTTAACACATGAAAGAGAAAAAACAAATAAAGACACACACAAAAGACTCACAACGATATTTCGACAGTCGTCGTCATCGGGTAGAAGTAGTCCCTTTGAGTAGCTGAAGCTAACTGATATATATATATATATATATATATATATATATATATATACATAAATAATTACAATAACATGATAGGTCAACAGACTATTACTAGTTGTTTTAAAAATTTTTACTATATGGAAATGACAAACAAATTAGTAAAGCCATTGAGGTTAACATAGTAGTAAACAGACATACATAAATAACTAGATTTCACATAACTCGTGAAATAACAATCAATGATCAAACCACAATATGAAATGGGAAAAAAGACTAAGATCTTTCAACTGTAACAAGCTGTCTTCGTCACAGTCATGTTTTTGACTCTGACGATGACCGCTTGTTACGGTTCAAAGATCTTAGTCTTATTTCCCTTTTCATATTGTGGTTTGATCATATATATATATATATATATTAGTAAAGCCATTGAGGTTAACATAGTAGTAAACAGACTAGTCATAAATAACTAGATTTCACATAAACTCGTGAAATAACAATCAATGATCAAACCACAATACGAAATGGGAAAAAAGACTAAGATCTTTCAACTGTAATAAGCTGTCTTCGTCACAGTCGTGTTTTTGACTCTGACGATGACCGCTTGTTATGGTTCAAAGATCTTAGTCTTATTTCCCTTTTCATATTGTGGTTTGATCATATATATATATATATAATATATATATATATATATATATATATATATATATATAATATATATTAGTAAAGCCATTGAGGTTAACATAGTAGTAAACAGACTAGTCATAAATAACTAGATTTCACATAAACTCGTGAAATAACAATCAATGATCAAACCACAATACGAAATGGGAAAAAAGACTAAGATCTTTCAACAGTAATAAGCTGTCTTCGTCACAGTCGTGTTTTTGACTCTGACGATGACCGCTTGTTATGGTTCAAAGATCTTAGTCTTATTTCCCTTTTCATATTGTGGTTTGATCATATATATATATATATATATATATATATATATATATATATATATATATATATATATATTAGTAAAGCCATTGAGGTTAACATAGTAGTAAACAGACTAGTCATAAATAACTAGATTTCACATAAACTCGTGAAATAACAATCAATGATCAAACCACAATACGAAATGGGAAAAAAGACTAAGATCTTTCAACTGTAATAAGCTGTCTTCGTCACAGTCGTGTTTTTGACTCTGACGATGACCGCTTGTTATGGTTCAAAGATCTTAGTCTTAGTTCCCTTTTCATATTGTGGTTTGATCATATATATATATATGACGAAGACCGTAACAAGCGGTCTTCGTCAGAGTCAAAAACTCAACTGGGTTTTCTATATTCTATACAATACCATAGAAATTGTATACATTTAGACAATTCTGTTTTTATTATTGTATATATTATGAAGAAGTGATTTGTACCTGTAAGTATGAGATTGTAGTTGGGGTAGTGAGCGAAAGCCTTTTCGAGAATGCTGTTGTCGTCTAGAATTTTCTTCAGGTTTGACGCACAAACACTCATACCTTTGTGTGCCTGAAAACAAATCATTCACATTAACCCAACTATTGGCATCAATAATGTTTACTGAATGCCTATGAATTCATGTTCATTAATTCATGTTCATTAATGTGGCCTGCCTATGTGGGCAGTAGGCCTAACATTGCTATATATATACAAAATAAAAGTTATCTGGAATAGGTCAGTTCTTCAGGTTCTTTTTTGGCCTAAGAAAAAGGTTCTAAATAAAAACTGAAACGTTGGTAATGAGAATTTAATTTGAACCTAAAGAACTAACCGAGTCCTGATAAACTTTTATTTTGTTTCTACTTCATGGTCGATAATTTTAACAACATATAATTATATGATCAAACCACAATATGAAAAGGGAAAACAAGACTAAGATCTTTCAACCGAAACAAGTGGTCTTTGTCAGTTGGGTTTTTGATTCTGACGAATACCGCTTGTTACCGTTGAAAGATCTTAGTATTGTTTTCCCATTTCATATTGTGGTTTGATCGTTGACTATATACATATATATATTAACTTTTAATGATTATTAATTGATCTAAATATGAAAACTAAAAATTAAAAATAATTATGGAGGCACTGTATGAAATGGGACCAACAAAACTCTTCCAAGCAAATCAACTGGCCTTCGTCATAGTCACACTTGAACTGACGGAGCCTTCGTCATATTCATACTTGAACTGACGGAGCCTTCGTCATAGTCAATTCACACTTGAACTGATGAAGGTCATTTGTCGTGATCAAAAGATGAATTTATTCCTTAATTCTTTTCGTGGTTTAGGCATTTTGATTTTCATTTCATTTGTTTACTTTAAACTTTCGGACATGATTTTAAAATATAATATACCATTAATTTCCTAGAAGTAGATAAAATATATCTTTCCCAGCTTTAATTCAGTAACATATCTACTACTGAATTTGGAATAAGTAAATTACGTTTAATACTATTATTTAATGTAGTAGTAAATGGTGGATACCAGTGAATCAGGAGGCAGTCCAGGAGCCTCTATCTTCTCAGGAAGTGCAGTGAGATCAGTGAATACGTCACTCAAAGATAAAGAGCCTCTGATGACAACAACGATGCTTTTGTTCTTGTGATCTACAGCAACGTAGAAGGGCAACTGGAACAGAAATGGCTGGCATTAACTTTGACGCTTACAAACAGATAAACATGAGGAGATAGTTCTTTCTATATATCTCTCTCTCTCTCTTGTGTGTGTGTGTGTGTGTGTGTGTGTGTGTGTGTGTGTGTGTGTGTGTGTGTGTGTACCTAAAGGCAGTACCCTTGCCATGGGAGAATTTATTTAATAACAGCATGTTCCATAAATTGTACTACATGGATTCATTTCTTATGGTTATACAGATTTACTTCTAAGCTTTATTCTAAATTTTATAAAATTGTAAATTAAATGATTATTTACATAGCCTCCAGTGTCAGGTGTACAAAATTCAAATGGTCCTTGATTTGTCTGTGTGTGTAACAGAGTGTGTGTGTGTGTGTGTGTGTGTGTGAGAGAGAGAGAGAGAGTATACGGTGGCTATATATAGCGCGTTTCGGATATGTTTCTGTGAGACTGAAATATGTTATGAACAAATTCAAGGTTTGTTTTATCTTGTCATTTGGATACATGATCTTCAGAATTAGAGAAAATACAACCATTTTTTTTAATCTGCATAAAATCACTGAATAGTATAAAATTTTATTTTAATAGACAATTAGAACTGGTGCCAGAAGTGCTCTGCCATTTTGTTTCAAATTTTCCCCACACCCTAGATTTTTCATGAGAAAGATGAAATAGCCATCGAAGATGGTTTTCAACGGTCTTGAGGTGTAAGCTGTCAGGTACCCTTTAAAGGATTCTTTTCTAATATATTTTATTAAGGAAAAATGTAAAACTATTGTCATAGAGACATTAACATCAGTCAGGTAATAAGGCATTACACCCTCATTTATAGGTTTCTATCTTTAGTTCTGTTCTAGGAGTGGAAAGTATGGCTCATTTGTTATTTGACTCCCATTTTAGTTATGGGTGAGCCACGTTACAAGCAACGTTCCCAAGAGGGAACATTGGTTACAAAGTGAATTCTACATTATAATTTATTATAGACGGAATCGTTAAAGAGTCCCTGATACCGTACACTCAACTCAGACAGCTTTGTGGTGTTTGCATGAACGAGATATTCTATCTCTCAAATGAAAAAATGAGAATCACGGTTACAATTCAAACCTCAAACTTTCAGAACTAAAGATAATCAAGGCTACAGCAATACAACAATATCAGGTAATTGATACGCTCATGAAAAAAAAAAACTGGTGCATATTAATATAACAGCCTTATTCTCTAGACTTTGAACGGCGTGAAATACTAAAGATCACGTGCTTGGGAGGAAAAGATGAAACACAAAAGTAAAATGTAGAAACAGTACAAGCCATTTGAGATATCACATAGCTGTTGTTAGGCAAGACATTTCTTTAAAATACCTAAGTATTTTTAGTTAAAATTTCTTCTTAAGGTATTTAAATAATATTAATAGGTTATCCACTTCTGCATAACATAAAAAAAACCACATATTTATTTAATTGGTCATATTGTTAAAATAAATAATGGTTTAATTACTTACTTCGAATATTTTATTTTTGAAATAAGCGAAAAGTATATCGTGATCAGACAGTCGAGATAAGTACTTGACACCTGCCAGAGAACAAAGACAACAGTTGTCTCCTCGAACCAAGGTAGGCTTGGACCTGCAAACAAGCAAAAGTTAACAACCTATGAATGTAATTATAGATATTTATAAATATTTACAAAGTAAATTTAAACGCTTATTAACATGTTTTTGAATAATTTCTTTTTAAATTAGTTCTTTGATTTGAAGTATGTGAGAGAAAATACAATTTCAAATATGAACCGTATATTTTAAAACTGTTATTATTTAACCTAAAATATAAAGTGATATTTGTTTACTTTAGCTTAGGTTAGGAATCTTGCTGTATATTTAATATAGTAAAGGATTACAAGCAACGGCATCTTGGTATCATTGTTAGTCAATAGTCAATAGATACTTAACAACGGCTTAGTATGGCTATAAATTATTAATTAACAAGTAATTAATATTAAATATGGAATATGAAATAACATATAACTATTTTTTATATTATTAGTAAGTAGTAAATCCGAAATGACTAAATTGGTTTACAGAGGATACATAAATTCAAACAATAACTTTTGAAGGTTAGGTTAGGTTACAGTAACAGTCTCATAACAGTTACAGTAACATTGACCCTTAATGTTATCATACAATTAATATTCCACTTTGGAAATCCTAAATTTTGCCTAACTCAAGTGTATTTAGAGTAAGGGTCTTTAACGAGTTCTAACATCGTACAGGCATGGGACCTATGGCTAAGCCGTACTTTTTTTTATTGTTTAAACCGATCCCCAAGGGCGTGATAACGTCGGCCGTTTACAGACTTTTTTTTTTTGATTGGCGACTATACAGATTCTACTTTGGGAGTCCTAACTTTTGCCTAACTCAAGTGAATTTCGAGTAGGGATGTTTAACGAGTTCCAGACATCATACAAGCTTGGGACCTATGGCTTAACGCTCTCTCTAACTTACCTTCCACGAGAATAAATCGAGGCCGAGAGAGGGTGTTGAACCCCAGATCTACTATTGAATCCAAGTTAATTAGAATCTTGCAGAAGGAGAGCTTGATATAGTAGAATAATATAAAACAGTATATATTGGTATAACGGATTGTGCTTGCGAAGAAACATCATAAAATAAAGTGTCAATATAAGAAGAGACTAGTAAAATAAACAAGTAGGGTGCCAAGTTAGCGCAGTCGTAACGTACTCGCCTCTGGACTGGCAGATCCCGGGTTCAATACCCACCCTGGTACTCGATTTATTCACGTGGTAGGTGAGTAAATCTGAGCCGTCGTCCCTCGGAGAGGACGTATAGCCGTCTGTTCCGAGCCTACACCATGCCAGATACCCTGTTAAAGATCCCTACTCTAAATACACCTCCTTCTCACCCTTTAACTTACAGTAGTCACAATTCAACCCCTGGAAACCAAAAATTCTCCCTTTGGGTGAATTTCACCCCAATTGAAAATCCCTGTGCTAGATCTTTGTAGTTTTGATTCGAACATTGTTTTAGTCCTTTCATGTAATTCTTAATATAAGAAGTTAAAAGGATAGAAGGGAAATTAAATATGACAAATAATAAATAAGATCGACCAGTATTAGGAAATTTATGACACGCATGATAAGAGTGACACGAAACATTTCATTTCAAGTGACATGCGATGTCTATCCAAGACACTACTGAAATAGTCATTGAATAATAGCACTAAGTCTTGCCTAATTTATATATTTAATATATTCATAATTTATATATTTAATTATATAATCATGGTATATCATATAAGTTAATTATTATGCTCATTTACAATATCTATTTTAAAGGTATTTTAATTTTTCAATCATTAATAGTAGCAAACCGAAATTTAGAGACTGTAAGTATGTAATAAATGTCGACAGGCGTCAACATCAGGTAGAAGTACTCCTCCGGAGAAACAGCAGCTGATGCTGATATATATATATATATATATATATATATATATATATATATGTAATTATATTGTAAGCCTCCTTGGCTATTTACTCTTTAAAGGGAAAGGTAATATAACATTTACCCCTAATATAACCTGTTACCTCTAGCGGTCAGTCTAGCGATTAAGGAAGTTTACAATATAATTACATATAAATATATATATATTGATAAAAGTATCGACCGTGCTGTAGAAACAGACCTATCAAACAGGTTTTAAATAAAAACCGAAAAGTTGGTAATGAGAGTTTATTTTGAATCTGAAGAACTAACCGAGTGCTGATAAAAAATGTTATTTTGCTATATATATAAATATATGTATATGAAATTATGAGGATGACATGTAAAAGGAATTGAGACCTTTTATAACTATGTAAACAAAAGTAGACTACACACCGCTTTATTTATTGACGCATTTATTAGTAGAAGATATAGTAAGAAGGAGCAGAGGACTCTGTTTGTGTCACACGTACATGTATGATATGACTTAAAAAATTAATTTGACTAAATCACATTTAAATTTAATTTATAGTATGGAAATTTAAATAAGAATAGACAGAAAGAGTGACTGAGATATTTGAAACCTGTATAAGGAACAAATAACGGAAACTGTTTAAAGAGGGTCATCTCGGCAAGGCCGATTGATTTATTCGAAGGCCTCAGTGGAAAGTTTCTGACCAGGATTAATTATTATTCATAGAGAAAACTCCAGGCTTATTTCCTTTCTGATTCAATCTTTTAAAAGTGGAGATTAAAAATAAAATTTTCGAGATTTTAATGATTTGATATAAATTTGTCTTTAAAATAATTTTTACGAATATTTACAAATTTTAATTTTATTTTATGCAGTTTATTATCTTCTTCTTAATACGTATGTATAATTATTATCATTAAATCCTAGAATGATCAGTTTATATCTTAATAGAAAAGGGACAAATAAAACAATTTTACTATTGTCATTTTTAAAAATAGTTTATCTAAGGTGAACGTCACAGATAAAGTAAAACTAGAGAGGACTCAAGTAAAACTAGCTAAAGTTCTCAAGTAGGTCAATCAAAACTTAGATATGCTGGATAACATATATTCCCTTTATGATGTTGACTTGTCACACAAAATACAGCCAGTTTTTTCGTTTTTTACTATTTTGTCCTGTATCTTTTTAGTTTATGTATACATTTATATATATATATATATATATATATATAATATACAATATTACAATATAATATATATATATTATATAAATATATATATATATATATATATATACAATATTAGAATATATATATTTATATAATATATATATATATTATATATATGTCTTAGTCATTGAGTTGACTGTCGTCCCTCCGTCAATTCACTTCTTCTCCTGAGGATATAAGAACACCAGCCAGTCGTAACCTGTCTTCGGAGTGACTTATTAGGGACTCGGTGAGTCTTCAGCTGGGTGACTCTCATTGCCATTGTTTGGGTTTTCTTTCATAGCAGAAGTATAACATTTTTTAATTTTGCCTATTGAAAAATGTTTTATAAAAACCAAAATGTCGGCAATGAGAGTTTAATTTGAACTTGAACATGTGACAGAGTCCTGATAAAAAAAATTATTTTGTTTCTACTGCATTTAAGTATTTTTTTCTATCTCTTAAAAAGTGAGTAAGACATTCATAATAAGCAATATAATTATCAGTTTGTCATTTCTCTCTCTCTCTCGCCCTCTTTCTTTTTCTACGACAGAGAGGTAGAGAGTGAGAGAGTGAGTGAGTGAGAGAGAGAGAGAGAAGAGAGAGATAATTGTGAAGTATTGCCATCCGTTACTTCACCATGTGATTGGTTTTCTAATCTCTACTTTATTTATGATGATTATTTGAAATAAAGGTGTTTTCATCTTGTATTTCTAATTCATGATTCGATTCTAAACTTCGTATAGTATTTCAAAGTATTGGAGTAGTTTCTGTTAGGCTCTTGTAATAGAAGGATCTAGGGGAAGTGCAGTGCTATAACGTCATATGAAGTGGATTGCTAGGACATGCTAGTTATTGTGTTTTCTAGTGAAATAATATTTGCGGAAGTGTACTGACCTGATGCAGGCGCAACACGTTGAGTTGGCGACCAGTTTAAAGAGCCCCGTGAAGAAGTGGAGGAACATGACCATGTGCGAGCTGTAGGCGGCGAGGGACAGCTTCATGTAGTGTTCAGCGCGCTCCAGGCTCATCCAGCTGGGCATGCCCGTCATCACCTCCTTTACATCTAACCAACAAACAAAGTCAAATCTCTTCTGCACAACCTCTGTCTCTTCTCTTATTACAATATATATATATATATATATATATATATAGTTCAATATAAACAAAGAAACATAGAGAAATCAGAAGAACACACTTACAGTCTCTAATTTTCGGTTTGAACCGTCTTCAGGAGAGATAAGAGAGGGAAACCAAGCGCACTGGATCAGAGACGGTTGGAGACCAACAGTGTTGCCGCATGCGCGCCCGTTCACAGAAAATAAGGTAGACAGGAATCAATTTATAATTTATAATTACAATAAATTAATGGAATTAATTAAACAACATTCCATTAATTTATTGTAATTATAAATTATAAATTAATTATAAATTGATTCCTGTCTACCTTAATTTCTGTGAACGGGCGCGCATGCGGCAACACTGTTGGTCTCCAACCGTCTCTGATGCAGTGCGCTTGGTTTCCCTCTCTTATCTCTCCTGAAGACGGTTCAAACCGAAAATTAGAGACTGTAAGTGTGTTCTTCTGATTTCTCTATGTTTCTTTGTTTATATTGAACTATATTTGTCCGTTTTGGATCGTATTTCCAACGAAAAAAAGTATATATATATATTTATATATATATATTTGAGGTCCAATGATTAAAACTAGTCCTTTTGCCGACGTTTTGACATATATTTATGTCATCTTCAGGGCTACAACATGATTGTTTTACAATTAGCACTACTATTACTACTATTATGGTAATTTATTACATTTTAATATGTACTAGTACATGTACATGTTTAGTATGTATTACATTTTAATATATTACATCATATAAATATTGGGTCAAGAAAACAAATCATGATATATATATATTGATAAAAGTATCGACTGTGGAATAGAAACAAAACTATACTTTATCGGGACTCGGTCAGTTCTTCAGGTTCAAATTAAACTCTCATTGCCAACGTTTCGGTTTTTATTTAAAACCTTTTTCATACTCAGAAGTATAAATTTTGAACCAGAAAAACTAAGTATTACATTATTTTACTTAGAATAATCCACATACTAGTTTTCTTTGTAAAGTAATTTGTAACGTAATACTTAGTTTTTCTGTTTCAAAATTTATACTTCTGCCTATGAAAAAAGTTTTAAATAAAAACCGAAACGTTGGCAATGAGAGTTTAATTTGAACCTGAAGAACTAACCGAGTCCCGATAAACTATAGTTTTGTATATATATATATATATATATATATATACAGAGACGGGTCTCCAACCGTCTCTGATCCAGTGCGCTTGGTTTCCCTCTCTTATCTCTCCTGAAGACGGTTCAAACCGAAAATTAGAGACTGTAAGTGTGTTCTTCTGATTTCTCTATGTTTCTTTGTTTATATTGAACTATATATATATATATATATATATATATATATATATATATATATATATATAGGTGTGTTCTCTAATCGGGGTTCGGTCAATTTTCCAGGATAAAAAATCAAACTCTCGTTGCCAACGTTTCGGTTTTATTTAAAACCTTTTTCATAGGCCTACAAACAAAGGATAATAAGAAATCACATATCAACATCAAACATATACACAACATGAAAATGGATTGTTACAAGTTATGAATATTACAAGCAGAAATATTTCAGAGATACATAAAACAATATTACTTACAGAAGTAAGAATTTTTTAACTAAGAAAATGAAATTTACATTATTTAAAGAAACAACAATGTTAGCCGGACAAAACCTTCGACTAGACTAATAAGATAACATTACAAATAACCTCAACACTGTTCACTCAAGGGAACTAAATAAATCAAATTTCACTAAAACTCAGCACAACACTCCAGAATAAATATTACTTAAATTAGTAATATCACTTCTATGATTTAAACAAAACCGAATATTCAAATAAAACCGAAACGTTGGCAACGAGAGTTTGTTTTTTTATCCTGGAAAATTGACCGAACCCCGATTAGAGAACACACCTATTCTATCAAACGGTCGATATATTATTGAATCTGTTATATATATATATATTATATATATATATATATATATATATACACGAGTTCGAGATTAACAAAGAGCAACACACAAAGTAGGGAAACACACTTACAGACTCAAATTTTCGGGTAATCCGTCTTCAGGAGAAAAGAGAATGGGAGACCAAGCACGTTGTAGGCGCAACGGCAAGTAACCATATATATTAGTGTAACTAGGTAGCAGACCTTCGTTTATACAAACATTATTAAATTTCTTCCCAACTTCTCTATGTATTATTTTTCGATACAGTTTTTCAAGATTTCGGATCTCACATTTCCATTTACTTGGTAAATTTCCAAGTAAATGGAAATGTAAGATCCGAAATCTTGAAAAACTGTATCGAAAAATAATACATAGAGAAGTTGGGAAGAAATTTAATAATGTTTATATATATATATATATATATATATATATATATATATATTTGTGTATTTTGGGAGCAGACCTTCAATCAAACATGTTTTATTAAAAATTATGCGAATTTTAACTTTTGTTCTTTTTCGGGTTAATTTTTCAAGTTTTCTGACTATGGATTTCCGCCTTTCTGGTAAAATATAAAATAATTTACCAAAAGATTTATTCTTGACATCCATTTTTTTCACTAAACAAGTTTTAACCATAACAAACAAATTAACAATACATACAAATTAACAATACATACAAATTATATATGACGTTTCGGTCAGCTCTGACCATCTTCAGGAAGTCTTCAGGGAGTAATAACTAAATCATCACAGAACTCAAATACAAAAATAAGAACTATCTAAATTATTAACACAATTATTGTGTTAATAATTTAACACAATAAGAAATCCTAACAGAATAAGAAATATTTACATGAATTGAGTGCGAGGTTATACAGGTTATAACAGGTTCTCAGGGTTGTTATTAATTAAAAGTACTAACAAATTTGATAATAATCAGGGATTGAACTTAATATCTTGCGTTCCTGGATGCAGTTTTAATATTCTTGAGAAGCTCGTGGTCTGATTGTTCAGGTTCGGCTTTTTTTCTCTTATGCACAGCGCTTCCAGAATTTGTAGCCTTCTCAGGTCATTTTCTTGATAAAGTAATACAATATTTTTATTCAATTCTTCCCTGGTTAGCTTGAGGCTATGAGTGCTCTGCGTGTGTTCTTTCGGGGCACCCGCAGGTGTATTATTTAATCGGGATTCGTTCGATTTTTTGGGTTAAAAAATGAAGCTCTTGTTGCAGACATTTTGGTTTTATTTAAAACCTTTTTCACATGACTACAAACAGAGAATAATAAGAAATGATATATTTTTCTTATTCAAAAAATTCTTAATGCTGTAAGTTATATTATTTTATATATCTCTGAAGTACTACTTAGTAACTTATCTTAGTAATACTAATGAAAGACTAGTAACATTCCATACATTGTAATAATCCATTCTCACATTGTTTATTTGTTGGATGTTTATATAAAATTTTTATTGTCCTTTGTTTTGTAGGCCTGTGAAAAAGGTTTTATTTTGCTCTAAGGCGTATTCTCGACTGCAGTCATCATCAGGAGCAGAAGTGGCCAGTTCAGAGTTCAGGTAATGACAAAAAAAAATACAAACTAATTATATTTACAGAATTCATGGTTAATAAAAAGACAAAAAAAATGTATATTGGAAAAATGTTTAATCGTGTATTTTATTTATCGTAGAAAAAAAAAGTTTGTATTTTTGGCATGGAAGTAGAGCAAAGAAGAAACAAATCGTAGGAAACACATTCATAAACAGAAACAAAGTACTCGTTTTAGAATTACATGGCACATAAGCAAAACTATTGACCATCGCGTATTTAAAATTCATACAATAACAAAAGAAAAATTTTATTGAATCCAGTATTATGAAAAAATGATTATTCTTTCTGCCATAAGAATAATGAAGAAAATATTAAAAACTTTAATATTTTAACATCAGATTGAAATCTTTAATATTTTCATATCTACTACTTTAGGCATGGCAAAATTTATTTATATTCGAGAATTAATATAAAGTTTCTTAACTAAAATCTGATAAATTGAATAATAATGAAGCATAATCACCCTTCGAGAAATTATATTTAAATATTATGAAATTCAAGAAGTTGATCTTAAGGAAGTACGGGATGTAGTTATGCAATAAGAGAAGGATGGTATTACGTGTTATGCTATTTAATAATACAATATCATATTCAATATCTCTAGTAATGTATATTTGATATTATTGTCAGTATTTATAATAAATTCAAAGAAAGTAATATAATATAGAGTTTATCATATTAAATAATGCCAGTAAAACAAAGTTACTTTTATCTGTTATAATGAAATGAAATTCAATATCTCTAGTAAAACGTATTTATATTAGACATCATTATGACCATTTATAATTAATAAAAAGAAAAAACTTATAATGTTGATTTTGTAAATGAAATAATGCCAGTAAAATTACTCTTATCGAAGTATAAATTAGATTAGAAATGATTTTTAAAAAAGTTAATTTGGAATTTAATGCAGATTCATAGGTCTCCATTTAGTATTAAATAATAATTATCCACTAGGAATGTAGTCCCTTCATTTCCCTCCGTGACGTAATATAATGCGCATGACTTTTCTATCGTATGATCATTTCAACCAATCAGAGCTCTCATTTTTTTCAAGCTATATTCATTTTTAATTGCGTCTTAATTCTATGGCGTCGGTTTTGTTCCAATATGAACAAATTGATTCTTATTTGTTCTTATTGAAAAATTTAGTTTAATAAATGTGTTTTAAATTAGATTTTACGTTGATTGAATGATAATAAAAGAATACAACAACAATGACGATGACAAGCAGAAAGCATTGAACATCATATTAAGGTTAGAGGAGCCATATGAATTTTCATTTCAACTTTATAACTTTAATTAATTCTTCTTTAGACTCTCGTCTATTATCTATTGTAGCATTACATTTATTAGTAATATTATATTTTTATCACCATTACACCACACCAGGAAATAGAGCATTTAATTCAATTACCACTATAAATATCATGCAAAAAATCACCTTGTAATTGTTTTCAAGGCTTAACGAATTTATGAACTGAATCAAAATGGTTTCTTTTATAACAATATTCAAAAAGCATTTTTACATATCATTGACAACAGTTATTTAGTGTATTAGTTGCATCTATTTTCCAAATTTTCCCTTAGTCATTTCTGGTCCTATAGAATGTTATTTTCATATACTTTCTCTTATTCTGTATTGTTACATTTAAATTTACTCTTCTAAAATATTATTTTACCTTGTCTACTTATGTTTTTACAAAAAAACTTCTTATATTTTATCAATTATTTATTAATATCTACAGTTTTACTGTATGTGTCCTATTATTACTATTTTTGTTATACTATTGTATTATCTCTTGTTTTATTTTTTTATGATATTATTTGTTTCTTAATACTTTTATTATATGCCATGCTATTAGTGTAAAAGTATTTTAGTCAGTGAATATAAGTAATAATAACATAACAGTGGTGAATGTGAATTGCTAAATTAGATGCATTAAATTATATATTATGATACAAATTACAACTATTTCGGATTAATTTAAAATAATCCAAGTTTAATTTAAAGTATTTAAAGTTTGAATTAAAATAATTTAATTTAATATTGATCAAATTTATATTTAAAACAGGTTGTCAACTTGAAAATACCTATATACACTAACCAAAGTTTAAATTAAACTTGGCATATTTTAATATTCAATATAATTCAATATATACTTGTATATTGAAGACAAAAATATATGCCTGGTTGTTAGTATTACATCAATCGCATATACATTAAGTTGTATAGTTAATTGTAGACAAGGTTTCCACACAAAAGGGTTGTGTAAACGACAACAAAAACTCTTACTTTACTATAAGTAACGTACAGTGATCGTTACAAAAATTCAATTTCGAAAATTTTTTGACGTCCCCAAAGTTGTTTTATGTCGTTTTTTGGATTTTGTTTGTGGCTGGATATATATCTAAAAGTTTTTGTGTAGAAAGATTAAAATTTTACACAAGAAATGGGACCTATATTGTAAGTTTTGCTGCACAGTTTGGGGGGCAATTATGTATGATAGGAAAAACACTTTTATTTTCCCAAAAATGTGTTTTAAAGATTTGTTATTCCTAAACTACTAAAACTGCAATCTTGAAATTTTGTTATCATCATAGAATCAACAAAAGCAGTAACCAAAAAGCTTCACACTTTTAAAGTAACTAGAAATATTTTTTTTAATAAAATGTAAAAATTTGTACTTATGATTCAATTTGAAAGCTTGTGAATGGGCTACAAAACTATAACGATTGTCGGATCCAAATGAAATTGAACCTAAAAATAGAGCATTATGGGGGGGATGAGTTAAGGTAATTTTTTTGAAGATTACAGAAACAAAAAGAACATAAGGGTCAATTTTATAGTTTAAGGAAAAATTTTTTTTTTAACCTCCGAAAGGCTCATTATAGAATAATTATATTTTACCTAAAAATTGAACAGAAAATTAGCAATTGATAAAAAAAAATTCCTGAAATTTCAATTATTGGAATTATAAAGCTATAGAAATTGAATATTCATCCTGGACTAATGGAACCTGCTACACATGTCGGATTTGTTTACATTTATATAAATTGACTTCGAATTTTTTTTAAGTGAACCGTTGAAGTACGATTGATGTGTCCAGAGGTTTAGTGAAAAAATTTGAAATGATTTAATAACTTAATATGAGATATAAGAAGAATAGAATTCTTTTATGTAAGAAATAAACGCCAATGAACGTAGAGTTCTGATGGTTCCCATGGTATGATGGATTTGTCTAACAAAAGGCATACCCTAATCAATCTATATGTTGCAACCCTTTAAAAAAAACTTAATTTAAGATGGTTTTCTTGTGTTTATGAATCATATTATCTTTGTGAAATATTGAATTATGCAGAATAAACTCTCATTTTTATATTACAAAACGGATATTAAATTTTAAGTAAATTCTTCGGTAATTCGATGATACTGATATTTTCTGTTAAACATTTCTGACATTTTTCTGATGAAATAAGAATATTTTGAAGTCTTAAAGAGAAATCTTTTGCTTAAATCTTCAATGTAGAAAGAGGTCAGATAAACAACATCAAATATAAAAGATCCACTGGCTATGGGAACAAAAGCTATGTTATCCTATAACAGATTATTTTGTAACACGAAATATTCACTTTGGTTTTACAAAAGTATTATTACTGCTGTGGTAATACCATTGATATTATATGCATCGATAAACTCTGTGACTAAAAGAGGTAGGAACCCTTGATCACATTATATCTGTAAGCTATAATTCATCACGGAATGGGGACAAACATTTCTGTCAAATAATACCTAGAAGTATAGAAGTGAGGGATACTTTCCTATCGGCATTTATAACTTAAAGCAGCACTTATGAACTTAGAATCCGAAGTTGGATTTACTTACAACAATGGCATAGACTGTATGACAGCTATGCCTACAGAGCGTATGATTCCGATGAGTTCCAGCCCTCAATTCAATAATTTTAAAAAAATGTCAGCTTCATCACTGATTTTACGATTCTTATAACTAATAATATTATTACAGCCAAATGATGCTATTGATAAACACAAAAAATCAGTTGGTGGCTAACGAGTTTGGTATTCACTTATAGTAAATTACTAATTATTATAGTAATATATAGTAAAATATATTACTTCAAGAATAGAATATAATTCTTATAGTAATATTATTATTATTATGGTAATATTTACCATATTTATTTATAGTAAAGTTTACTGTAGTCTACTCCAGATTTTTCATTTTTCTACTGGATTTGTACAGATATATTGGAATATTTATTTGAGACACACACACAAACAAACAAACAAACATACACACACATACACACACACACACACACACACACACACACACACACGTTTATGCAAACATACCAAAGAACGTTCTATGGTACAAAGCATTTATATGATCAATATTTCGAACTATAGTTCATCGTCAGGAGTTGATTAAAAGGGAAGATAAAAAAAAGGACAAACGTTAAAGATTTGTGCAGAGTCATTTGAAATGTTTGCTTCTCTTCATAATCTTCTTACGTTCTTCAACATATCAAATATAGTACGTATTTTGTACTACTGTGGGCTCTTTATTATTGTATAACTAGACTTAGGTCTATTTAGACCATCAGTTTTAGTTATATATATATATATAAAGATTTCACGATAAACTCATAAAATAGCAATCAAATTTCAAACCACAATAAGATGTGAGAAAAAGAGACAGATATTTTAACCGTTACAAGTGGTCTTCGTCAGAATCAAATCCCAACTGTTGAGAATGGGTTGGGAAGAACGTACTCTTTTTTTTTACCATTTCTTATTATGGTTTAAACATTGATTGGTATTTCACTTGTTTATTGAGAAATTTTGTTATATATATATATATATATATATAAAGATTTCACATAAACACGTGAAACAACAATCAATGATCAAACCACAATAAGAAATGGGAAAACAAGACCAAGATCTTTCAACCGTAACAAGCAGTCTTCGTCAGAGTCAGTTGGTTTTTGACTCTGACGAAGACTGCTTGTTACGGTTGAAAGATCTTAGTCTTGTTTTCCCATTTCTTATTGTGGTTTGATCATTGATATATATATATATATATATATATATATATATATATATTCGCGCTCCGTTCTTCGACGTGGGGAGATCTCTCTCACTTCGTCCTCTCTACTAGTCTACTCTCCTGATGACGAACAACAGTTCGAAATATTGAATTCTGTAAGTTTTCTTTGTATTCTCTTTTCTGTGTCGTGCTTTGTGTAATTTAAATTTTTATATATATATATATATATATATATATATATATACAATTAAAAGAAACGGTCCAGCGGACTTTTTAAAAATATAATAAATTCAAAACTTCCTGCGGGACTCTTCGCTCTTCACACCTTCTGATGACGACGATGGTCGAAATTTCGATGTGAGTTATGTCTGTGTCTTTCTGTGTGTTTCTTTCGTTTTGAATTTATTATATTTTATATATATATATATATATGAGATCCTCATTCATAGAAGTTTTATTAAAGTTAATGGCAGTCTGATCATTTACAACCTTTTGATGGATTCTACTCTTCTTACAATTTTCCTATGTTATGGAAAGGGCATTGAGAACTAATGTTATTAAAGGCACGTTTTGTAGTAAATAATAATTGATTTTATCAATTATTATTAATAATATTAATAATATTTATGTCTCTATAATTATTTATTTATGTCTCTTATGACTCTTAAATTTAAGTTATCAAAGAGCAACTAGAAATATTTCTTGTTCAATTTCTATTTTTCTCTGATAACATAAATATGAAAGGCATCAAAGCATAATTTCTGTGTTTTATTAATTCATTGATTTCTCTCTCGTTTTATCGTGGTGATTCAGTATACCTAAAGATATATAATATAAAAATATATATTATTATATTATATATATAATATAATACATTTATTTTTTTTCATAAATTTAAAAAAAAATTAATTTGCATATTATTATTATTTATTTTATTGATTCTTAATTTCTGTTCTTTTGAATTTTATAACTATGAAGATTCCTTTTCATTATATAATCTGTTATTGTTAATTTTTTTATTATTATATTTTTCTTCGTTGCTATTCTTCTTCAACATTCCTACTACTTTTTTTCGTTTTCTTTGTGGCCATTCTGTACATATTCTGTGAAGCTGTCCAATTGGCTTTTGTCTTCTCGCCACTCAACTTCCTTTCCTGAGGATGACCGTTAAAAGGGTCGAACTATTAAATGTGAATCCTAGTTTCTTTTTCATTCGAGTTTCTTAAAGTTTTCAAAGAGTATATATATATATATATATATATATATAAAGATTTCACATAAACACGTGAAATAACAATCAATGATTAAACTACAATATGAAATGGGAAAACAAGACTAAGATCTTTTAACCATAACAAGCGGTCTTCGTCAGAGTCAAAAACCCAACTCAGTTGGGTTTCGCATCTCAGTTGGGTTTTTGACTCTGATGAAGACTACTTGTTATGATTGAAAGATCTTAGTCTTGTTTTCCCATTTCATATTGTGGTTGGATAATTTATATATACCATGATAAACGAAAAACGGTCCGCCAGGACAGATTACAATTAAAATAAGCAGTGACACATAATTACGGTCAAAATATTGAAAAGTGAGTCTTTGTTGTGTTTCAGTTTATGTGTCACTGCTTATTTTAATTGTATATATATATAAACATTTTTAAATTTCCTCCCAACTTCTCTATGTATTATTTTTCGATACAGTTTTTCAAGATTTCGGATCTCACATTTCCATTTACTTGGTACTAAGTACAACAGTTCACCAAAAGATTTGTTCGTACAATCCATTTGTAATGATGAAAAAATTACAAATAAATGGATTACAAATCATCATTAAATGGATTGTACGAACAAATCTTTTGGTGAACTGTTGTACTTAGTACCAAGTAAATGGAAATGTGAGATCCGAAATCTTGAAAAACTGTATCGAAAAATAATACATAGAGAAGTTGGGAAGAAATTTAATAATGTTTGTATAAACGAAGGTCTGCTACCTAGTTACACTAATATATATATATATATATATATATAATATATATATATTTGTAAATTTAGGGAGCAATCCTTCTTTTATGCATGTTTTCAAAACATGCATAAAAGAAGGATTGCTCCCTAAATTTACAAATATTAGAACTTACGACCCAGCAACACGTGATAAAGAGTTTACTTTGAAATATAGAAGAAGTCTTCTGGAATACGAGATAGCCAAGAAAGACATTAACTCTGAAGATGGTCAAGGAGACCGAAACATGTCAGTTATGAAAAATAAATCATTTGGAGAACTGGTGTATTTAATACCAGAAAGATTTAAATCAAAGGTGAGAAAACTTGAAAGATCGACTATGAAATTGATTCATGCCACAGTATAAAGGTCGTTCAACAAAACATATATATTTTGCATGATGTTTGGATACTTGAATGAAAATAGACTGTCATTTAAAGTCGGAGCATGAATTTTAGATGAAACCCCTTGGAGGGTTTTCCCTCATCCTTCCCTTACTTTCATTCACAAGAAATAAAGTTCAAAGCTAAAGATGTTAGGCACCTGAAGAGTACTTCAAACGTTGCTCAGCCACGAGTTCAATTCTCCTTTGCTCCCTTGACTCTCGTTTCTGTTTGACCCTGAGTAAGACAAATCCGGCGACTACATCTGTTGGAACCAAGTCAGTTCCTCGAAACATAGAGCTCATCAGACCTAAAAAAAAGAAAAAAAATATCCTTTATATAACAAAGAAAGTTTAAGAACAATTTTATACAAAAAAAAATAAAACATTGATGAACCTTTAAATAAGGAATATCAGAACAAAGTTTACAGATTTCTAAATAATTATCTTTTTTATGTACTGTATGCTACAATTTCAGTTTTCTCCTTAAGGAGAATACAGGAGCATACAGTCATATGAGATCTACCCGGCGTTGCCCAGGAAACAATTTAAAAATTACATGTAACGAAAACAATTTAAATTTTCTATAGTTCCGATACGATTTTTAACGATAAATTTTTTTCACATACGAAAAATTAATTAATTCAGAATGTGAATTGTAGATTACGCAAAGAAAAAGATATATATATAACTTATTACGTAAAAAGATTCCACATAAACACGTGAAACAACAATCAACTGTGTTTATGTGAAATCTTTTTATCGAGTTGGGTTTTTGGCGAAGACCGCTTGTTACGGTTGAAAGATGTTAGTCTTGTTTTCCCTTTTCATATTGTGGTTTGATAATTCATAACTATTATAAATATGCAAATTTTCTTTTTGTCAAAATCAAAACGTAGCTATAGGGAAGTAGATTATCATCAAAAACAAAATTACATCATTGACTTTCTCGGCGAAATATAAATATGTTTCAATAATAAATATCCTTTAACTTCTTCAGCAATAGAAATAGAAACATTAAGTTCATAAGGCACTGAGTAATATATATATATATATATATATATATACATTCATAACTTCATACATTCATTCATTATACAATATACATTAATGAAAATACTGAACAGTCTAAAACGGACAGATAAATAACTGAAAAGAACAGTTTAAAGAACGAGAACACTTGTCGCCTTCACCCACAATCTTGAACTAACATATCTCTTCTTTCCTTCTACTTTCTTCCTGATGGCGAACTTCGATTCGAAATATTGATCCAGTAAGTGTGCTCGTTCTTTATGTGTTGTTTTTTTTAGTTATATATATATATATATATATATAACGATAGTTATAACGATAACGATAGTTTGTCCAAAAAGATTATTCAGATCCCTTGAGAAATACACAAGGAAACTAGTCAATCGTAAATATGGCGTATTATTTAATCAAACCTGTATATATATATAGATATTGTAAACAGGAAAACGAACCAAAAGGACAACAAACGGGTCTCCAACCGTCGCTTCACAAGTGCGCTTGGTGTCCCTATCTCAACTCTCCTGATGACGGTTCAACCAAAAATTAGAGACAGTAAGTGTGTTTGTTCCTTAGTTCTGTGTTTGTGATTCACCGTGAAACGTATATATATATATAAAGTCAATTTAAGTTTATAATTTTTTGAACAAACGAGGTGAACTCTACGATCATTATAAACACTACTATATTTCTCGTGATTCGAAGCTGTTTAAAGAATTGTCTAAACATGGGCGGTAGATCACAAAAAAGAACTCTGATGAAAATCAAAATACCGTAGTTAGTTGCCCCAAAAAAAGTTATATAAGATGCATATGTTTCTTTGTATCTAACCGTATCCAGTTTTATTTCTATAGCGGACAGATATACAAACTTTGTATTTTATATATACAGATTAAGTTATACTTTTTAAGTATGGGTTTAAGTAATATAAGTATTTTATAAGTATTTATTATATATATAAAATACTTTTATAAGTATTTTAAGTAATAATAAATATATTACTTTTTAAGTGAGTATATAATTAAGTTAAACTCTTCTTGCTGGGTATAATACTGATTGATAAAAGACAAAAATAGGAGAAAACGTATTTATAAATAAAAAAAAAAAAAATAAACGGTTTTAAGCTTTAAAATGAGCAAGAAAGAAGAGTGCTCAAGTTTTATATAAAAGTAGGAGAAGGTCAAAGAGGTAGAGTTAGTTGGTAGCTACTACCCCAATCTAGAAAGTGAAATTTCTATTTTGGATATACATGTTTTTTTGTTTTAGTCCATTTTTATGAATATTATCTAGGCTTTTACACAAGTTATATGAACATGGTGTGTCATCCACACACTTAGTCATGAGTATATATATATATATAATATATATATATATATCAATGATCCAACCACAATAAGAAATGGGAAAACAAGACTAAGATCTTTCAACCGTAACAAGCGGTCTTCGTCAGAGTCAAAAACCCAAGACCCAGACCACTTGTCTGAGACCACTTCGTCAGAACACCCAACAGAGTTGGGTTTTTGACTCTGACGAAGACCGCTTGTTACGGTTGAAAGATCTTCGTCTTGTTTTCCCATTTCTTATTGTGGTTTGATCATTTATTGTTATTTCAAAATCTTTTTTTTTATATATATATATATATATAATAGAAAACTGAAAGTGGTTACCTGCAACCTGTGTAAATGCTTCGTGGCTCTGTTTATCTCTGAGGAGCCAACAGAAGATCCACCTAAAACGGCGTACCCAGATCCTGGTTAGCTTCCTGTGGTGGAGAGTCTCCTGAGCAAGCAGGTCATCGGGGGAGGTGGATTGGTCGGAATCAATGTGGTGTGACATAGCAGAAACGGATCCAACGGGGTCGATGACCATGAAGAGGGTGAAGGCAGCGAGGAGCAGGAGCAACCAGTCGAGGCAGACGAGCACTGTGGAATACAGTGGAGTGAGTCAACAACTCATTAACAATGGGGTACAAATATTAGGTGCAAGTGCAACCAGTCGAAGTAAACAAACACTGTGGAGTACAGTGGAGTGAGTCAACAGCTCATTAACAATGGGGTACAAATATTAGGTGCAAGTGCAACCAGTCGAAGTAAACAAACACTGGAGTACAGTGGAGTGAGTCAACAACTCATTAACAATGGGGTACAAATATCAGGTGCAAGAGGAACCAGTCGAAGTAAACAAACACTGTGGAGTACAGTGGAGTGAGTCAACAACTCATTAACAATGGGGTACAAATATTAGGTGCAAGAGCAACCAGTCGAAGTTTACGAAAACTGTGGAGTACAGTTTGAGTGAGTCAACACCTCCTTAACAAAGGCGTAATAATATTAGGTGCAAGATCAACCAGTCGAAGTTTACGAAAACTGTGGAGTACAGTTTGAGTGAGTCAACACCTCCTTACCAATGGCGTACTAATATTAGGTGCAAGATCAACCAGTCGAAGTTTACGAAAACTGTGGAGTACAGTTTGAGTGAGTCAACACCTCCTTAACAAAGGCGTAATAATATTAGGTGCAAGATCAACAGTCGAAGTTTACGAAAACTGTGGAGTACAGTTTGAGTGAGTCAACACCTCCTTACCAATGGCGTACTAATATTAGGTGCAAGATCAACCAGTCGAAGTTTACGAAAACTGTGGAGTACAGTTTGAGTGAGTCAACACCTCCTTAACAAAGGCGTAATAATATTAGGTGCAAGATCAACCAGTCGAAGTTTACGAAAACTGTGGAGTACAGTTTGAGTGAATCAACACCTCCTTAACAAAGGCGTAATAATATTAGGTGCAAGATCAACCAGTCGAAGTTTACGAAAACTGTGGAGTACAGTGAGAGTGAGTGAACACCTCCTTAACAATGGCGTACAAATATTAGGTGCAAGTGCAACTCTCAAGGAAAATGAGCTCAGCAAAATAAAGACTTTTACTCCAATAATATAAATAGTAACTTTATATTAAATAAGTATTAAAATGTTTATTTCAAATTTAAAAAAATATCCTAATTGGAGGTGTTTTAATATACTTTAAACAATAATAAAATGCTTTTGTAAGTGTGAACAATTCATTCCTACGAGCTATGCTATGCATACAATGAGTGCTTCCACTTATAAATATTCAAATGAAAATAACTCCTTGCTTCATAAGGAATCTATCAATTATTTGCGATTCCATTTGTAGGTTTCTGTTTGTTCAAAACTTGACAGATGGTTTTTCAAAATAATTCATCAATCACATTTTTAATGCTTTCATTCATGCTTTCTTTGCCTATTCTGTTTTATAATATAGTTTTTGGTTTAGAACGTTGTTTTCATTTTATTTAAAAAATTTTATTACAATTTTGTTACCAAGTGGCAAGAAAAACTTCTTCTTGAAGGTGTACCCACATTATTTAGTGTATAAGTAACGTGGATTGTTATACCCATATTAACTTAATGCAGGTTGTTACCTCCATAAGAGCTCAATACAAGTATTTGGTAATAACACTGGTAATTACTCGTAATTTGGTAATAATTTTAGACGGTGTCCATGTCTAAATTTCTATTAGCAAAAGGCAATAAGAGGTGAACAATTTTTTTTTTTACAAAATATTCAGATTAAAATTCTTTAAAAACCAATGACTTTGAAGAAAATCTAAGAATAAAATTAAAAATTAATTAACTTCATTTTATTCAAATTAAAAAACTACCAGCTTTTAATTATTTTTATTAAAAAAAAACTTCATTTTCTATAAATTTTATTTGGAACTTTTTTTTTTTGGTGAATTAATCTAATACAAAGAAATGTTTATAAAAAAAACTTAAAACGCATGAAGTTACAGATTAATGGGTTAAATTAACCATACTCAGTGACCGGATCTGTTGAGGGTTGGTTGTTGACAATTTCCTTTTCCCGATCCGAGGAAATCCTTGAATGTGCAAGATCACAGTTGTTAGTATCCCCTTCAATCTTGTTTGATGTATGATTTTCAACGCTTGGATTAAACGCTGGTTTAAGGCGGTCATTGCTTACTGTAGGATGTCGTGTAGGATGGCAATTGTATTACCTCAGCCAGAGGTTCTCAAAGTGGGTTCTGCAGAAACCCAGGGGTTCCTTAACGGACCGTCTAGAGTTCCGTGAAAAACATTTTTCTTTTTGTGGGTGTGGATTTATTCTATATTTCTGTGAATCATGAAACCGAATAATGTTTATGTCTACATATACCCATAAGTAGAAGTTGTCAACATTTTATTCGTATTTAGAATGAATCACTTGTCAGTTTTTGAAACAATCTGATTCCCCGAATTTCCTGATATTGCAAAAGTAGCACTTCATACATTGCTGCCATTTCCCACTACCTACGTATGCGAAACTGGATTTTGCTTTTAAACTTCCATAGAAACCAAATACCGAAATAGACTTAATGCTGGGGCTAGGTTAGGTTAGGTTGCAGTGGCAGTCCCACAAGGGAACACACTTAGGCCGAGCATTGGCCCTTTGTGATACCACACAATGAAGATTGATTCTACAGTGGGAGTCCTAAATTTTGCCTAACTCAAGTGTATTTAGAGTAGGGATCTTTAACGAGTACCTGACATCGTACAGGCTCGGGACCAACAGTTTAACCTCCCGCGTGAATAAATCGAGGGCCAGGTGGGGATCGAACCCCGGTCCTATCAGTTCTGAGGCGAGCACGTAATCACTGAGCTAGCCTGACCCCTATGCTGGGGCTAGCTTGAGAATCAAACTCTCAACTATAAAGCCAAAAATGATTACAAAACAAACTCTGTGTTAAAATTGCTAGCAATTCTGTTTTATGTGTTATCCACTTGTTGAAAATATGAAAATTAAAATCTTTTAGTTTTGAATTTTTATTCAAAAAAAAACACAAAACAGTAATATTACTTTTTTGATTGTTTTTAAACATACATGCTATTTAAAAAGGCATATGAAACTATTTGTATTATGATTGCATGAAATCATTAGAATCTGGGGTTCCCGAGAAAGTTACTGAAACCAAAAAGGGTTCCGCGTGGAAAAAAGTTAAAAAAACTCTGACATAAGCACTTGGTATGGGCCGTTGAATGTTACTTGTAAACGTTTTCGTACTCCACCTGGCCGAATAAAGACATGGGGACAAGTTTCCATTGGCAAGAATTTCGGATGCTTCAACTTCTTTTGATCATTTTGGGAGGTCACCAATTATAGCTTCACTTGTCCATCCAGTGTTTAAAACATTTTTACTTTAGTTCGTAAGTTTACTTTACTTACAAACTTATAATAATAATTTTGTTATCAGCTGACAAGAAAATGACTTACATGTTATAGGACATACCCACATGTTTAACACATCAGAAGGATGGTGAGATTTCGTAAAATTTGATCTCATTCGGCAGATTATATGAAGTATTATGTTGTTTAACAAGTTACTCTGTAGTTCTAAAGGTTTCAGACAATTTGAGCTCTGATTCTTGTTTAGAAACAGAACATTTATACTTGTTTATTCAATTCGTACTGTATTGGACAGAAGATTGTAAGATGATAGACGGAAGCAGGTGAACAACTAGTCAGTACTAAATTCCATCATGTAATGATGAATATTATATGATTTTAAATGAATGACCCTGTGTGACTACGGAAGTTGAAGCTAAGTACTTATAGTCAAAGATAAAAATATGTTTTATACATTCAAAGACAATCTCATCAGGTTTTCAGTTGAAGGCAAACAAGCGTTATAAAATCAACAAGCTGTAACGACTTAGAACTAGTACACCTATTTACCTTCCTGGTAGAAATGAAAAAAAAGATTAAAAAGAAAAAAAGAACTCGAAATCCTAGAGCCCCTTCACTGAAAACATAACTTAATGCCATGTAAGCAGATTTCTCTAAAGGAAAAAAAAGTCAAGTACCTGACACTTATATCCTAAACAATTTATTAAAAAGTAACTTATGATCTTGATCTCTGAACAGGATCTGGTAGTGTACCAGAAAATATCCAATCACTAAATATACTTTGATAGTATTTTTTAGTGACAATCTTTCGTACTCAAATGGTATAGTCTGACAATTGGAAAATCAGTAATATTGAATAATCTTCATTTTTTGTTATAAATCCGCTTGAAAATTCAAATGATTTCTTTTCAAATATTGGTTTGCTATGAATAATTGTAAGAATGAAATATTATACATTTTTTAACAGAGTTTTTATGTTTCATATACTAAAACTCAATCTTTTAGTAATTATCTATTCCTTTTCAGTCTCTTGCTTTCAACTAGGTGTAATTTGGGTCATGATTTGATGTCAAATTTATACCCCGCCATGAAATTTATTAATATCTCATAGTTTTTTTGGGGGGTATAAACATATCTCCTTAATGCTAATAAACATAATAACATTGGGATATAAACAATATTTATTCCCAATGTAAACAGTAAACATTCCCAATGTTCGAAATATTTACATCGAAAGCAAAAAAATATATTTTGAACAATTAAGAGTTATTTTTAAAGTTTATATTCAACTGAAATTATGACTTTGGTACAATTTAATAAAAAATAAATTATAATTTATGAAGTAGTTATCAGAGCTACTATAAATTATAGTATTAAGCAGAAAGAAGTATTAGGAAGCCCAAAGTATTACAGTCTAAAATAAATGTGTTTGTTAGATGACTGGGAAACTCTGGAATGCCAGAAATGTGGATATATAAAGGTTCTCAGACAGGAATGTATAGAGAAATTGAACACTCGACTGAAGTGACAAATGAAGATCTAAAAATCCCATCCTGTGCTCAACGTACTAATCCTACCGCCCAGTCAACACATCTTACAATAATTTAAAACTTAAATGGTATAGTAAACCCCTCTAGGTTAAACTTAAGCTCATGCATATTGTTAGTACCACAGAGGTTAGTAAAGAAGATATTATCAGCCGTCATACCTCGTCTATCGCTGGATCATCAGTCCCATTGATGATGCAACCATTGCGAAACCGGTAGGGCGACTGCACCAACGATAGACGAGGTATGGCGGCTGATAATAATATCTTAAACTCAAGTGTTTTAACTCATTGTTGACTTTTTTACGTAGACGTGATGGCTACGAACGAAATTTGAACTTGTTATAATAATAATAATGGAATGATCAGATGGTATACGAATTTTGTCATTTCTGTATTGTTGTATATATTAACTTTAAATGTTTTGTTTATCAGAAAATAATAATAAAGAAATATAAAAAAAAAATGAAAGAAGAAATGAAAGAGAGCTAAAGCATGAAGATAAAAGAATAGTGAAAAGATAAAATAATTAAAGTATGAAGAAATATAAGAAATTAAAAAGTAAGAGGGAAGTAAAAGAAGAGACACTTCAATTATAGTATTGATGACAAAGTTGCTTTGTTAAAAATAAAAGCAAGGGAGCACTTGAAAAATATTTTAACTAAGAAGAAAGGCGCTTTTATAATTAAAATTTGAAACTCTTTTTAATTATCGGCTTGAGATTTGAGGAGAACAAAATAATTTTTTGTTTATTTTTTTTATGGGGAGGGGGGGGGGGTAAATTTATAATATAATAATAAAGATGAGATAGCAATATGATCATAAAGATAGGATTATATAAAGTCTATAAAACAAAACCCATCCACTTGGGGGCAATCAAACAAAAACAAATAAATAAATTTAATTGAAAGAACAAAAAGAAAGCCTTTTGTTGTCAGATTTTCTTAAAGAAACCCTAAAAGGAAAAAAGAAAAGAAGGAGGAAAGATTGTGGGGCATAAAGAGATTTGCAGATGGCTTATGGCTTGCTTGCTCAAGGGCAGGTCCACGGGTCCAAGTTTGTTTGGTTGTGTGAGTCAAGTCTTACAGTCATAATATAAAACGACGTGGTGTCTCATCTATTCCACTCTGAACATGAAGCTTCTAAAATAATTCTAACCCTGCGTACATGATTCCTCCAGTAAGTCCAGTGAAAATCTATCAAGCCATCTTATCTAATATTTAGTAGAAAATATTTTTTATAATTGGCCGAAAATGTAAAATCAATAACTCGGTTTTTTGTTAAAAGATTAATAATCATTCACTAAGGATTATAACACACCATCAAACTGCTCGCACCGGTGATATTAATATTTAATTATTAATATCATGATTAATAATGATTATTAATATAATATAATTACTAATATAATGAATGATTAATAATTAACTATTAATAAATAATAATTAATACATTTTTTTTCTTTTTTTGCGATGCTTATGCTGTTCACTTAAAGAACTCAATATTCAAGGTGCAGATAACGAAATGACTTTACAGTAAAGTTTAAGAACCTTTATAAACAGCTGTACCAGTCACCATGTGATCATTCTCGAGCAATAAACTTATAATGCAAACTATACAACACAATATCTAACTTTCTTTAAACTTTCTCACTTTTAACTAATATCTTACGAATACTTCTATATTTTTACTTCCACTGTTACAATCCGATTATTTTCATTTCAACGTGTTCCATCATTAGTGTTAATAAAAAGATTTCACATAAACACATGAAATAACAATCAATGATCAAACCACAATAAGAAATGGGAAAACAAGACTAAGATCTTTCAACCGTAACAAGCGGTCTTCGTCAGAGTCAAAAACCCAACTGAGTTGCCCAACCAACTTAGTTGGGTTTTTGACTCTGACGAAGACCGCTTGTTACGGTTGAAAGATCTTAGTCTTGTTTTCCCATTTCTTATTGTGGTTTGATCATCATTAATGTATTAAACAGTATATTAACTCAATTTCAAGTCAATTGAAATCTGTAGAAGTTAAACTATTAAATTAAACAAGTTTAATTGAAGTAATAAATGAAATGTTATATTTATTTTCATGCTTGGATCTAGAAAGAATATATTTACTAATTATTTTGAATTAGCTTGCGTTTTTAATTTCACCAATGGAATGAAGTGAAAAATTCATATATTCTTTTTATATTCGAACGATTATAACAGTTATCTCAGTAGCGTAACTTTATTATATTAGGACTATAGTAGCACAACTAATATTATAATATTAGGAATATTATATTAGCACAACTTTATTATATTAGGACTATAGTAGTTAACACATTAGCACAATTTTATTATGTTAGAAGGACTATAGTATTTAACATATTAGCACAACTTTATTATGTTAGAAGGACTACAGTAGTTAACACATTAGCACACCTTAACCATTAGAACATCGTTACTTCATTAGCATACAAGTATTACTTGCATGGTAAAGTGAAGGGTAGATGCTAGGATATAGTTTTTTAGAAGACATACATTTTTAAGTCATAAAAAGGGGCTCTAATCATCTATACTGCTTTTATGTAACGCTACTTTATTATAATTTCATAACGTTAACTGTTGTCAATCGTATAATAAAACTGTTATTTTTGGGCTTCTTGGTTTAGATCATTTATTTACCAAATTGTATATCCATAACATAATTTATTTATTTCATTACTTGTGCCATCTTGTAGTATTTACTAATCTACGGGAAGGTGTTAGAAACGAGTCCTTTCTAACTCCTTACCGTAGATCGACTCTCAAAAGAGCAGATGTTAACTTGAAGAAGAACAATAATTATTCGAAACTCCTTGTTAGCTTCATATTAAACTTTTTGTGTTGAGACGTAATTCTTGAAATCATCTATAATTTATTTACTTCCATTTGCATTAAAAATTTATTATAATTATACTAAATTTAGAACATACATCGTGAAAAAGAAACATATGTTTCTTACCATCAACTGCAGTGTGTGTATAGCCATCATGTTCACTACACTCTATGAAATCAGTGTAAGCCCATATAGTGCCTAGTATGTTCCATACTACTTCAGGCACTATTAGAAATATCCTGAAACACAAAGAAAATGTTCTTTATATATCAATTAGAGAAATAAATGTGTTGTTTATAGTGACAGTCTGTCTGCAGTAAACAATCTCTAACAAGAGCTGCTATGTTCTAGTATACCTACCATTTGAATTACAGGTGGCGATTTGTTTACACGCGCACATTTCGTATTCCAGTAGATTTTGTCATCAGCAGATCTATACTACAGTATTTGGCATTATTGTTATTGTTAATATTAATATTATTATTATTAAATACACAAAATTTGCACATTTAATGTAACCTTCTAGTTGGAAGGTTTAGCCTTGCTTCTATTGTTATTCTATTAAAACATCATCTATTCTATAGTTCATTATAGAACAGGGCGATCTGTAATTGTTCAAGTGGTGAGATACAAGTCACTACACTTCAGCCGACTTAACTGAAGTCCCTTTAAAAGGCTTTCAAACTAATTTTAGAAATTTCAATTTCATATATAATAACCTGCTGCTATCAGCATTTAATTATAAATAGCTCATGTATTTCGAATTATTCCAAGAAACAATATAAATATAATCTGTAGATATACATATTAGCATTTAAAAGTAAATTTATTTTCACAAATTAAAATTATAATAAGAATGAGTTTTGTAAAATTAATTAAAATATTTTATATTTCAAAAGAATTATGCGAACAGATTTAACTATTTTGATTATTTCAAAAAAAAAACCATGTAAATTTAAAGTTTAATGTATTGATTATTCTAGTATTTGTTGGAAGTTCTGTTTTTATAATCATTGAAAGTGAAGACCAAAATATTGATTATTAATTATATCTAAATTTTACTGTTTCTATTTGATAACCAATCGGATGATATCGATAATACCTTTCGATGCATTTAATGTATCGATAATAATATAATTAAATTAGTGTTCATAATTTAATTTATTAGTTACGGTATTTGTCTTAAACTCTAAATATGAGTACAATTTTATCAATAAATTACAAAATGGAGAGTACTATACTAAAATTAATCGAATAGTTCAATTCATTTTGAGTGAGTTGAATGTAAATGTAAGTACTAGTAAAGTTATGTATCGACCACTGCGGGTCTTACTTGGTATTTTAAGTAGCACTGTTTATTTTAAAAACTTGCAGACGTGCCCATCTTTGACAGATGTTTTACAAAAATTCAAAGATGATACGCAATATTTAATAATATTATTAGAAATTATGGAAAGTATAAAATATCATTATTAGTATAATCCATAACTGTCATTAGATCTTTAGTCTCTTTTACGTTTCGCAGCTTTAGATACTGACCTCAAATTTGAAGTCATTCTAGGCATAGTTCTTATTTAGAATGCGGCTCGGTAGGATTTACTTTTTTAAAAAGAGAAAATTATGATACACGCAAACAAAATTAAAATCAACTAACAATACTTAATTGCTACAGTAAAAATACCTGTGTATCTTTAGCTATATACCTGTATACCTGTGTAGCTAACCTAACACAGCTTAAAAGCCCATAACTTCGATTTCGAGTTGAATTGTCAATCTATTCAAATCTTAGCTTTTGAGTTAGTCATACAAAAACCTATTGTCAAAGTTTCAGTTTGTTATCACTTATGGTAGATGAGTTTGCTTGTGACAAAATTTTAGGACAAACAAACGAGAAATTCTAAGGGTGAATTCGGTTTCTCTAGTGCAGGGGTTCTCAATGGGGGTAAAATTCACCCCCAAGAGTAAATTTTGATTTTCCAGGGGGTGAATTGTGACCACAGTAAGTTTACAGAGTGAGGAAAACTATCGTAGGTTTTTGATTAGTAAATTTGGGGTGCAAGCCTTCTTTTATACATGTTTTGTTGAACGACCTTTGTACTGTGGCATGAATAAATTTCATAGTCCATCTTTCCAGTTTGGAAACTAGTGTATTTAGTACCAGAAAGATTTAAATCAAAGGTGAGAAAACTGGAAAGATGGACTATGAAATTGATTCATGTCACAGTACAAAGGTCGTTCAACAAAACACACACACATATATATATATAACAGATTCAATAATATATCGACCGTTTGATAGAATAGGTGTGTTCTCTAATCGGGGTTCGGTCAATTTTCCAGGATAAAAAATCAAACTCTCGTTGCCAACGTTTCGGTTTTATTTAAAACCTTTTCCATAGGCAGAAGTAAGAATTTTTTAACTAAGAAAATGAAATTTACATTATTTAAAGAAACAACAATGTTAGCCGGACAAAACCTTCGACTAGACTAATAAGATAACATTACAAAAAAAATGTAAGATTTTTGTACTGTGTACATAAGATTTTCTTTGTAATGTTATCTTATTAGTCTAGTCGAAGGTTTTGTCCGGCTAACATTGTTGTTCCTTTAAATAATGTAAATTTCATTTTCTTAGTTAAAAAATTCTTACTTCTGCCTATGAAAAAGGTTTTAAATAAAACCGAAACGTTGGCAACGAGAGTTTGATTTTTTATCCTGGAAAATTGACCGAACCCCGATTAGAGAACACACCTATATATATATTTATAAACATGAATGTGTGTCTGTCTGCCTATACTCAATAGATTCAAAAACCATACAAAGCCAATCCAATACAAATACACATCCAATAGCCGTGAAAATTTGAGAAATTATTAGGTATATCCCCGGGAAGGTTTAAGTACATTTTTTTTATAATAAGAGTTATGTTTCTAGTTGTAGGTGCTACAACTGAAATTTTACAAACAAATAATAAAAACTGAAATTTTGTTTTGGAATAATCACCTGCCCTACTGGTCGGATTTGTTTGCATTGTGATTTACATTGTTTTCATTGACTTGGATAGTTTTTAAGTGAAATAAAATTGTTATTTAGAGGTTTTTTTTTTATAAACAATTTGAAATGTTCTAATGAGTTAAGATAATATGTTAGAACAATAAAATTGTTAAATCTAAAAAAATTAACTCCAATCTAACATATATTTTCTGATGAATTCCTTGCTGTGATGGATAGTTGTCGAACAAGTGTTTGACTAATCAAACAAAACGTAAGTTGGCTCTTAACTTTGTTTGATAGTAAAGTTAAGTTTACTCCAAACTTTTTATGTTAGTTTTTATTCCTTTTTGAATTCAATTTTTATCGGTAAGGCAGAACAGCGTCTGTTGGGTTAGCTATTATGTTAATAATTAAAAACCAAATTAAGCTTAGCTAAAGGTAACATGACATTTACTGACAGTTGGCGGTACGAAGTTCGCAGGGTCTGCTAGTATTTTATATATTCATCAATAATTGTAATTAGCAATTAATTTGTAATAATCTATTACAAACATAATCAATGTAAAGTTGTTAAAGTGTATATACTACTTTGGAAAGAAGAGGGGGTGTGAGAAATGACTTTGCGGGAAATAGCGAGAGGGATGAATGAGGCTAAAAGCTGAGAACAAACACCTGTGATGGTGTATAAAACATAAAGATAACTTGAAATCAGTCAGTTCTAAGCAATGTATAGACAAAACCTTTCTTTTATATATTATATATATAAATTTAGTTATAGTATGTAAAAAATTGAATGTTGTCAAAATACTCGAAGTACTTTTAAAAAAAAATAAAAATAAAGTACCTAAAGTAAATTGAAAGAAAAATACATTAGAGAGAACATTAATACCTGTACAATCAATGATCAAACCACAATAAGAAATGGGAAAACAAGACTAAGATCTTTCAACCGTAACAAGCGGTCTTCGTCAGAGTCAAAAACCCAACTGAACACTAGATGCAGAAAACATCTGGTGAGGAGTTGAGAAGAGTGGGAGGGAAGAGTGGTATTTTAAAAGGGTGAAGGGTATTTTAAGGGATATTTTAAAAGGGTCTTATTCTTAGTCTTGTTTTCCCATTTCTTATTGTGGTTTGATCATTGATTGTTATTTCACGTGTTTATGTGAAATCTTTTTATTAATACCTGTATATGAGCACATCAAACAATCACGTTTGTTAACTAAATGAACAAAGGTGAAACATTTCTGGAGAATACTATAAGTTATTATATTGTTTAGTTTTTTTTTTATGGAATCAAAATGAATAGATGGTATTCCTAGGGCGTTAGGTAGTAAAGATAAATTTAAACCTCTTCAATTACAACAGTAGTTGGTAAATAGTGTTGGTATGTTTACAACAAAAAAAATAAAATAAAATAACCTGATGTACCACTACACGTTTTTTGTTCAGCTGAATTATGAATATGACCTTTTTCCAAAGTTAATTCAATTTAAAATACTTAAAAAAAAATCGTAATAAATTATTGCCAAATGAATGAAGTCCAGAAATTATTGGTTGGAATAGTAACAACAATTATTACAAAATATTGTATTAAAAGCGATAAACTTTACTGAGATGAAGTTAATAATCAGCTATTACAAGTGAACTAAGACAGTTTGAAATACAGGCACTCTATTCACAACAGGGGAGCAGACAGATAAATAGATACTAGGTTTTGCACTTTGCTAATTTACTATTACGAAAGTAGAACTCTTTGATATCTGTTTTTCAGTTCGATGAATAAGGATCAATTTTTTTTAATAAATTAATAAAAAATAAATAAATTAATAAAAATTAATATTTTTTTAAATTTGTTTTACATTTAAATTTGACGAGTTTAGAATGAGTAGGAAAATTAGAGCCTTACAATTCAAAATGATTGATGTTTGGTAATATTTATAGAACGAAAAGACAGGCTGACAAAACAATTTTTATATTTGAGCCGCTTATTTTGAAAGTGGCCTAATTCCATTTATGTTAAAATCGAGATATTTAAGGGTTTGCGTTTTACAAAATTTAAAAATATTGTCATTTTATTTATCAACTAATTTTTGTTATAAAAATTCTTAGTAATTTTAAATAAATTTTGTACAATTTGCTGCAAAAGGTAAAGATAACGTAAAAATGTAATTATTTAAATAGCTAGCTAAATTTTTTTGGAAAATGGAATTAGGCCACTTTCAAAATAAACGGCTCATTTATAGATTGTCTATATTTCTGGCTTTTATTTAATAACTCTATATCTTTTATTTTATAAACTAATATAAAAAAACAGTTATTGTGTGATGTTTACTCATGATTAGAGAGGAAAAGAAACACTAAGTCTACCAAACAACACACAAACAAAAAAAGGATTTAATTTTGATAAGACGTTTTGAAAACTTACTGTTCATCGTCAGATTGCATCTACAATACATACAAAAATATACAAATTTGAAATTCAATAAAGAGAAAACAACTAAAATTTAAACTTTTTCCTAAAGGAGTACGTAACCTTTTTTTAGTTTATATTTTAGTTAAAATTTTGGTTGTTTTTTCTATATTTAATTTTTTTTTTGAGTTTGGGAAGATTTAGTGTTTCTTTTTCTCTCCAATCATTATATAAAAGAGTTAGATATCTGCATCAATCAGATCTGATGATGAATTGTTAAAAATGTGTCCCCGGTGGAGAAACTTTTGTGTGGAAACTTAATATTTCTTCTCCTTAATCTAATCAAGAGTAAATACTTTTGCAATATATGATTGGATAACTCGTGAGTTAAAATCATATCTGTGAAATTATTCTGATTTTTAAAAATATAATTTTCTTATATGAGTACCTCTAATTAATAACTAATTAGTACCTCTAATTAATAACTAATTAGTACCTCTGACTAATTAGTAGTGATTACTGTCAGAAAGCATGTAAGTTTTTCACTCAACTTATCCTAAAGACACTAAAACGAACACACATATATAAAAGCTAGTCTTATTTGTACAATGTCAGTATTTTTTTTTTTTTTTTATAAATTAAAAGACTTATCTGAGCACTTGGAGTTGTTATTGGCAACAATGGCATTTGATGCTGATGAAAAAGTATAGATGAATACATCTCTTATTTCGGAAAAGAATAAATAGCGTCATTGAATAAAAACAGCCAGTTATGGGGGGGTGGGCAGGGATTCCTCAAAATTTATATTTAGCAATATTAATATATCGCTATTGATGCAAACTTGACAAAGTCATAACAAAAAGATAAACAACATAATAAAGATGATTATCCCTTTATGATACTCATATGATGATAATGTAAATCATAAAGATGATTTTGATTAATCAAAAAGAATATCGTAAAATTTGACCTTTACGATATTTGAACATTCAACGATATTCGATCAGCCGTGCTACACTACTACTCAGCTAATGGTGCTAGACTCTTTGAGGGTTGTCTCGTCAAAAAACTCAACTCTGCCTTCGGAAATTTATATTTTCATTATATAGGATATAAGAAAACACATAATTTATTATTAGAAACTAAACTAATTTTTACTGGTCCATAATAGAGGATGAATATATCAGTTATAAATAAAAAGATTTCACATAAACACGTGAAATGACAATCAATGATCAAACCACAATAAGAAAATAGACTAAGATCTTTCCCATTTTCTTATTGTGGTTTGATCATATCAGTTATAATATTCTCAGTGTCAAACGTTATATTCATTCTTTTTATGCTGTATGGAATAATGTTTTTTATTAGTTGTTTGCAAAGAAGTTGCAAAATTTCAATACTGTATGAAATGTATTATTCGATAAAATTTTTTTTTATTGATATTTTTGTCTGGAATACTATAGAAATGCTTTCTTGTTTTATTTTGAATTACCGACAAAACATAATTTATTTGGAATATTTTCATACGTTTATAGTGTTTTATAAAAATGCCTTTTCTTGGATTTTGAATTGCCGACAAAACATAATTTATTTGGAATATTTCGATACGTTTATAGTGTTTTATAAAAATGATTTATTGTTAAATTTTGAATTGCCCACAAAACATATCTTATTTAGAATATCTCCATTTATTTATAGTGTCTTATAGGGTTTACCGATGATAAATATAGCTCTGCGAAGGTCTGCAAAGGGTGGGAACCCTTGCCCTATTGAGTTTAGTTGTTTATTTGTTATACGAGTTGGAGAAAAGGTTCAAGTAGTTTGTTATTTAAGCCGCAGTAGCGATCCCCAGAGAATGGGGTTTTTGTCTCTTAAGTTCACCTTAGGACACTGACCCTGCCAGAAGGTGAACAGAGAATATCTTTCTTATAAATCGACCATTCTTTTCTTCCGAGATATTATTACACTCACAATGGTTGGGCTGGTAAAAAAAAAGGGTAACCCCTAGTCTATCACTGAGACGAATGCCTGATAGTTCAAAGGAGATAAGCGAAAGCTTGCATTCATACTGCCTACAAAAAAGCTATAATCAAACTCAACTTTTCTCTAAGTAAACTCAGTAACAGAAATTATTTTAATAAACGATTTATTTCTACTGTTTATATGATATGTACAAAATCTTATTGAGAAATATATCATAGTGATAAAATAACATGTTAGTTTCGAGCCACGACAAACGTTTTGAAGTTATATACCCTCTAAATCAGTGTTTCCCAAACTTTTTCGAGCGACCGCCCCCTTGGGTGCGTAAACCTATACTCAACACTCCTCAATAATCAGAATCATAGACTGAATAACGAAATGGGTAACATTTTAATAATTAAATTAATATAATGACTAATCGAATATTTATTTATAATCCAATATATGTCTTGTTTATAACATATTTATGCAAAAGAATTAATACACAATAAAAGAAACTTAGATGAGAATATACTTTTAACATAAAAATAAATTATCAAAACAAATAATTTTAAGAAACCTTTTCCTAGAAGTTTACATGTGGTGTTTTCACTTAAGTTTAGAAATTATATTGCATGAAAATTTTCAATTTATGGAAATAGAATCCCCAAATCCTTTTTGCATTAGCGCCCCCCCGATATCAAAGCACAGCCCCCAGGAGGGCAGTACCGCCCACTTTGGGAAACACTGCTCTAAATTGGCAGTGATTCAAGAATGAAATGAAACAGGAAACAATAGTTTAATATAATTCTATGATTGAACAAATGAAATTACAACTGAACATCAGATTGTAGCATCAATTCAAATTTATTTTTCATCAAGTCATTAAACAAAATTAAGATGTATTATGTTTAAAGAAATCGTAATTAAACAAAATAAGCTATTCGCTTAAATTCACTTTCCTCATAATACAAATAAGAACCGTAAATTAAAAACAATGATTCATTATATTAAGTAATAAATAATAAAATACTAACAAATAAGTCCATCAATATGTAAACAACATTCATAATGACTAATATAATTTTTTTATAGTATTTATTACTTACAAAATAATGACTCACTTTTTTTTTTGTTATATTCAATGAATCCTCTATTACTTTAAAAAAAAGAAATAACTTATAGGTCCTTCAGTTACCTATGGATCATTCCTAATGGTATAGATTCTTTGGACAGATACATTACATTATTATTTATTACTTGTTGTAGGGTAAAAATCTAATGAAATGGTCTCCACATATAAAACTTTTAATGATATAAACAACGCGTTTCGAACACGTAGTGTTCTTCTTCAGGCATTAACTAAAAAATACAATGACACCAGAGAGTTATCTATAGTACAATTGTATTTTTTAGTTAATGCCTGAAGAAGAACACTACGTGTTCGAAACGCGTTGTTTATATCATTAAAAGTTTTATATATGGAGACCATTTCATTAGATTTTTACCCTACAATGAGTAAATACCACATAATAACAGATTGCACTACAATAGAATTTATTACTTGGTAACAAATTGGTTATTAATGTTTTCAAAATAAAACTATATAGGAAATTTATAGTTATAACTTTGTAATATAAGTATGATATGACCTGTTATCATGACGCAACTTATATTTTCTGAAGCAATAAGTTTAAAGAATGTTTTTTTCCTCTCAGCTATGTACGATCACTTTCTTAGCTTGTTACTATACTGTACAATGATGATAAGGAAATCTGTTTTTAACGGTTTATTTTTGATTCATTTTGAGGTTTGCTGAACTGATTTTTGATAATGCATGCTTGTCTGTGGAAAGGTGGGCCTATTGAACCGTTTTAAGCCCTGATGTGTATGAGTGTAAGTTTATTGGTTTTATCGGGTATTGGTATATTGTAAGTTGCAAAAAAAATATAAATATATAATTATAGTTCTAATCAACAATAAAATAATCGAATAAGTTGAAAAAATAAAATGTAGATAGACTAGTCGGGCAACCCCCCTCCAATAGACTAACACTCGGTCAGTACTTAGTTGTTAGATACAGATGGAGTTGTTCCGTCTACATAGAACTTCATAGATAGAGTTGTTCGATATATGAACTCCATAGATGGGCTTGTTTCCTTTATCCTTTATATCAATTCCACAGATGGAGTTGTCCCATCCATATGAACTCCATAGATACAAGATTTTACATAAACACGTGAAATAACAATCAATGATCACACCACAATATGAAATTGGGAAAAAAATCTAAATCTTTCTCTCTGTTTTTCCCATTTCATATTATGGTTTGATCATGAACTCCATAGGTGGCGTTGTTCCGTCTATATGAACTCTATAGACGGAGTTATTCCATCTATTTGAACTCCATAGATGGAGTTGTTTCATCAATATGAACTCCATAGACGGCGTTGTTCCTTCTATATTAACTCCAAACTTGAAGTTATTCCGTCTATATGAACTCCATAGATGGGCTTGTTTCCTTTATATCAACTCCACAGATGGAGTTGTTCCATCCATATGAACTCCATAGATACAAGATTTTACATAAACACGTGAAATAACAATCAATGATCACACCACAATATGAAATTGGGAAAAAAATCTAAATCTTTCTCTCTGTTTTTCCCATTTCATATTATGGTTTGATCATGAACTCCATAGGTGGCGTTGTTCCGTCTATATGTACTCTATAGACGGAGTTATTCCATCTATTTGAACTCCATAGATGGAGTTGTTTCATCAATATGAACTCCATAGACGGCGTTGTTCCTTCTATATGAACTCCAAACTTGAAGTTATTCCGTCTATATGAACTCCATAGATGGAGTTGTTTCATCTATATGAACTTCATTGATGGAGTTATTTCGTCTTATGAACTCCATAGATGGAGTTGTTTCATCTATATGAACTTCATTGATGGAGTTATTCCGTCTATATGAACTCCATAGATGGAGTTGTATCATCTATATGAACTTCATTGATGGAGTTATTTCGTCTTATGAACTCCATAGATGGAGTTGTTTCATCTATATGAACTTCATTGATGGAGTTATTTCGTCTTATGAACTCCATAGATGGAGTTCATCTATATGAACTTTATTCATGGAGTTATTCCGTCTATATGAACTCCACAGATGGAGTTGTCACATCCATATGAACTCCATAGATACAAGATTTTACATAAACACGTGAAATAACAATCAATGATCACACCACAATATGAATTTGGGAAAAAAATCTAAATCTTTCTCTCTGTTTTTCCCATTTCATATTATGGTTTGATCATGAACTCCATAGGTGGCGTTGTTCCGTCTATATGAACTCTATAGACGGAGTTATTCCATCTATTTAAACTCCATAGATGGAGTTGTTTCATCAATATGAACTCCATAGACGGCGTTGTTCCTTCTATATGAACTCCAAACTTGAAGTTATTCCGTCTATATGAACTCCATATATGGAGTTGTTTCATCTATATGAACTTCATTGATGGAGTTATTTCGTCTATATGAACTACATAGATGGAGTTGTTTCATCTATATGAACTTCATTGATGGAGTTATTCCGTCTATATGAACTCCATAGATGGAGTTGTTTCGTTTATATGTAACGATAAATATAGAATTGTTTGGAAAGCCCTCGAGTGAATTAAAAAAAATTACGAGTAAAATGATTTATAATAATTTTAAATAGAATTAATTATGTGTGGGATAAAAGAACTCATTAGTTTTGGATAATATTGAAGCACGAAAGACATACATTAATTATCTTGTTTATCAAATCGGGTTATGACTTTAAGTGGGTTCCAAGTCACTTGGAGGTGGAGGAAAAGAAATTGTTGAAATGGTGGTCAGAGAAGCGGTTAATACCATTGATTTGTAGGATGTCCTACTCATGTATTTGATAGAAAATGCAAAAAAGTGCTGTATGGGAAATGGAAACATGGCTTTGATTTTCATCTTGTGAGAGTTATTGGGACTTGTGGAAGGAGTAGAGCATGTAAATTGACGTGACCTGGTCTTCATTAGCGGACTGATAATAGGGTGCACTACTCTCTCACGCGCAGCTATTTACTAGAACAAAGTCGTTGCACTCTGTGTTCACTACGTGAAGCTGTTTTCACGATATATTACATTTTACAAGCTTGTCTAGCGCTTGATGGCTAGAAAATAGCTCTTGATATACAATAACTGAGCTTGTGGCTTCCAATAGCAAATTTGAGCGTATTGAGAACTTAATAAAATAAAAAAAAAAATGTTTAGATTAAATTTATAAATATCGCTAATGACCAAAGCAGGTGAAGTGTCTTAGAAGAAAAAAAGTTATCCACATCTAGGACTGCTGATCTCTTCAATTTCACTAAGATCCATCCGCGATACTTTATATTTTAGTTCTAACGAAGTACAATCAGTTATTATGTGGTATTTACTCATTGTAGGGTAAAAAGCTAATGCATTAGGGTAAATCATTAGATAATTGTTAGTTAGAAAATCATTAGATGTCATTGTATTTTTTAGTTAATGCCTGAAGAAGAACACTACCTGTTAGAAACGCGTTGTTTATACCAACGACCAACGAATATAACCACGCACTATAGTGCACGTCGTAACTAGCAGTTCCATACCAGAGGCCTTCTACTGCTTGATTACTGTGCTACTATAACTTGGAATGTCATATATATTGTTCATGTCGGATATTAAGTTTATACCATTAAATTTTTATATGTGGAGACCATTTCATTAGCTTTTTACCCTTATATTTTATTTTAGATAAAATAAGTTTTATCTAAAACTGAGACCATTGAAGGTTTTATTGCTTTCCACACATTCTTCTAACATGAATGCTTATAAAGTTATGGAGTTCCATGGTGTATATGGCTATCTTGTACGTACTTCTGGAGAAAGTCCACTTTTAGAGACAATAAGAACTTTTAGATACACTACTATCTACTCATACTTATCTTAAAAAAATATCAATAAAAATTATCTAAAATAAACTTAGGGGAATTAGAAGCGTATAAATCCGTCAACATCTTAAGTCAAAAAAGTATTATTTTTCGATAATCACTGTAGCTTATTTACAATAAAGGAAAAAATCGTTCTTTATATTATTGTTTGCAATTTTTGAAGAATTTAGATATCATACTTTAATAGAAATACGATTACTAGTTTAAACTCCAATTACATTATAACGTAAAAAGACAACACTATTTTATAGTTTTCTAAAATTAACTGTATTTTCAGTACGCGTCAAAAGACATTAATTAACCTAAACGTTACTTTTAATTATTTAATCTTATACTTTTTTTATGATTATAGTTGTATGCACTGACCTTTTTCCATATTCTATATTATGTTATATTCCATATTGTCATAAAAAAATGAAAATATTTCGTATTTTTTGGTGTATTTTGCATTATTCCATTTGGAATATTCTATATTCCACTGACTAATTATATTTCATATTCTCATAAAAAAAATGAGAATATTTCGTATTTTTTGGTGTATTTTGTATTAGTCTATTTGGAATATTCCATATTCCACTGACTAATTATATTCCATATTCTCATAAAAAAATGAGAATATTTCGTATTGTTTGGTCTATTTTGTATTAGTCTATTTGGTGTACTCCATATTCCACTGACTAATTACATTTTATATTCTCATATAAAAATAATAATATTTTTTATTTTCAATAAAAAAAATGGTGATGAATATTACTTTAGTGTTCAGATTTGTCTTATTGGACCTTTGAAGGTTTTATTGTTTTTCAGACATTCTTTCATGAACGCTAATAAGGTTATGGATTTTCATGGGGTATATGTCCGCCTTGCATGTACTTCTGTAGGATTGGTATTACTGTAGAAACGCCAATGATGCCAAGCGGGTCTGCTGGCCTTGGCAATAGTACGTATTCCTTTTGACCAGGATATCCGGGAAATGTTTGATAGTTGTTCGCTAGTAACACGACTCTAGTCATTGGCTACAGGGCTTCAAACTGACAATAGTGATTTATAATTATTTCCAAGTCGGTGTAAAATAATTATAACCTGAAGTGCATTTGCAATGCTGAGTAGAGCAGCAAAGTGTATCCTCTTCTTCACCTCTTAATTGTTTAAAACAAGGGTCTCTAAACACTTCCTCTCTTGGACGACGTATTATATCTATACAGGTTTAAAGTGCTTCTATTTTGCGATTTCTTCTATGCTGTATACTTTATAAGTCCAATCAACAATGTACCATAAATTGCCAAGGAGAATCATATTAAGTATCAAAATTTAAGTTAGTCCTTATAAAAATAAGTATTTATTAACTAAAAGTTAATAAAAAAAATGAAACTCTAGAAAATACAAAAAAAAATTAATATTTTGAAAACAATATAAAATGTGAGAACACGTTTTTAAATCAATCAATCTACATTAAAATGTTGAGATTCGTAAAATAGTTGGAAATTCGTTTCCTAAGAATATGTTTTATCTGATCAATAAGTTTTGCTCTTGTGAATGGATTTTTTTTTTTTTTTTTTTTTTTTTGGTTAGAAAACAGCATGCTCCACCCGAAGGCACCACACGCATCAAAATCTTCAATGCTACACAACAATCTCCATCATGCTATGCAAATACAGCTTAAACAACAACAAAATAACCACAATGACAACAGAGCACACAGATAATACAGGCTATCATAATCAACCCAGTAAATTAAAATATTTGTTAACCACTTCCCCGAAGGCACCGACTAGGCCCTCCTCCAACAAAGCTGCAAGCTGCGGGGGCCACGCACCTCCGGCAGTCACCACTTAATTAAAATGGATTGTTTTAATTAAAATATTTATCATGGTATTCATTTACAATAATTTCAGTTAAAATTACCAATGATAAAATCCATTTAATGTTTATTTCACAATGAAATTCTATTATTAATGTAAAATTAAGAAGTGTTTACAAACTGTTTAATTAATGCATGTAATATAATGTGGAACGTGCTGCCATAACATTTAAAAATAAAAAAAAATCCCCGTCGTGACCATTTTGCTATATCTGTTTTAAAGATGGTGCTAGAACTTTGTTGTCACAGCGCAAGTGCTTATAACTGCTGTCAATGTCGTAAACACTTGTAAACCAAACAGTTGTGTATTTGGAGGTAGGTAGGTACTTTGCAGTGGCAGTCCCACACACATATGCCGAAATTGGATCCTTTGTGATACCACAAAATGAAGATTGATTACTGCATTTAGAGTCCTAAATTATTTAGAGTAGGGATGTTTAACGAGTTCTTGGAATCGTACAGGCTTGGGATTGATGGCTTAACGTCCTCTCGAGGAATGACCTCGCAAGTGAATGAATTCAGGGCCAGAGTGGGTATCGAACCCCAGACCTACTAGTTTAGAGGCGAACACCTTAACCACTAAGACTAAGATAACCTGGCCCCTCCGAATTTGGGGGGGAAACAATTACGATATGTTTCAATCATCAAACCGTATGAACTAGGACAGCGGACGTTGATATACCCGACTTTAGAGAACTGGACTTTGGATCAATATGGAAATCACAATAATCATTGATGGACTATCTTCATAATTATATTAATACTACCAGAGCACTTGGCCATGTGTACACTAATTATAAATAACAGGTGTTTACTTGATTGTGATAAGAAGAGGCACATGTCGTCGAGGGTGAAGGTCAATGATAGATCCTTTGGCGCTTCGGTTAATAAGTAGAAGAAGGAGGATACAGTTGAGGGACAGAAGCGCTAGCTTGCCTACTAAGTAGGCTCTAACCAGGTGACCACCATCGGAGCAGGAGTCGGCTAGGAAGTAGTACCTTCCAGCTGCCACTCCTGTCAGCACAGTCCTGAAACAACAAACAATCAATGCCAACAGCAAAACCCATTTCAATTAAAATATATCGGGAATAAATTAGAAAAACAAACAAGTGAAAAGAATTGCCATGAAATTCAGCTGACTGCGCCTATTACCGTCTTTTTCCGAAAATAAGTCCTAGCGTGATTTTCGGTACGTTTTGGACTATAAGCGCTCCCCTGAAATAGGCCCTAGTTAAGATAATGTAAAAAATATAATTCATTAAAAAATTGCTGTTGAATGTAGTACGTATCTCTAGCTGTCGTAATATTTCACAGGATTCTTTGGAAAAAAATATTCCAACAAATTCCTTGTTTACCTCTAAAGCTTAGAATACAAGAAGTATTCATTTAACAATAGCTATATTACAAGACATAAGAGATTCAGACCAATGATTCTACAGGAAATAGATTTGGAGGAAAATCAGAACAGAATTTAAAATTTTGATAATTTATGACGATGTTCCAGAAGATGAAATGACTGTAATCGAATAAATTTAAATTTCTGTATAAAATAAATATTAAACAAGAAATATGTAAATCTATTTAATGTACTTGAATCCCTCTCCCGAGAATTAAAAATCCCTAGCACGGATTTTGACCTAAAAATAAAGTAAGACAGTATCTTATTTTCGGGAAAAGACGGTATAAGAAACCTCATACTGAGCAGCCTTTGATTACCTTCGTTTTATTATTTATACAAAAAACTCCTGGGAACCCCAGGATTCTTGGAATAGGTTAGGCTAGTTTAGGTTGCAGTGGCCGTCTCACGAGAGAAAAAACACATGGGCCAAAGATTATCGCTTTGTGAATAGTATTATACTTTTGTGAATATACTAAATTGACCTAACTCATGTGTTTTTAGAGCTGGGATATTTAATTAGTATTTGACACTGTACAGGCTTTCGACTGATGACTTAATGTCCTCTCTCAGGGACAATGTTTTCAGATTTGTGTCACCTCTCAAGCGAATAAATCAAGTCGAACACTGGAATCTACCAGTCCAGAGGCGAGCAGGTAAGCTACTGAGCTACCCTGACCCCCGAGTACTATAACAAAAGTAAGGCAGGGATTTTTAATCCTGTGAATACCACGTACTCGTTGATGAACCTACTATAAATTTATATAAAGCAAAATTTGATGCATACATTTTGTTATATGGTAAAATTTAGAATCTCTAGTTTAGAGAAGAAACTCCGCAATAAATAATCTCATACTTTTTTTTTAAAAATAAGTTAATTTTTTTTATATAATTTATGAATATGAAAAAGACTGCATTACTTATGCATGAAAGGAATGAGAATAAGAATATGGGGAGTGAAAGAGGGAGAGAAGAGGAGAGGAGAGAGAGAGAGAGGGGGAGAGAGAGAGAGAGAGGGAGAGAGGGAGGGAGGGGTAATGGAGGGAGGAAGAGAAACCTATAACCTGTTTTTATATGTCATTCCTTTCTAATATAACAAATAAAAAAATCAATTTTTTTATTTTTAATTCGAGCTCTTTAACTAAATCTGGACACCAGCTGTATATCCCCATAATAAGGATACGAACTGTACCTAGAGTTTTTCCATCATTAACCTTAAAGAGACAGACTTTCCCTTTTTTTAAAACAAATACCGTCCTAATTTTACAAAAAAAAAATACGGTTTTTGGTAATAAAAGTTTATGGATTAGAAAAAAAAAAGAATGAAAAATAGAGAATAAGATGGCAATAATAAATATGAAAGAAACAATAAATCAGAAGATCTCCCGACGCGGTTAACATAGGTGAACATAAGAAGTCATATTCTCTAACAACGGGCAAGATCCAGACGAATACTAAATTTGTTCCAGGAAACAGCAATGCTGTTATGGCTTTCTTAGATTTTGTTAGACATATGGAAAACAAAGAAATCTACTTTGTAGAAATTCAGACAGACAGAAGAAAATCTACACTGATCTAAACAGCTTTGTTCATTGTTCTATCAATTCTTTTCGATTATTTTCTCCCTACAATACTGACAAATTTGTAACCTATGAATGTTCTATTAATAAATAAATCTATTTTTTTTCAAATTAATTTAGTTTTAGAATATTTAAACAAAAAAAAAACTGAAATCAAAAACGACGTGATGATAACAATCAGTTTGCAGTAGACTGTGACGATGAGCGTCCGTTTGGCATTACTGCGAAAAAACAAAGAAATACACAATAATTATCTCATATACGAGTACATGCTAACATTCGTGCGCACATACACGCACCTTGATCACACTAAAACCCCACATTTACTATTAATTCATTTAGTTTCTTAAACTGTCATAAATTACCAAAAAGATATAGTACGTATTACTGATTGAATACTTCTATTGGAGACTGCAGAATTTTGCAACCTTTTCCAGGTCTTAAGACGCATAAAACCCAGAATTTTTCTGTGATGAATAAAATTATTCTATTTGAATAAATTACTTGCATGTTATACAACCAATAAAAGTAAAATGTGCTTAAGCATCTTTCGCATACAAAACTGCTAGTCATGCTAACACTGTTGTTGTAAACAGTATTCAATACACCATCTAACAAGCATAATAATTTCGATTACAACAATTTCCTCGTATAAATAATTGAATATCTTAGTATTAATGTTACAAGGAAAGTAAACTATATTTGTTTTAAACAATTCAAGGTCACGGAAAAAGTAATCTAATTGTGAATAAGAAAATGTCTAAATCTTAAATTTTCTGCCAAAACTTAAGACCGGAAAATAGAGATTCATGTCAGATTTCGATTTTTTTAAGTTCACAAAATATTTTGTGATTGTCATAACGAAATTAACATAAACTTCAATGTGCTGTAGTAATGCTACTTTCAAGTAATTGAATTGATATAAACTTCAATGTTCAAGAGTTCCTGGCGTAAAAAGTTGACAGTCAAAATTTGTTTATAGAAATAATTTCACTGAGTTGATTTCTTTACGTCGTGAAAAAAAACGTATCAGCCAGCCATGGAAAGCCTGAGTCTTGAACCATTTCGGTAGACAGAGGTTAATGAAAGCTAATGCGTAATTCTGTAAGTTTTGAAACCCTCTAACATCTCTACAAGACTCATAGTTTAGGAAACTCCGATCTTTAGGAAACTATGCAATCCAAGGAAACCCACATCGCTGTAGAGCTATCACCTCTTCACAAACTATCTTGTATTCCAATCCTCTAATTAAACTTTTATTTTTATTGATTGCATTACGGTTGAATTGAGATATTGCTAAAAAGGGCAAGGCTCATCTTCATGGCTTAAAGCCTGCAATTGTAATTAGGTGTATTAGTCTTTTTGTGTGATGTGGTATCGTGGGACCCGCCTCCGCGAGGTCCACCTTGGGCACTTGACGGACTTCAGCGCGGCCTTGCTTCGGTAAGGCTGTCGTGGACTCCCTCAAGTGGCGAAAGGGTCTCACGTAAAAAAGCATCGATCTGTAGTGCTTTGTATCATGGAGTGGCCGAAAGGTTGAGATACATGAATACAAATCAAGACAGATATTGCTAAAAACAGTAAAAAAGAATATATTTATATATATCAAAATAGTAAAGCATTTTTTTACAATAAATAAAGCAGAATAGAAAAAGTTTTATTTTTATTACATTTTATCATTATATTGTTTACAAAATTTTTATTACATGCATTTTTACATACAATTCAAGCTTAAGGTTAGATTAACCACAAATTTGTACCCAGTCTCCAAATAGTGAAATCAATTGTGAAATTGCTAAGTCGACATAGTTGTCGGGACAAATTAAAACATATATATAATATCAAATCAAGGTTACTTGATTTGATAGAAGTTTTTTTTTATGATTTGTGTGTATTTGTGTCGGAGTAATTGGTTGAACATAACCAATGAAAAAAATTGCTTATTACGTGTGTGAAAAAAATTTGTACACGCGCAATTTAATAAATCATATTTATATTGCATCGAAAAATAGCCCTTATAATTATGACTTCTTGTATAGTTTTGCCCAATATTCCATTGTGAGAAAGTTTTTTAATATTTAAATTCCATTTTTTCCCCTAAACTTTGAAACTTTGCCATTTTAGTACAAACCATGTTTCGTTTTCCTTCAAACCATGCACAGTTCCTGATGATGTATCTGTCTAATATTACAATGAGTGTTTTTGTTGATTGATTTATTATCATTAAGTACCCTGCCAGTTTGAAGATACATATCTCAGTATATTTATTTATTTGTATTATATATTTATCTTATTTTTTTAAAATATTTTATTCTATATTAATAATTTGCTTGGTAATTCATCTTTTACTTCTTTTTTTTTATCTTCTTTCTTGCTTTTTACCAACACTGAAAAGGTTTCCAACCTTTAGAGTAAATAACAATAATAAACTCACATTTCATGGTTTACTATTTTCCTGATAAAAAAAAGTCGGCACATAGAAGAGGTAAGATTGGGTGATTTACGAGTCCATTAGGGAAGCTTTAGTCTGTGTAGCTCATATTATGAGCAGACAATTCATCTTGTTGTCTCATAAATTCTTACTCTGTTCGCTTTCTTTTCAAGAAAGGCTTGAATAACAGCCTTAGTATGTCACTTGAAAACAATCCTACCAACCTATACATACCATAATTAACAAACCAAGAGTTTTATTAATGTTTACTTTAAGACAGTTTTAAAATTTCCTATACATTTTTTCGCAACAAAATATTATTAATAATCTCTATTCATGTATTTTAATAATAAATTTTTTCTCCAGAAAATATTAAAAAAAAGAAAAAAATGTTTTAATATTACGAGTATTATGACAAGCAGGTATTGGCATGAATTTCGCGCAAGCATAGTCCTCAAAACAACAATGTCATGCATTGACTTAACAAACACATGCATTTTATACATACACTTCAAGCTTCCTTTTTATAACTTTTCAAAACACATATTATAAAAAGCCATGTTGAATGTTTTAAGCCTGAAGATAGTTTGACCCTGATAACTTACTTTAAATATGAGAAGTTTTTTTAGAGATCTAAAGTTCTTTAAAGCCCTTCGATAGGCAGTTTAATAATGAAAAATAGTCAAAACTCACAAGAGAAATGATGGTGAATTCCACGAAAATTATCGCTAGAGAAAGGAACCATTTTAAATTACAACTATTAGAAGCAATAATAATTCAAGAAAATCAGCCAGCCATAAAGATCCAACTAAATAATTCTTGTCGAATTTTAAAACTATTTTCCAACAGACCAACTAGGATTAGCCAGGTAGTAGGTGAGTCCAACCAGCCTACCTTAATCCCCCATAATGCTCCATGATTCAGGGCAATGTCCCGGGAACCTTTCATTAGTAATCCACCTCTATATGTATGAACTGACAATCCTGCTATTATTCTCATTATTGACCTGATGATGACTGTGGTACATTCGAAACATGTCGACCAGCAATATTGGTGATTAACTTTATATTTTAATGAAGAGGCGAGGAAGGAATTGGACAATCCGGAAACTGGAGAAATTGTGTAGGAAACAGATATAAGCCAAATATGGGGTGTTATTTAACAATATATGTTTAAATGAAGGACTGCTTCCAACTTTTACAAATATATATATATATATATTCTCAAAAAATTCTTCTTGACCTCTTCTATTCTATTGTACGTTTTGTTTTTGAGGGCTAGGTCATATATTATATATTATGAAAATTCTTTGGTTTTTCTTTGATGATGACTATACGTATGTATATGAGTGCTGTAATAAGTTGTAAGTCTAGGACCAATGACAGTAGTTTAAAATTAGATCTTTGATTGTAATTCCATGGAAATAAGTATTTTCTAGACCAGGTTCCTTGGCCCATTCACCTCTCTCGCCATTTCCCAGAATGCTATTCCCCCATCCCTTCTTCTTTCCAAGGTAGCATATACATATTTTTAACTTTGCATTGATTATGTTTCTGACAGAGTTTTACAAATGAAGCTCTAATTAGAATTATTGATAGAGATATACCCCTGAAATCCCAAAATTCACCCCTGGGGGTCAATTTCATCCCCGTTTGAGAACCCCTGTTCTAGACGTTCTGGAGTTTTGAATGTTAACGGATTATGAATGTTCAGCGTGGGGCAAAATAGTAACTTCGCCAATGCTTAAATATGATCGCCAAGTGTTTGAAGCGTGAAGTTTTCTAATAAACTCCTTTTGTACATAGACTTCATTTTCTCTGTTTTATTTCAATTATGAGTAAATATCACGCAACAAACGATTGTTCTAAATGATGAAGATCACTCATCATAATAATACTCATCATAAAATCTTGAAATCGATTTTTTTTATGATTACTGCACATCACTTATAGTTATGCAAAAAAAAAAAGTCAGTTATCTATTTCAGTTATAAATGTCAACTTCTAAATAAAACATTTTGAAAAAAATACTCAAAGTGGTTAAAGTTGTTAAAGTGTTTACCTTGCTTGGGGATTAGGATACGAAAGATTAGCCAACACTCTACTTTTGTGATTTACGAGTATTACTTTTAAGTGTGAATCAGTCTACGTTGATGGTGATCTTTTTTTTGGTTCATTAAATGCTAAAGTGATTTTTTAACGCTTTTCATTAAAATTTGAGCTATTCTTCAAATATATGGAATAAATTAGTAAAAATTAAAAATAGAAAACTATTTTATCTTAGACATATTTCTTACTTAATTTTTTCCCAATTATCGAAAGTTTTTTCTCATTTCTTTGTTAAAAGTATGTAAAGCATAAACCATATTATTGGTTGACATGTTTCTTGTCCTGATGATGATACTTCTTATAAGAGTGTTGGACATTCGTTCTCTAAACAAAAGTAGAGAACGTTTTACCACAGTTTCCAAATCTTTCCACATTTTTTCTTTCAAACTGTGTAAAGGATCTACTACAATATCAGTCTACAACATTCAAGTGAAACTCCCAAAATCAACACGATAAGAATAATAGAACAGAAGTGAACATGTGACTCATGCTTTTACTAAATTGAAACAAAGTTTTTATGAATTTTTTCGTTAAAACTAAATCTTTCATTTACTTGACTTTATTAATGAGACTATCACCTGTTTGTTTTACAAATGTCAGTTTACAGAATATTTCATATATAGGATGTTCTTTATAGATTTCTTGTTGAAAAAAATATCATGAAAAAGATATATAAAAATATTTATATTAAATATTTATAAAAATATTTAATTTTGTAGTTAAAAAATATATATAAAAATATTTTTTATAAAAAAATGTTCTTTTTTATAAAAAATTTATAATTTTTTTTAGATATATAAAAATATTTATATAAAAAATATAGATATGTTCATATCAATATTACTTCATCCTATAAAACATACAGACAGCTTATAAAACAGGACAAGGAAAGGATATTTTAAAAATAGGATAAAATTCCCAGAGTAACTTTTGTACAATATAAAATTGTATTTTATAAACATGTGATTTCAAAAAGGACTCTTCAATGTTCCTTAAATATCAATGCAAATAAATTTTACTACAACATTCTATTATAAATGTTGTAGTAATTCAGTTATAAATTCTATTATCTTTTATAAAGTCACTGGGAACAACAGAAACTACAAGAAAATACTTATCATTCTATATCAAGTTGAAAACAACTTTCTGCAATAATGCCCGGCAGTATATTTAATATATACACGTTCTGTAAAGTTATCACAGTCTGAAACATTTAAAAGCAGGCATTTAGGTTTAAATTTAACATTTTTTCGTTGATAGAAGTCTTAAATTTGTAAAGAAAAAAAAAATTTCTTGTCAAAGTTGAAAATACAACCAAAGTTTCTTTGACTTTGATATTTCATTGGGTATTGTTGTATTTTTAGTTCGAGTATTACAATTGAAATGAAAACACTTTTCAAGAAAATAGGAATGAAAGTTAGCTATTCTCAAGTTGGATTTCCTTCAAGAATAATCTGAGGATTCAGTCTCCAAATAGAATTGCCTCGTGACTAAACCTCACTATATATACTATATCCCTTTCTGCTAACATTTCAGTCTTTCAATGTTTTTAACGTCAGAAATTTAAACTAAAGACGTGTTTTTATACCTTAATAGACTATCTGAGACTCGTTAAGGCAGGGATTCTAAATTTTATAATATTGTATTTCCCATACAATATAATTTATATTAATTCAATTTATTATATTGCCAAGTTGTTTTTTTTAGATTTAAATAAGGACGTTTTTATCAGCCTGGCATCAGTGTGTTTAATTAAGAATATCTGTGTTTCTAATTAAAGTAAAGTGTTTAGAGGTATGTGAAAAGAGATTTTTTTTTACCTGTAAGAAAATCAAATGTTTACAGGTAAATAGAAATAACTTTTGTTACGAAAATCTTAGAAAATGTTAATAGCATAATCGATAGAACACTGTGCAAACAATATCCAGTTTCATTATGTCAGTAATTTTGCAACATCAAAGAATATATTTTTTGGTGCCAAAAAAAAAAAAAAGAATTTAGATACAAAATATCACCCGTGAAGTAGAAACATTATGAAATTTAACAACCTTCGGTCAGTTCTCCAAGTTTAAAATAAACTCTCATTCCTAATATTTTTATTTAAAACCTTTTTCATAGCCCCCCGAAACAGGGGAAATATAAGAAAGAATACACTCATTAAATAAACCAAACATACATAAAAGGCCCAACAATTTAATTTATTTTTGACAATTTTTACTTATGTTTGGTTTTTTGAATTATGGTACTATTTCTTGTTTCCTCTGTCTTGTACCATCAAAAACGTTTTAAGTAAAACTGAAACATTGGCATTGAGTGTTTAATTTAAACCCGAAGAACTAACCGAATATATATATATATATATATATATATATATATATATATATAATATTGATAAAAGTATTGACCGTGGAATAGAAACAAAACTAAAGTTTATCGGAACTCGGTCAGTTCTTCAGGTTCAAATTAAACTCTCATTGCCAACGTTTCGGTTTTTATTTAAAACCGTTTTCATAGGCAGAAGTATAATACACTTCTGCCTACGAAAAAGTTTTTAAATAAAGACAGAAACGTTGGCAATGACAGTTTAATTTCAACCTAAGGAACTGACCGAGGTCCCGATGATCTTTAGTTTTGAATATATATATATATATATATATATATAAATATCTGTGTGTGTGTGTGTGTGTGTGTGTGTGCGTGCGTGTGTGTGTATGTGTGTGTGAGATAAAAAAAATATTATCTCAAATTTGTCACATTTCCACGTTCAAATAAACTTTTAAAGAAATATTTCGTTTATTTAAAACATTTGTCACAGAAGAATAATAGAAATGAAACTATAATGAATAGAATAGCAATTAATAGTTTTGAATATAGCAAAAAACGCGAAGTAGCTACTTATAGAAATTAATTTTGTAATATTTCATATGTCGTTATTTAGCGTTTATCCATAGGTGTATAATTATTGTTGCTATATGAAATTAAATATGTATATATGTATTTTTAAATGGTTGGATGGGTGGGTGGGTGAGTATGTATCCATAGTTGTGCCCACGCTCCGGTTCAGATCAAATTATTATTTCTTTGGTTGGATCAAGTTGATATTTTACACAAATATGGGTCTCTTTGTTTGGGGAGCAATTATGCAAGATGAGAAAGTAACTTTTTTTTTTTACCAAAAACCTGTTTTTAAACTACATATTTTTTTCTCCTCCTACATTAAAACTTCTAGAGATTTGTAGTTTTAGCATTATCTTTGAGGCCTTCAAAAGCAATAAACGTAAAATAACCTTAGATTTTTAAAAAAAGCAGGAAAAATTTCTTTTTTTATAAAATGTAAAATTTTTGATTTTAATTCAATCTGAAAACTTGTGAGAGCGATACAAGCCATACCGTTTAACGGTCAAATGAAACTATACCAAAAAGAAAAGTATCTGTGGAGGGTGAGTTGAAATAATTTTTTTCAAAATTACATACTCGAACGGGCGTTACAATACGCTAAACGGCTAGTTAAAAAACCATGAAATTTATCCAAAAAATTGAAAAGAAAATTAACAATTTATAAAAAAAATTATGAAATTTCAATTATTGCAAGAGCAATATAGCTATAAAAACTGAATATTGACCCTGGACTAATGAATTACTTTCTATACTTGTATTTGTTAACATTTATTTGCACATTTTTCGAGGAAATCGACTGAAATAAAATTGATGTTTAAAGGTATAATGCAATTTTTTTTAAAATTATTTAAGAACTTAATATGGGATGGTAAAAGAGTAAAATTCTTACATGTAAAAAATCAACACCCATCAAACATATAAATTCTGATGCTATCCATGGCGTTATGAATTTGTCTACAAACTGCTCTAATAAATCTACATGTTGCATCTTTGAACAAAACTTAATATATATGTAAATTTTTTATGTTATCAATCAATTAACTTTGGGTAATACTGAAGTGTGAGTAATGGACTCATTCCTATTATGTTGTTGACAAGTCAGTTTTTTTTACTATTCTAGTCTAATAATTCATATCTACTATTTTCAAGAATTTCAAGCTCCTAGCTTTAAAAGTTTTAAATTATACTGAAAAGACGGCTTTGAATTTGATTTGAGTAAGCAAAACTGGCTAATTACAAAAATATTTTTTCTCAGTATTTACATTTCTTCTCAAGAAAGATAAGTGATTTTTCAAAAAAAAAATAGTAGCATACCATAAAATTCATAGTATAATAATATTATAACAGACCAAAAATGTAAAACATAATTCAAAATGGAAAGCATTCTTTGAAAAATAATAGTATATCTTAAATTATCTCACACATTTCACCCCATATCTTAAATAAAAATTATTAAAACGACATTTTTTCTTATATGTTTCTCACATTTTTCAGATAAAATAGGAATATTTTCAAGTTTTAAATGTAAATCTTTATCATAAATTTTCAATGCAACACGAATAAATTAATTAGTAACACAAAATCTACAATTTCGATTTTCAAAAATGTTATTACTGCTGCAGTTATACTAATGATTTTAAATGCATCAATGATTTGATATAAAAAAACAAGCATCTTCCATTTAGACATTTCTATTATGACTAAAAGGGTATATTTTTTTTTTTTTTTTTTTTTGTCAGAAAACAGCATGCTCCACCCGAAGGCACCACACGCATCAAAATCTTCAATGCTACACAACAATCTCCATCATGCTATGCAAATACAGCTTAAACAACAACAAAATAACCACAATGACAACAGAGCACACAGATAATACAGGCTATCATAATCAACCCAGTAAATTAAAATATTTGTTAACCACTTCCCCGAAGGCACCGACTAGGCCCTCCTCCAACAATGCAAGGGTATATATTATATACCCTAGAAGTGTGATAATATGTTTACTTATAGTAAAGTTGAGTGTAGGCCACTCCAGATTTTTTTTATTGTTTTTTTTTTCGTTAAAACGTTAATGAAAGAAGACATTTTAATTCAAATTACATTTTCAGTGAGGTCTGTGAAAAGGACGAGCTTGTTTCTATGTATGTTTAGTAATTGAATTGATATAAACTTCAATGTGTTGGAGGTCCTAACCCAATGATATTAGTTACAGTTTTAGTAAAGTAGAGTGGCGGCCACTCCAGATTTTTTTTTTTATGTAATCAGATATTATAATTTTGCTATAAATAAAAAGAAGGGACCTTGATTTATGGCCTAAAATACAATAAAGGTCAAAACAAGTGCATATAGTACTAAACGTGAAAATTTTTTGAAAATGGACAAAACGAAAGAAGGAAAGAAACGAGGTCATCAACAGCAAACATGTGGCACTGACATACTTCCCGAACGTCCACTATTTTATATGCAAAAAGAAACCTGTAACATTGAACTTCCATTTAAATATATTACAGAATATAAACAAGGCTTTAAATGCATCTAACAAACTGAAAAAACTTAGAAATTAAATTTATGAGTAACCTTAAAAACCTGACCTTTGAAAATTAATTAAAGTATGAATTTAATGAAGATAATCAAATGCAATCAGAAATGCGTATTTTGTTCAAAGTGTACTAAATATATATTGTTGGATAGATCGTAATATTTTAGGTTTCCCAATTGAATTAGATCCTTTTCTTATGTTCGACATATCATTTTCAGCTTTACATTTCTTAGCTAATTTGCAATCTTCCTATCCTTACTTTACATTATGTTCTTTGCGATATGTTTCCATTCATCACGAATCATCTTCAGTCCTCACAAATCATCTTCAGTCTTCACGAATCATCTTCAGTCCTCACAAAATCATCTTCAGTCCTAGTGGAATACTTATTTTTTTGTCATTTTTTTAATATTTGATTTTTTTTTTAGAAAAACATAAACTTGTTGGTAACTAGTGTTAAAAACAAAATAAATAAAAATAAGGTAAAATGAAATATTATGGTTCATTAATAAACAAAGGTGCGTTGTTGCTTTGTAAGAGTTCTATTGTAGTTTTGACTACATAGGACTGGCAGTCTTTCATTTATCAGTACTGTCTGAACTGTTTGTAGTCAATAGTGCCAGTCTCTTTTCTGATGACTTAGGTACCATTTACTAGTATATCCATTGTTAGTTTTGAGTTGTGTTACTCTTTTGTGTCGTCCTTTGGTGCACCGGCAGTATAATGCATAGTAAATCATCCCTGGAAAGAGGTCACAACAATTCCAATATATGATTTATACAATACATCATGTCTTGACAGTCCGATAAATATACCATGATTTGTATTCTCCTATAATTGATTTCAGGATATTCGTTGTTGAATTCCAGTTCATGGTATTCATGAATTCATTAAACTCCTATTTAGTATACAGGATTCTTAGAAATTTTTTAAATTTATCAATATTTGACTGTACGTCATCATTTTTTTGTTTATTCTAATTCTTGTTAAGAAATAATGAACATAATATCAAGAATTAACAAATGAGTGCACTATTGTAAGATAAAAAAGTTAATGAAATAGTCTCTACATATAAAAGTATAATATTATAAACAAGGCGTTTCGAACACATAGTGTTCTTATTCAGGAAAAAATAAAAAAAAATACAATGACATCAAAAAGTTATCAATAGTGCAAAATAAAAGGTAAAATAAAATAAGGAAACAGAGACGTACATACCTAAGGATGAGTGTGTGTGGTACAACTGACTAGAAATAGGATGGACTGGGCGGAGTGGGGGTATGGTGTGTACATCTGTTTCATATTGGAAAGCAGGTACACTTCTTTGTTATTTTTTTTTCTCTAAATGCTAGGCAAAGGCCTTTATATTTGCTCCGAGACTTAAGTATAGAAAATATAGCGAAAATATAACATAGAACTATAACGAAATACGAATGACAATGACTGACCAACCCGTCAGCACCACATCCTTGGTATCTTCCTGATGATGAACACAAAGTGTTCGAAACGTGTTGAATAAAACTTCATTTGTGTGGAGACTTTTGTTCGTTTATCCATTTTACATTTATTAACTTACATTTTACACAAGATTTTACAACTAAACTTGACATGTTTCGGTTCTCTCCAACCATCTTCACAATTAAAATTGTTATCAATCGAACAAGTATGTAAACATAACAGTAAGATAAATAAAAATTTTCACTAAAGAAATAAAATTTCACTATGTCTAAAACTAGATAACATTAGGGTTTCAAAATATTACAAGGATATATATATATCAATGATCAAACCACAATATAAAATAGGAAAACAAGACAAAGATCTTTCAACGGTCTAGATTTATTACCTATGAAAAAACGATATTGTTAAGAAATATTATTGAACCGTCTCTAAATAAATGATAAATTTAATATATCAATTATTATAAACATTAGTAACGGTCTCTTCAAACTGGATACTTTTGTTACGAGGGCAATAGCCTCTTCAAAGAGGGTTGACAGCTAGCGGATAGTTTTTTTACTTTTTCTTACTGTACTCCTTTGTTTCCCCAAACATCCCTCTCTGGACATTAGTCCTTTCCTGTGCTTTCACCCTTTTAAAATACCACTCTTCCCTCCCACTCTTCTCAATCCCTCACCAGATGTTTTCTGCATCTAGTGTTTCAGTTGGGTTTTTTGACTCTGATGAAGACCGCTTGTTGTGGTTGAAAGATTTTAGTCTTTCCCCCCCCCCCCCCCCCCATTTCATATTGTGGTTTGATCATTGGTTGTTATTTCACTTGTTTATGTGTAATATTTATATATATATATATAAAGATTTCACATAAACACGTGAAACAACAATCAATGATTAAACCACAATAAGAATGGGAAAACAAGACTAAGATCAGTTGGGTTTTTGACTCTGACGAAGACCACTTGTTACGCTTGAAAGATCTTAGTCTTCTTTTCCCATTCTTATTGTGGTTTAATCATTGATATATATATATATATATATGTTTTATTAGAAATTATGCCAATTTTAATGCATAATTTTTAATAAAACATGTTTGATTGAAGGTCTGCTCCCAAAATTCACAAATATATATATATATATATATATATAAAGATTAGGTATAAATATACATGTGTGTGTGTTTTTTAGTGTGACTTTTGTAGTTGGTGTATATAATATACTGCAGGAAGGTTAGGTTAGGTTAGGTTACAGTGGCCGTCCCAGTCCCAAGAGAGAACAATACTGCAGGAAATTAATTATTTAAACAATAATTCATATATTAAAAACTAGAAATTACAGGATGGACTGAATAAAAACTAATTAAAACGAAAGAAATATAAACATACCATACGACTCTTATAAAGAGCTCTATGAGGGAGGGAAAAACAAGGTCGTCTGTTCCTGCAAGCCATTTCCTGCCGAAGAGAGTCAACGATGGCATGACCCCCAGAAGGGGGTGAACTGGTCGACTACCAGAATTGACTTGAGAGGACAGGCCTTTTTCGCAATCTTGCCTCCTGTTGGCTGCAACAAAATAAAAAAAAATAATTACTTTTTCTTCTAATAATAAAACTTAGATGTTTCTTACATTTATAAAATGGTAAAGAACTTTTTTGTATATATTATTTATTTTGCATATTCCACATAAGTATTACAAGCTTTATGAACTACACATATGTTTTATAATATTTGTAATAATATTATTTGTATCTATTATTACAAATAATACTATTCAGTGTTTTGTTATTAATTGATAATAAAGTAAATAAATATTTTATTAATATATATGAAGGTGAGAAAAAATTACATCAACTACAAACAAAAACGATAAAAAGGGATAAAAACATACTGTTATGGAGTCATGGAGACCAGCGCATTATGAAGTAAACGGATATATTGTTACCAAATATAATACTAATAGATTATAACTCAGAATGATATATAAACCTTGTGAAGTACTCGTGGAATGTAATGTATTCATCCTCCTCCGATGTGCTCACCTCTGGGCTGGTCATCCAGGGTTCGATCCCCACCTGGCCCTCGATATATTACGCGGAAGATGAATAAATATCAGTAAGTCGTGCCTCAGAGAGAACGTTTAGCCGTCGGTCCTGAGCCTGTACGATGTCAGTTACTCGTTAAAGATCCCTACTCGAAATTTACTTGAGTTAGGCAAAATTTACGACTCTCAATGTAGAATCTGTAGAATAAACAAAAAAAAACGGTAAACAGCTGACGTTATCACCCGCTAGGGAATCGGTTTAAACAAAAAATAAAACTCAAAAAAACATTAAAATTACTTAGTTTGTCCCATTTTATGAAATATTCCTAAAAAGTTAGATTTGTAAACAAATATTGTTGAAGTATGAACTTACCTATCTGTCAAATTTTGCTTGTGACATAATTTATTTTTTCTAATTTTTATTTTCATATCACCATGAAAAATTAATGTGGAAATGGAAGTTCAAATGTATGTAAATTAATTTTCATTCTTCGTATGGAAATTAAGAAACATTTTACTTCATATTTTTTAGGTGATTTGCGATATAAAGCTGTCGCTCTTACATAATGAGCGTATACTCGTAGTACTCGTGTTGCAGATGTTTATTTAAGGTTCCAACACGAATAAAGTTCAATGATATTAATGACTTGAATCTATACTGAAGATTACATCGCATTGCCATAACAAAATTAGCCCATTCTGAGAGTTTCATTCTCATTTTACCGAGTTTTATACCATTTATATGTTAAACACTCCAACTATCAAGATATAGAGGAAAAGTAATTTACATACAAATAAAACCTTGAAATAAATCTCAATAAGGAAGTAGAAAACTTTTAAATTTCTTATAAGATTTGAGTTTCAACTTCATTAAAGATACAAGCAATGCAATTAAACGGATTTGAAAATCCCATTAACGCTTCCTTTGGCTTTTAAAATCGTAAATATTTTTAATTGCCACAGACGTCCTTCACGGACTTTTGTTTCAAACTATGTCGTATTGAAGCTGAAATAAATTATGAATGGAGTATGAGCACCCATAAGAATTAAGAGCTATTATTTCCCTCAGTCAATAGCTTTAGCGAATCGGAGTTTCTGTTCCTACTCTTGAATCGTACCAAATCTTTTTACCTTTATCTAAACAAAAAAAAAATCTTTGTAAACAAATTCATGGATTTAATGAAAATTCCATGAACTTATGATCGTTATTTCATATATTTATATGTTATATTCATATGTTTATATGTTCATATGTTTGGTGAAGATCAATTTAAGCAACTATTATTAGATACATGCATAATGTTAGTACCACTGAGGTTATTATGATTTATATTATTAGTATGGGAAACCGTCGTATCTTGTAAGATGATCTTGGAGTTGTTGGAACGCTTTCAGACGTTGACCATATTCAATAGTTGATGGACAAGTCAGAAAGCACTTTAACGACTCCAAGAACATCTTACGAGGTATAATGGTTTCCAATACTAATAATGTAAAATATTATTAGTTTACCAATATATTATTTCTATATTTTGTTATTTATGTTCTTAAAGTTAGAAGATATTTAGGCAGACGACAAATGTTCTCACCTTAACTTCTAGATTAGCCAAAGTCGTATAAATGTTTAGTTTATCGGCCTAGCAGAGATTGTTTACGTAGATAGAGATCATGGAGCAAGCTGGTGGCTGAGCCTGCACAATATCACGTACTTGTTAAAGATCACTACTATAAATACACGTGAATAAGGCAAAATTTAGGACTCCCAATATAGAATGTTCATCGTATGGCACACGTAGAACCAATCTTTCTTGATCTTTCGTGGGACAGCCACCACAACCTAACATAACCTATTATCAGTTTGACAGAAATTATAAATATACTGATTTCCAATATATAACAAAAGTTAAAGAACTTATGGTGTAGTTAACACCTCGATGGGTGACATGCTGTTGGTGTAACCAGTAATGTGGTTATTTGTGTTAAGGCAATACTTTTGACCTTTAGATAGTTTAAAATGTCTGTAAGTTTTGAACATCACATAAAAAAATTGTTAATTATTTACAGTGATTATTTTAGTAATTGGATACATAATCTATTCATTCATTGTTCTTTGATTGATATTATGTTATTTAGCCCAGATAACAGGGCAGCAACAGCGCTAATGCCTAAAGAACAGAAGCACAAACAATTAATATGCAATCATTTAGTATGCAAGAGAGTACGATGAAAACAATGTTTCTGTGATCCAATCTTTGACTTATTCTGGCATAAAAACACGGCTCAAGACCCGTGAGACTGTTTCGATAGCATTCCACGAAGTGTCAGCTCTGATCTTTGTAACAAACCACTTTCAAAGGCTTAACATTCTAAAGTGTTCATTCTTTGATAGCCTTTGTTTTTATTAATTTTAAACTTGAGAGAATATTTAATTTTATATCAATTTTAGCAATAATTTACTTTTCATAATAATTTTGTTGTAATATTTTGAAATATTACCTAAAATAATTTATTAAACTATATTCTTTGTTAACATCTCGGTATCATTCAATGATATGCGAATTTACTTTTGAGGATGAGTTACGGAATAGTTTCAATAATAGAATTAAAAAAAATTATCATCGATTTAATTTGATAACATAAACTCGATAAAATCAGATATTTTTGTTTTGTACATTCAGGAATACATTATATATATATATGCCAGGAAATACAAACAATTTATATGCTTTCGTAATTTGTATTCTTTTGTATATTAAGTGTGCTTACATAAATTTATTAAAATTGTCATAAGTCATAAGCAATCAATAATATTTCTTTAGTTGGAACCGATGGCTTAAGATCCTCTCAGAGGGACAACGTGCTATGATTTATTCCCCCCCCCCCCCCCCCTTAATTATGAATAGAAGGCCAGAGAGGGAGTGAACCCCGGATTCACCAGTAACTCCAGGGCAACCCTCACACATTATCTAGAAAGTCATGTTTATTAAAACTATGACTCATGTTTTTTTTTATATTTTGCAAATTTTAATTATTTGCTGTTTAATTTGTTATATAGTTCTAAAAAAATCTTTGGTCGCATAGGTATTTTTTTTAATCTTCAGCTATTTTGAATTCTTCAGAATTTAGTTGTCTTATTGCAAAACTTCATTGCCAATTAAATTGTATTAGTGCTTTGTCATTGGGAATAAAACTAAAACGAAATCTTAAAGCAGAAATTTCAAAAGAATTATGGCTTATTTGACATATTAATTGACAACTTATCATTAACATATTTAGAATTATGATTACAGATTAATTTTTTTATTAATGTAACTCAAAAGTTTTCATCGTTGGCGTCTCATTGTTTGAGAACCAATAAATGCTGGAAATATAATTCAACGTTTATATTCTTCACACTTTGGAGTTAAAGTTGTACGCGAATAATCTAAAACAAAATAATTAGGTATACAACAATTAAGAGTGGCAAAGAGATGTAATAGTGGCCTGCACTGCCTGCACGCATAGGCTTGGAATCAATGAAGGTCTTGTTCAATAATAACTCTTGTTCAAAGGTCAGTGATAAGCTTTCTCAAGCAACCTCCGAACATGCTTACAGGCTGACCAACTTTTTATCTTCCTTTAACACTTCTCAAGACTGTTAAAACTGAATAGCAGAAACTGTAAATGCATGCTTTTCCTTTTTACTTGTGTTTTTTTTCTTTACTGTTTAAACCATTTCCCCTAGCGGGTGATAACGTCAGCCGTTTACCAGCTTTTTGTTGGATCGGTGATTCTACATTGGGGGAGTCTTAAATTTCACCTAACTCAAGTACATTTCAAGTAGATATCTTTAACGAGTAACTAACATCGTACAGGCTCGGGACCGACGGTTTAACTTCCTCTCCGAGGGACGACGTACTTAGATTTATTCATCTTTCGCGTGAATAAATCGTGGTCCAGTTGGGGTCGAACCCCGGACTACTAGCCCAGAGGCGAGTACATTAACCACTGAGCTACCTGGCCCCTTTTATTTGTGTTACTTTACTAACTTCGAAGTAATGTAGTCCGTTCCGGATTGTTTTCACAAGTTACAAGTGTATATATCAATACGAGATAATTGAAAAGGAAATAATAATAAAGAGATAATACACTATAAGTATATAACTTTTGGATACAGTTTTTCTTCACGGTAAAAAGGAAACAATGAAGAAGGTTAATGTCAAAAATAATGATTGTAGAAAGTCTAGACTGACGGATGACGCAATGCAGTGTTTATTGCTAATAATGCACTGCAGATGTACCAATGGTTCTCCAAGCAAGCACCAGTTGCTCTGCGCTCTTCGGCATTTTGATTGAAACGGAAGAGTTGTAGTCGAAACAACAAGCAGGGCGTACTGCATACTCGGTGCTGTGACTATGAGCGAAACTCAGCTTTAGTTAGATTCTACTATTTAGGAGTCAGTTTAGATTTAGATATGTACTGAAGCTAAAGTTTGACAGATCGATGGAACTTTTCAGGGGTGTCTCAGGGAATAGAGTAGGTTAGGTCCTATAGAGTACACACACAGGCCGAAGACTGGCCCTTGTAATACAACACGCAATGAATATTTTACATTTGGAGTCCTAAATTTTAAACTCGAGTGTTTAAACTAGGGACTTTTAACATTGCCTGACATCGTACAGGCTCGGGACCGACAGATGAGCCTCGCTGAAGGAAGAAGTGCTCCCATTTTTTTTCACTTCCAGCATAAAAAATCGAGGGCCAGAGTGCTTACCGTGTGTCCAGAGGCGTGCACGTAACCTCTGGACTACCTTGACCAATTGTTTCAGGGAATGCATGTAACACTGATCAAATCGCGGTTCTAGTGAGCGGATATACTGTGTCGTTAGAAGGGGGGATATCATTGGTAGAGGAACAATTGAAATTGATTCTAACAGAAAGACTGTGATATGACCTCAGTTACGCAAAAAATTTTACAATTTGACACTACAGGAAACATATAGGATTGGAAATAGTTGTAGCTAATGTCCATTTGGTTGCATATGGAATGGAAGAATAAAAGTTTTCGAAGATCCCTTGTCGTTATCAAATAATTCTAGCTGGTTTATTAAGAAACTTATTTGTTCTAAGAACACAGACAGATTATCTAAATAATTATGGCTCTAAGTAACTACGGGAAAAGTAAAGTTATCTTGCCCGATTTAAAATCATTCACAGAAATCAAGTAGTCCATATGGAGCAAATTTTCAAAACTGTCATCATATCAGGTTAGGTTAGGTTAGGTTGCAGTGGCAGTTCCACAAGGGAACACACGTAGGCCGAGCATTGGCCCTTTGTGATACCACACAATGAAGATTGATTCTACAGTGGGAGTCCTAAATTTTGCCTAACTCAAATGTATTTAGAGTAGGGATCTTTAACGAGTACCTGACATAGTACAGGCTCGGGACCGACGGTTTAACGCCCTTCTCCGAGGGACGACGCGCTCAGATTTATGCACCTCCCGCGTGAATAAATCGAGGGCCAGGTGAGGATCGAACCCCGGTCCTATCAGTTCAGAGGCGAGCACGTAACCACTGAGCTAGCCTGGCCCCTAAGTCATCATATCAACAGAAATGCCCAATGCACCGAAAAGAAAGGTTAATATTCAAAATTGAAGTCATTATATATAGTGGAAAGTGGCCAATGACTGAGCGCGAAATGATCGCTAATGAAACTGGAAAATTAATAAAATTCCTAGACATTGAAAAATTTTAACAGAACCATCATAACTGAACCAAAACTGTAATTATGTGTTATTATGTTATTATAAGACCTATAATAGTAATTCCAAGAGTAGCAATAATATAATTATCATAATTTATAAAATTATGAACATATTTTTATTTATAACATATGAAGTATCAAATGTTAAAACTTTTGTATTGTAATTCTCTAGACTTAATTATTTTTTAATTAATAGAAATATAAATAATTATTAATATAGACATATTATAATTAAATATAAAAATAAATAATATAAATGGAGAAATAAGAAATTGAAATCAAATAAAAAGAGTATGGGAAAAGAAAGAAAAAGATAACGAATAACAAAAAATATACAACTTTCTAAGTAATATAAATACGTAATAATTAAAAAAAAAGATTTAATGAACTAATGTAAGAGATTAAGTTCAGGAGTCATTCACGTACCTATATAAAAAGATTTCACATAAACACGTGAAATAACAATCAATGATCAAACCACAATAAGAAATGGGAAAACAAGACTAAGATCTTTCAACCGTACCAAGCGGTCTTCGTCAGAGTCAAAAACCAACTTTGACTCTGACGAAGACCGCTTGTTACGGTTGAAAGATCTTAGTCTTGTTTTCCCATTTCTTATTGTGGTTTGATCATTGATTGTTACCTATATAAATGCAGTCAACACATAATGATGTTATATCTAATTGTACTTAGTTATTATGACGGAACAAGTATTAGATATGGCTTTTGGACAGAGTTACCTTGAAGAAAAGATAGATGGTTGCGACTGTGTCACGAATCGTTTAGAAGGAAGTAGGCGGAGCTTGAACGGGTCACTAAACGTCGTCATTTCTGTTCCCAGGAATTATGGCATCAAGATCATTATTGAAAACTCATGAAATTTGACTAAACTCATCAATTTAATTGAACTAAAATATACTAAAATATAGTATATTTAACTAAAATATACTATTATATCTTAAAGTACTTATCATTAAATCATTGACTTGACGGGTCACTGGACCAACCCGTCAGTACCACATCCTTGGTGTCTTCCTGATGATGAACACAAAGTGTTCGAAACGCGTTGAATAAAACTTCATTTGTGTGGAGACTTTTGTTGGTTTATCCATTTTACCTCAGGATAAAGTACTTATACCATATAGCACTTTTATTCTTATATTACTCATATCTTTTAGTACTCTTATAGTATAATAAGAGTTCTTTTATACCTTATAGTACTTATAATACTCTTATAGTGTATAGTACTCTTATAATATTTTTATATCTTACAGTACTCTTTTATCTTATAGTACTCAAATAGTACTATTATATCTTATATATCTATCCTATTATATTATATATATATACTATAGATATAGATATACTATTATATCTCATATTATAGTAGTTATACCATATAGCACTCTTATTCTTATATTACTCATATCTTGGAGTACTATAGTACTCTTATGCCTTACAGTACTCTTTTAGTTTCTTATATTACTTTTATAGTAATTACAGTGATCGTATATCTTATATTACTTACATCACTCTTATAGTATAGTTTTAGTACTTATAGTACTCTTATATGTCATAGCACTCTTATAGTAGTTATTGTACCCATATATCATATAGTAGTCTTGTAGTGCTCTTATATCTTATAGTACTTACATCATTCTTATAGTCTACTTTTAGTACTTATAGTACTCTTATATTTTATAGCACTTTTATAGTATTTATAGTAGTCTTATATCTTATGTTATTCTTGTAGTACTCTTATAGTACTAATAGTACTCTCTACTGGACCAGTTTTGAAGGATGATAATTATAAATAATATTTTAGTATAATCTTTCAAGATTTTTGTTATATTTTCTTCTCTGATATATATTATATATGAGAATTTTTTTTTTATCACATATTCCACCCCTAACGGACTACCCTCCCACCCTTTGTTACGCCGCTGCCTCTTTGCTGTAAAGAGCGACGGTTGATGTTTATAAAACTCCAATGCGATTATGATGCTGGATAGAAAATCTTATCAACTCTACAGTAAAAAGGACTGCCGTATAGCTGAGAATAGCCTTATGGAAAGCGGATAGCACACAAAGAGAAGTAATCCTAAAGAAAAGTAGGATTACCGTATAGGGTAAGGGTCATTGAACTTACACTGTTATAAAGAAATCTCCAAATAGATGACTGTATTCTTAATGCTTGAGCAGATTTTGAGAATAAATAACTCCTCTTTTTATTCTTTATTATTTAGTTTTTCAAATAAAGGATAAAACCTTCTTTTCAGCTCAACTGAATTTCTTTATACTTCATACATCTGTGAGCCCAAACATTTTCTATTCACATCTCACTCCATATATCCAGATTTTCTCATGTGTCCAATTTTAACAAGCAAATTTTACAAAACAATTTCATCGTAGAAATATTCCAAGTATTTATTAAAGTATTATTCAATCTATATATAAATTCTCTTCGTGGCTCTTTATGTATGTATGTATGTTTGTACCTTATGCATTCGGCCTACAATGGACCTTTTTCAAAAATTCTTTTGCAAGGCACTTTCTATAGGTCTTGGGTGGTTTTAGGCTATTAAACTCTGGGGGGCAGCCTAACCCAGGCCCCCTAGGGCCCTATAATAGATAAGGTTTGCTGTATAACCTGTTTGTTTACATTTTGACTTTAATTGGTAATGGCAACCGCAGGTAGGTTATTCTTTGTGATAATATTTCCACATGCTTTGTTCAATTATTTTTTCGATACAATGCTTCTTCATAAACAAATAATATTTCATAAAAATATTGTTATTCAAACTTTTAAGAGACAATTTTGTTTACTGATATAATTTTAATTGGACATTTAAAACTGTGTGAAGTCTTCAAATTGAAATCATTGAATGCAATGTAATGTGATATGGTTTAGCCTCTTCAACTAACTGGTTCCTAATTGAAACGATTTGGGGGTTTAAAATTCGTACCATATTTAACAGATAAGACATATCACATTTAATGAGCTTAGACTTCTTTCAAATTTCTTGATGTATTGTTCGGCAAAAAATATTCTTTTTATTATTTGTTTAATCTAATCTATCAACTTCCAATATTATTAGACAATGTGTGAAATTTATAATCACTGTTAGATTATATATTTGTTGCGTAATCTATAATTTTAATTCTGTATTAATTTCGTTTATCTCAAAAAAGTTAAGTGTAACGGAACTATAGAAAATTTAAATTATTTTCGTTATATGTAATTTATTATTAGAGTTGAAATTAAATTGTTTCCCGGGTAAAGCCGGGTAGATCAGCTAGTTTAGATAAATGTTAAATGTACATGGAACTACCAGTTAAGGTCTCGTATGAAATAACTTTGACAATGGATTTTAAAAAAGTATAATTTCACAAGGACATTACACGGCTCCTTTTTGAACGACAAGGGCGCATAATTTAGAAAGTTTTACAAGGCACCAATATTGTGTTATAGTAACAGAAGAACAATTTAACTACAATTGAAGCATGAATCAGCAAGAAACATGTGAAAAAATCTGTACTCCATTTTCTTTAGATGATGTAAAAATACTGGCATTTCGAAATCTCTTTATTTAGTTAGTGAAATCATTTTTATAATTTCTCTCTCTCTCTTTCTCTCTATACATATATATAAGAAATGGGAAAACAAGACTAAGATCTTTCAACCGTAACAAGCGGTCTTCGTCAGAGTCAAAAACCCAACTCCGAAGACCTGACGAAGACCGCTTGTTACGGTTGAAAGATCTTAGTCTTGTTTTCCCATTTCTTATTGTGGTTTGATCATTGATTGTTGTTTCACGTGTTTATGTGAAATCTTTTTATACATATATATATATAATTAAACGAAACGTTCCAGGGGACTTTTAAATAAAAACCAATTAAAAAGAAGATAGCACACAGATAGATACAGGAATAATTCACTTCTATATTTCGACCATCGTCGTCATCAGGAGGCGAAGAGTCCCGCAGGAAAGCAGAGCGGCGACTGAGTATATATATATATATATATATATATATATATAGTGTGTGTCACTTTATATCGGTCGGTGGATACTTTCACGTCTTGGCTCTTGTGTTCCTTTTCCTTTTACTACCTCTTAAATCTTCGAGAATAGTAAGGGTTAGTCTCTTTTTTGTTTTCTAGTGATAACTATATATATACTAATTAAAAGAAATGGTCCAGCGGACTTTTTTAGATAGAATAAATTCAAAACGAAGGAAACACACAGAAAGACACAGACATAACTCACATCGATATTTCGATTTCTGTGTCTTTCTGTGTGTTTCCTTCGTTTTGAATTTATTTTATCTATATATATATATATATATACAGGGAGTACCGCCCTGTCTTCCTGCGGGACTCTTCGCTCTTCGCACCTCCTGATGACGACGATGGTCTAAATATCGATGTGAGTTATGTCTGTGTCTTTCTGTGTGTTTCCTTCGTTTTGAATTTATTTTATTTTAAAAAAGTCTGTATTCTTATCAACCTTTTCTTTTAATTGTATATATATATATATATATATATATATATATATATATATATATATATACATATAAAAAATTACTAAACGGTCCAATCCGGACTGATAAATACCTCAAAAAAACAACATATAAAGAACGAAAAACACTTTCTGGGATCAATATTTTGAAACTATTTTGAAATATTTTGAAGAAGAGATACGTTCCTTTAAGACGGTTGGTGGAAAGTGGAAGTAAAACTTGGAGACAGTTACATATATACAAAGAAACATACAAATCTGATCCTTTCTCCGGAGGAAAAAAGCTATAACCTAACCTAAGCTAACCTATAACCCTAACAAAGCTATTTTGGTTTTGATTAGAGTCCTTTTTTGGGATCTACCGGGACATAATCTACCGCCTGCACATCGCTGGGTAGATCAGATAGTATATGCTTAAAATTGGAAAGTGGGCTCAGAAATGGTCTTGCGTACGCATATTTTTTTTCCTTTCTAAGACTCTTGATATAATATTTCAAAATAAATACGGATTTAATTGGAATAAAAAGTTGTTAAACAGGTCGTGGCTTGGTTTGTTGTATTTGATTAGATGAGACACGTAATGGGCTTACTTTCTCCAAAGATAGCACGTTAGGGTTTGTGCAGCATCAGTGTGAGCGACTGACTACACTGCTGCAGACGTAGCGTGACTGATAATGCTGCCTTTCTAAAGCAAAAACTAGCAGATAAGCAAAATCATCGAAACGATTCACAATGTTAATATTACCAATGTATACGCATGGTATAGTCTATGCTACTAGCATGTCAGTGTCTTATCATAGCAGCATGCCAACAAGTTATAGATAACATTATATTATCTATTATCATAATGATAATAGATAATATAGATAATAGTAAATAAATATATATATACAGTTCAATGTACATAAAGAAACATAGAGAAATTAAAAACACATACTTACAGTCTCCAATTTTCGGTTGAACCGTCTTCAGGAGAGATAAGAGAGGGAAACCAAGCGTTCTGGTACAGAGATGGTTGGAGACCGTCTCCAACCTGTAAGTTTGTATTTTTAATTTCTCTATGTTTCTTTATGTACATTGAACTGTATTTGTCCATTTCGGATCGTATTTTCATGGAAAAGTATATATATATATATATTATATATATATATATATAATATATATATATATATATATATAGTGTTCAATGTACATAAAGAAACATAGAGAAATTAAAAACACACACTTACAGTCTCTAATTTTCGGTTTAACCGTCTTCAGGAGAGATAAGAGATAAGAGAGAGATAAACCAAGCGCAAGAGGGAAACATCTGTTTGAAGAAGCAAAAGAAGAAATTTCAATAAAGGGTTTAAATAAAGGTTGAACCACCTATCAAATGTTTGAGAAAAAATAAATATTTCATATATGAAGTGAATGAAAAGTGGCATATACTTTTATCTTTCATCATCCTTAAGAAAACAGTAAGAAGGTATTCAGCCAGGATTTCTGGAGAGTCTCCCTTACGAATCAAACGGCAAATATTTCTCAAAGAAATTGACAGTCAGGATTAAAAACAACATGTATTTTGTGTATTTTCAGTAGATCAAAAGATAGACTATATAAAATTGAAAAAAAAAAAATGTTACAATAATGAATAAATTATAAATATTTAATAATTGGGAGGTACTTTTCAGTTGATCTATATAACTGGTTCAGTGTCAGAGAAAACTTCTAATTGAGTTGCAGAAACCAAATAAACGAGGGAGAGGTATAGAAAGAGAGACTGGAACTAATTGGGAGAGAAATGGTAAGTTTTCAAAGTGGAGAGAATACAATGTATAGCATCCTCGTTAGCGAGGCAGAGGAAGTGAGATAGATAGATGTAGCTTGTTACACAGACTAATAGACAAGGATATGAGAGGGAGAGAAACAATAAATCTTCAACTAGAAAAATAAAAATAATCCTATTGTTAGAAGGATAGAATTTATTTGTAATACTAAATCAAATATGTGTCGTATATCAATGATCAAACTACAATATAAAATGAAAAAAAAAAAAAAAGACTCAGATATTTCAACCTCAACAAGAGGTCTTCATCAGAGACAAAAACTCAACTTTGACTTTGACGAAGACCGTTCTCTTAATCAAACAATTAAGGGAAATGAACGGGAAGAAGTAACAACAAAACTAATTTCAATATTTCGACTTCGATATTATCAGGAGATGAAAAACTCTGCTAGCATGCTGAACAGTAACTTAGACTATTGCCCTAACAGATTATTGTTTTTATATATATATAATAAATGAAAAAAGACAGCATATAGAAGAAGCGAGAAAACTTACTGATCGATATTTCGAACTGAAGTTCGTCGTCAGGGAGAGAGTAGAAGGGAAGAAGAAGAGGTACGTGCGTTCACTTGTACCGGCAGAGAGCGACTCATATATATCTGTGTGTATAATGATGATGTATATATATATATATATATATATATATAATGAAAAAAGCACAATATGAAATGGAAAAAAAAAGGCTAAGATCTTTCAACCACAACAAGAGGTCTTCGTCAGAGTCAAAAACCCAAATATGGATTTGTGTGGGTTGAGTTTTTGACTCTGACGAAGGCCACTTGTTGTGGTTGAAAGATCTTAGTCTTGTTTTCTCATTTCATATTTTGGATTGATCATTGATTGTTATTTCACATGTTTATTGTGAAATCTTATATATATAAATAAAATTCTTAAGTTGTAACGATAAAGTGCTGACGAATACATTACTTAATATAGATACGACGTAATGAAGTAGGAATAAATCATACAATGAGACGATAGTACTTGCTATATAATATTATTTGATTATATTTAATAAACTTTCATATATATAGGTAAACATGGAATCGGATACATTTTCGTGGGTCAATTTCACTGATATATTCTACTTCAAAGTGGCTCATAGTATATGGCATTGGAAGACATTGATTTTGAATGTCCTGGAAAATGAGAATCGATTACATTTAGCCTGATGTTAACCACAGATGTTATATATTATTGATATATATATTAAATTTATAAAAAAAATGTATGTACAGTTTCACTTTTTAATAAATAATTCAAGATGGAACTCACATGATGATTTATAATTATATACTCGATAATTTACTTATTGTCGTCATCAGTAGGTTCATGTACAATGATACTGAGTACAGCGCACTCCGCCTGTATGAGTGCCCCTGTCTATGTTATGCGATTTCGTTCTAGTGCAATAAATGCAGTCACTCAACCAAGAGAACTAAACACTAATCTCTCCTATTTCCTTCTACATTGTTGTGTAAACAGGAAATTGAAAACTAGACTCATTCATATCCTGATAAAGATTGAAGGAGAGTAGAAACATTTCAGTTACCTGGAGTTTATTATATTGCGGGGATAAAAGGAAAGAGTATTATGTAAAAAGAAATTGAACAGCTTAGCTGTTAGATTACAAATTCTCCACTTCTTAGAAAAGAAGTTTTTTTATATTAAGTACGCATTTCAAACACTTCGTGTACATCGTCAAAAGTCAACGTTTGACGTTTCGAACTTCGTTGGAAGTTTACCAATGAAAGGAGTGGAATATTTATCACCCCAATATGAAGTATAATAAATAAAACATATGAATTTATTGTATGTGTGCTATGATATTTGTTAAGAGAAAAAAAATGGGTTTAGTGTTTTTTTTAAATTATTTTATTATTATTCAGCGTAAACTTTTGATAATGCATAAATATTGTTCTATAAATGTAATTTAGCTGATTTACTATGCTTTGTAATGTTGATATTGAGATGACTGTGTTTCCGTTAGGTCATATAATGGTGAAAACAGAAATTTGTCGATATCTCCGAGGCCCTATTCCACCTGTTACACAAGCAGGAGGCGTACTTTCTCTGCCGCGACACGTAACGTTGGCTCAGTCAGCGGGAATTCTTTCCTGACGAGTCATCTTTTACCTAAAGCCATCTCTACTGTCATCACCTCAAAAGATATCAACCTCTTTCTTGTGCTAGTTCAAATGCATGTACTTTTTTTTTTACTTTACTATAAGTAAGGTATAGTGATCGTGAAAAAATTCGATCTCGAGATTTTGACGGAATTAAATGTTTTGAGGTACTAAAAGTCGTTTTATGATGTTTTTGCGATGACGTATGTGTGTGTGTGTGTGTGTGTGTGTGTGTGTGTGTGTGTGTGTGTGTGTGTGTGTGTGTGTGTGTGAGTGCGTGGGTGGGTGGGTGATTATGTTAGCATTGCCTGTTTTTAATGTTTGCCAACTTGTAGACTCATTTTCTTAACGTAATGCTATATTGGTAGTTCTTAATTTTATGATACATTACTATACAGTAATCTCTCGCTAGTTCATGGTTCAGTTTTCGCGGGGTCCTGAAATATATATAATTAATATATGTTTCCTCATAATAGAAAAATACCAAGGTAATTATATTTATTAATTAAATAATGTAGTATAATTATGTTTCATGTCATTATAATTACATTTTCTATTGATGTAGCCCTGAAGAGGTCTACAAATATAGACGAAACGTCGGCTTAAAGGTGTTATATTATTGAAGCTAGACCAAACCTCAATAAAAAAGAAAAATAGTGTTAATCTCTATATATAAAGTTTGTGAGTTTGTTTGTTCACCCATTTTCCGTGGAGATAGAGACCTGACATTAAATATATATTATTTATTACCGGAATAATGTTAAATAACAGAAAATTATCACTGTATTTCCAAAATTGGAGCCAGGGTAGCAAGTGTCTTGCGTGCTTGCCGATGACAGTAGTGCAAATGTATTATATATAAATGTAACAAAAAAAAAATTTTTTTAATTTAATATTTGCATAATACTCGTATAAACACTGGTAATAAACTAAAGGCATGGAGTCAGAATAGCAAGTGTCCTGCATGCTCGCCGATGACAGTAGCACAAATGTATTAAAAATAAATGTACCAAAAAACATTTTGAATTTAAAATTTGAATAATTTAAACAATAGTAATAAAGTAAATGCATGGAGCCAGGGTAGCTAGTCGCTTGCGTGTTCGCCGATGACAGTAGTGAAAATGTATTATATATAAATGTAACAAAAAAAATTTTTTTTAATTTAATATTTGCGAAATATAAACACTGGTAATAAAGTAAAAGCATGAAATTAGCCCAGAGAATTGCGTGCTCGCTGATGACAGTAGTGCAAATGTATTATAAATTAATGTAACAAATATATAATTAACTATTACATTAGAGGGAAAAAATGAATAAATTCAGAAACAAACTTGAACGCAATGTCAGATAGAATACGAATGTTCTAAGGTAATATTATAAAGACACAAATGTTACTTTATGTTAGGTAAATAAATTGAATATTTCAATTTACAAGTTTTGTTTCTTTTAAATATATTTCATTGTATATATAACTTGAATTAATGTTTTATTTATTGATATGATAAAATAAATGATCTTTTTTTTAATTTTAAATGCTTTATATTTTGCTAAATATACTTACTGTGTATATATCTTGAATCATGTTAAGAATACTATATGAAAAGCTTGGGCCATATAAGAATCTGTTTCTGTGCCTTAATAACAAGAAACAACAATTAAAAGTTTCCCTGTCAATCATGTTCAGTGAATTAATTTCGATATATATATTGTTATAATTTCTGAGTGACACAAAGGGTGATGGGCAGTCTAGTAATAATATATTATGTATTGAAAACTATATTTGTAGTATTGTTAGGGGATTGAAAAGTGTGACGACAAGCATAGCTTAGGTTAGGTTGCAGTGGCAGTTCCACAAGGGAACACACGTAGGCCGAGCATTGGCCCTTTGTGATACCACACAATGAATATTGATTCTACAGTGGGAGTACTAAATTTTGCCTAACTCAAATGTATTTAGAATAGGGATCTTTAACGAGTACCTGACATCATACAGGCTCGGGACCGACGGTTTAACATCCTTCTCCGAGGGACGACGCGCTCAGATTTATTCACTTCCCGCGTGAATAAATCGAGGGCCAGGTGAGGATCGAACCCCGGTCCTATCAGATCAGAGGCGAGCACGTAACCACTGATCTAGCCTGACCCCCGACGACAAGCATAAGTGACATCGGATCGTAGTACAGGCAATTAGAGTTTTATGTTTATCATAAAATGTTTGTTTATATATAACATATCAGATAATGCATATTATATAACAAAAATCGAGTATGTTAAACTTGTTGAAACAAGAAGCTGGTTATATTCTTAATCTTATTAGAATAATAAAAATTATTTATTCACAACCATACTAGAAAAACAATCGTTATGATTATGATTTATCTGAGATACTAGAATAATAAAACTGATTGATTCTCATACATACTAAGATAACAAGCATGATTTATTCAATCAATATTTATTTTCTTCTACGCTAAGATGACGAGGTTTGTTTACTTCAAAACATACTAGATAACGAAGTTTATTGATTTTCAGCGTACTAAAATAACATGCATGATTCATTCTCAACCATACAGAATATACAATGATTATTCCATATTTTGTAGACGACTGTTGTTTATTTTTGAACATACTGGAATAAAAAAGGTAACTGAATTCATACTACGTATTTGCTTTCACTGGAAACACAATCAATATTGATTATTTTCTGTGCTCAAATGATGAGTATTATTTATTACAAACATACTGGAATAACAAAGATGATTGATTCCCTATACTGTGATACCAAGCAAGTCTTATTTTAAACCATGCAAGAAATAAATGTATGATATTGTTTATTACAAACATACTGGAATAACAAACATGATAGATTCCCTATACTGTGATACCAAACAAGTCTTATTTTAAACTATGAAGGAAATAAAGTTATGTTACTTTCAAACACAAGAACGAAAATAAGAGAAGTTCGTTCTCAATTATAGTAAGATGGCAGGAATGCTTGGTAATGAACGATAACTGCAAGAAGAGGACTGGAGATGAACTATAACTGAAGAGGTCCTACTGAAGAGGACCCAATCTTCAGATTGAACATTACAAATACATTCCTGTTTCTGTACAAAGTTGGATATCTTATGTATTACTCTCTAAATTATATTAATCAAACAGTGTTTAAAACTTCAAACGCGGAGACACCCCAATCTCCTAGACACTTGGTGTACGATTGCTGTTTGAGGGAACCACAAAGACTGGCTCTCATACGTAAGGTCTTCGTGTGTGGAGAGGAGTGGCCCGTTAGGCCTTCCTCATTAATTAAAAAAGTTTATTATAAGGAATTTGTAAAATTTTTGTACAGCATAGATATTTAAGAAAAAGATAATTAATTGTTGAATTATGAATGAATGTAAAATAAGTTAAAATAAGTATTTTGTAGTGTTAATGAAAGCGTTGCGTATGTTATTGTCATGTTAATGAAGTATTGCATACAATTTGACGATGATGCATGTAATACACAGTGGAACATGCTGAAATAAAATACAAAATAAAAAAAAAGTATTGATTATAAAGCAAAAAATTACCATTGCTAACATATTTGCCTGATGAAACGGCCAAATAAATAATTCGCTTTTCAAAAAATTACTTTTTAATAAAACTTTTTTTGATGTCATGTATTCCATTAAAAAGTAACTTAATTTATCAATTAATAGTTTTTAATGAAATGAAAAAGAGGCTTTGCTGCCTAAAGTAATTAAGTTCGGACTTTTAGGTAATTGCGTTTATACTTTGAACAGGGACCAGATTTCATTATGCCCACGCTTCCATTAAACCAAATAGAATAGACCATGTGACCAAAGAGCGAAACTAATTCAATTATAAAGATGCAAACTTAAATAAGTTATGCTATATCACAGTATATTTACTGAATATAAAGAATATTCAATATTAAAAAATTCAAATATATCATTTCTACTTTACTATAAATTGGATGTTGAAATTTTGATGGAATTACATGTTTTAGGGTCCCTAAAATCGTTTTATGAAGTTTTTTCGGTGATGTCTCTGCGTGTGTGGGTGGGTGAGTGTGTATTCAAAGTTTGTGGACACGACTACGGTCTAGAATTTTTTTACAAACCTGGGCCTCATAGTATAGATATGCTGTACAGTTTGAGAGCAATTAAGCAATATGGGAAAGTCACTTATTTTGCCAAAAATATGTTTGTAGATAGCTTTTTTTTTTCTCCTAAACTATTAATTCGAGAGTCTTGACATTTTTGTATTATCTTTGGAGTTACAAAAGCAATAAATGAAAAAATACTGAGATTTTTAAAACAAGAGAAAATTTTTTTTCAATAAAATATAATTTTTTTTATTTATAATTCAATCTGAAAACTTGAGAGAACAATACAAACCATACCATTTAACGGATCAAAATGAAGCTATGCCTTCTTCCTCTATCCAGTGTTATCCCTTCTCCCTCTTCTTCATCATTTTACTTTATTCTTTATATATATATATATATAAACTAGAATTTAAAAGAAGAACACATAGAACGGAAACCACTGAACTCACTACTATATTTCGATGTCCTCGTCTTCAGGAAAAGAAGTGAATCGCTCCAAAGGTTGATAACGACTGACTTGGTCGTCTATCTTATATATTAAACTATTAAATATATATATATATTATATATGATTTATAAAATCAAATAATTCAAAACGAAGGATAACACACAGTAAAGACACAGACATAACTCACATCGATATTTCGACCATCGTCGTCACCAGGAGGTGTGAAGAGCAAAGAGTCCGCAGGGCGGTGACTCACGTGACTCTCCTGATAACGACGATGGTCGAAATATCAATGTGAGTTATGTCTGTGTCTTTCTGTGTGTTTCCTTGAATTTATTTTATATAAAAAAGTCCGCTGGACCGTTTCTTTTAATTGTTAGATATATATATATATATATATATATATATACGAGTTCAAAATTCAAGAAGAGTAACAGACAGAGTAAAGAAACACACTTACAGACTCAAATTTTCGGGTAATCCATCTTCAGGAGAAAAGAGAAACGGAGACCAAGCAAGTTACTTGCCGTTGCGTCTACAACGCGCTTGGTCTCCCTTTCTCTTTTCTCCAGAAGACGGATTACCCAAAAATTTGAGTTTAATAATGATTTTATTTATCAAATATAATAGAAGTTTTCATTTAAGTTTTAAATTTAACAATAATCCAGTATTTAAGTTTGACGAGTCACCTCACGTTAAGTAACCATAGTATTAGAGTTATTATGTTGAAAATCTCAGGTAGGAGGGAGGAGAGCCTTTTGCTTTGAGACTCAGGAATTTCCTTGGTGACATGGTTATGTGAATTCGTTTGAGATAGTACACATTCCAGTGTAGTTAGCTTATTCATTTGACAAAACTAACTTCATTTGAAACTTTAGCTTATAATTGGTACATTACACATATTTTAAATTATATTTATGTTATTAATGAAATGTGTTTATTCTTGCAGGTACAGACGAAAGGATACCTGTACACAGGTTAGTGAGTTTACTGTTATAATAATATGATTGAACAATGGTAACACAACGCCAAATTTCTATAAATATTTTTTACGTTTTTTTAAAAATATCTAAACTCCAATAAGTTTAAATTGAAAACACAGTCCACTAGGGTGTGCACGCGTACAGACACATATAACATAATCTTATATCTGTTAACTTATATATAGAATTGATGAATACATATATGTTAAGCTTTATATGTAAATATATATGTATGTATCTCAATTGCAGTACTCTACGCTGCTGGGATTTGTAGGTACAGACGAAAGGATACCTGTACACAAGTTAGTGATTTTTCTATTACATTAATTCCATTTATCATTTTTACCACAAAATGTTATTTATATAATGTTAATATGCTTTTAATGTTTTATCTAAGATCTACTTGGTTTATGTTAAAAGAACCGTCAACAAGCGATCATAGTACATTGCTGACACTTATAGCATAAGCTTTTCTTACACAGAATGTTTGAACCCACATATGTCTATCAGTTTAGATGTATATACATATATATGATATGAAAAATATATATCTTATTTCAGTGTACTATCCCATGTATTATACACTATCGAGGTATAACACATGTTTAAATGATGTCATATTACAAAAATATATATCCTTATTTCAGGTGTACTGTCTCATGTATTATACACTATCGAGGTATAACACATGTTTAAATGATGTCATATTACAAAAATATATATCCTTATTTCAGGTGTACTGTCTCATGTATTATACACTATCGAGGTATAACACATGTTTATATGATGTCATTTTGCATATACATGATTTATTTCATAATATACTGCCCTATGTAACATAAACTGCCTACGTATAATACATGTTTATATTATGTTATATTAGATATATCCTTATTTACCTTTATCTCATGCAATATATAGTGTTGAGGTATAATACGTGTTTATATTATGTTATATGTACATATTCTTATTTTAAGTGTACTGACGCATGTTGCATGCATGGTGGTGGGTGGGGTACAATGTAGTTCGCCTCCGCGTGGTGTACCCTGGGTGATGCCAAATGAACTACATGTCTACGTCTAAAATCATGTCACAGTCAAGGTAAAGATGTAACGGCCCTTTTCAGAGCCACAAGAACAATAACGACGACGCCCTCATCAGGCAGAAGAATCATCGAGTATTTAATATATTCTTTTAGAATGGAGGTGGAGTGACAACGCCAAGTTCAGTAAGCCGAAGCATGTTTTGAATTACAAGAACATCGGTGTAGTCATTATATTGGAAGCTGGGACATCCACAGAATTGACCCAATTCTATCAAAATGACAACTACTCCATGTACACTAACATGAGAAGCAGACTAGTGGCCTCTGGAATGATTATTGGAATTAAGAATGATATATTTTGGCAGTTTAGAATATTACATGATACGACGACACGACTAGAAGGAAGCAGTACAGACAGACTGCTGAGTTAGTAATAATCATTTCCGCATTACAGTAATCCCTCACATTTCTCGGATAATGGGGACCAAAGACATCCGCGAAAGGGAAAATCGGCGAATAATGGACGCGCCTTTATAAAAGCCTCTAAAGCTCAAACAACCTTTCCAACTGAGAGAGAATCCTGACCTTACTGAATACTGTACTGTGTTGTACATAAAAATGAAAAACAAAAAGGAAAAAATAAGAAATAATTAATAAAAAGAAATTACGTCTTTACCGACTAAAGAAGAGAAAGAGAGAGAGAATTATACCCTTAATGTATTGTACAGTAAATAATAATGCAAGTAAATTAAATACATAAATTCGTAACTATCCTTGATTTTAATTTGTAGATGAAAAGGCCTGTGCAGTACCATAAATGAAGATGATGATGAATGAATATTTTTTAATTTTTAATTAAACATTTCAGGACCCCCGGGAAACACTGAACCCGCAAAAATTGAACCACGAACTAGCGAGGGATTACTGTATTAGAGTTAATAACCTCGAAATAAGTGCTATAAATACCATTATATTAAAGTACCATAGCTTGGCTTTCAGAGTTCTATTTGAGTGTTTCTAATGAAGAGCTCATTGAAATCTATTTCTAGGGTCAGGTCAGCACAGTGAATAGAGTACTCGCTTCTGAACTGGTAAGCCCACTCTGGCTCTCGATTTATTCGTCTGGGAGGTGAATAAATCTGAGAACTTCCTCCCTGGGAGAGGACGTTAAATCGTCGGTCCTGAGACTGTACGATGTCAAGTACAATAGAACTGTACTAACATAAAAACTGTGCTACGACCTCTAAGCAGGAATGCCTCCTTGTACGATCAATTCGCTTTACCAACAGCCACTTGTAAGATTTTTTGTCTCTTACGAGTAAAAATTCGCAGTACGAGTTTTTACGAGGACTCAGTACCACCTCCCTCGCGCCTAGATAGTCTCCGTTTTAAGTTTATTAAGATTAATAATTAAATGAATAAATAATTAATAAATTGTTTTAATAAATTAATAATTAATAATTAGTTAATTTATTAAAACATAATTATTTCTTGCATGCATTTATTGTTCAAGTAATATTACTCATACTATACGTACAGTTTTGTTTATTTTTTCGAATTGGACATTTTTCGTTTAAAACAATTAACTTACTAACTGGCAGTTTGGGGATGGAACAGATTATTTATTTTCATATTAATTTCAATGTAAAACATTGCTTTGCAATACGAGCTGGTCTAGGAAGGAATTAAACTCGACCTGCGAGGTTCTACTGTACTCGTTAAAGATCCCCTATTCTAAATACAAGTGAATTAGGCAAAAATTTACGACTCCCAATGTAGAATAAATAGGTAATGTGACTCAGCCATTACTAAAATTGGTTCTTAGTAATAAATGAGTCACACTTTCCTTCCCTAGAACAGCACTGAAAGGTGAAAGCCTTATTAAGTGTCGGCGTTGGAAAACAAAAAATAAAGGAGATCTTACTCTTGATTTCTCTTTGACCATCAATGTAACGAGTTCTCCGCCACAATATGTTGTACTGGGACTTGGAAATAATCACAGAATTGATCTATCATCCTCCGACCCTTCTCTTCTGGAATATACTTATTTACTAACTTCTCATGTTGCAAATCTCAAATCTAACAGTTGTCATCTTTTGTATGATATTCGTGTCAGAGCCATTGGCGAAATATGAATTTGAACAGTATAACCTGTACAGCAGTATAACCATCAAACAGTATAACCTGCACTCTGCTCAGAAACTTTATCAAGAGTTAGTCCAGCTAGATGTAACCTCAATAAAGTAAACTAGAGTAGAATATATGTTAACATTGAGATAAGAAAACATTGTCCAAATAATGATATTGACTAAATAATAAATTAAAATAATCCAAGTTTAATTTAAACTTCAGTATACTAAGTATGATTTTCAAGTTGACAAACTGTTTTAAATATATATTTAAATAATTTGAAATTAAACTTGGATACTTTTAATTTAAGTTTGGATTATTATGAATTGCACTTGGATTAATTTAAATTAAAGTTAAATTATTTTAAAATAAACTTGTGCCATTTTGGGCCGCTTTAAATTAAACTTGGGCTATTTTGAATTAAACTTAGATTATTTTAAATTAACCCAAAATGTTTTAATGTAATGCCGATTATTTAAACCCCAAAAGGTCAGTAAGAACGTGAACCCGCTATATAAGACATGACTACAGCAGCTTATTTCAGATTTACTCTTTCAAATAGACACTACTGTTGATATACTTAGAAAATGTGAAATGATGTAAAGATAACCAGTTGTGGTGATAACTGAGCAGGAACACGCTGGAATCAACATAATACATATAAAGGAAGCTGCAAAATCGACTTTTCAGTCCCCGACACTACTTACATAATAATGTTCTCTTGAAATTACACTAAGCACCAAGCAGTTTTACTGTTACACCATTTGAAATCAATGATCTAACAACATCGTAAAAGGTTAATTTTTATCTGGCTTGGATGATAAATTAATTATCTTGTATTATACAACATTTGTGGTATAAGACTCATAATTTTTTTAGCTCAGGGAAATAATAAATTAGATAAACAGATTCCAACTATTTACACAAAAATTATTATTTATGTATACATATATGTGTATACACAACCATATACGTATACAAACATAAATATGGTTGTTTCTCTGTGTTTTTCCCCTCAGCCGTACCCCTGCTGGTTGGGAGTTTATTAATTAATATACAAAGCATGTGTCACTCTGGGTAAAACATGCTATAATATTCTATTACATAAACTATAACAAATTTTAGATTATACAATAATTCAATTAAATATTAACATATTGACCTAAATATAATAACAGACAGAAATTCTTATTAAACTTTAAAAAAAATATCTAAATCAATTTTATTAATGAAATTCATAAAAAATTTACAATGTCTCTCTGTCCCTCAGTCTCTCTCTCTCTCTCTCTTTCTCTCTCTATCTTTGTATGTGTGTGTGTGTGTGTCTGTTTTGTGTATGCATATGTGTCTGTGTGTGTGATTCCGTTCACTTGAACTATGAAATCGATATTTAATGAATTCACATGACATCTAATTTCAATGGAAAGGGTCAAATATTTAAAAAATTTGTCTGAATTAACTTTTAATTAGAATAAATGACTACTTAAATAAATAAACAAAGTGATAAGCCAAAAAAGTCGCGTTTTTGGTACTTTTTTTATTTTTTTTTTTAATCAGTACTCCTTGTATGCACAAGAAACTAATATAAAATAAAATCGTTAATTAAATGTTCGGGAGTCAAAATGGACCCGTTATATTGTGAGTACGTCTAAATTCGTTTACCATATAATGGCCTAGGAATGGTATAAAAAAATGTAGAGCAGCAAACTGTTCAGTTTTACGTGTTTCAAAAACAGATGACTTTAGAAAAAAAGTATGTTTTCAACTTTTATTTCTAGCGTCATGTATCAATTTCAATTTCAACAAAATCTCAAAAGAAAATAAATGGAAATTTATTTTACATCAGTCACGCATGCGTTCTTTTTATATAATTAAACAACAGATTTATATAATTCAACAATATGCTTGATATAATTTAAATGATTATAAAAAAAAGTCCCTGTAACACATTACAACCGAGCTTAAGCACAATATTAGTCATTATCTACACTTTGTTATTCATTTGAAAAGTAATTCCGTATTTGGGGGGGTCAAACGTGCTTAAACTTTGTCATAAAGAACACCAAACTTTTGTTGTAATGTGTTGTTTTATTCAGATAATACTGAGAGATATGGTGTTTTATCAGATACAGTCATAACTGGCTAACGTTATCTTCGTGATATCTTCTCTGACATATGTCTAGTTAAATAGTGCTTGACTAGTCCACAGATGTCCATAAGTTTATTAAGATTAATCTGCAAGTATTTCTTTTGGTCGTTCTAGATATGTTGGTTTTCATGGAGCCAAGGATGTGAGAACTTGAGTGCCATTGTATAGAACAGTCGACAAAAAGCAATGCATATCTGCTGGTAGAGACTGCAGTTTCCAGCTAACAGGTTGTTGGTCACTAGGATAACCTCTGGAAAACAGTGACGTGGGAATCCTAGGCAAAACCAGGACTCAAATAAGGACCACAGAACGAATGCGTGCCACTATGATTTTCTTATATCGTTTCCAAACGGTTGTTACACCACCTTTTGTTTGTATGTTTGTTTTACAACACACACTTATAAGGCTTTCACTTGTGGCTCATTTATTATTTGGCACCCATTTTAGTAATGAGCGCGCCACATTACCTGTTGATTCTACATTAGGAGTCATAAATTATGCCTAAATCAAGTGTATTTAGAGTGGGGATCTTTAACGAGTATTTGACTTTGTACAGGCTCGGGACTGACGGCTTAACGTCCTCTCCGAAAAACAATGAAGTCAGATTTATTTACCTCCTACTTGATAAATCGAGGGCCAGCTGGCTATCGAACTTCGGAGCTATAATTGTAAAGGCTCTATTAATTCTATCTGTAGAAAAATTAGATAGGTGACCAGCTCTTTAGACTTTTAATATGTATTAGATAAGCACAGCTAGGACCTCGGCCACCTTTGGAAAAACCTTTTCAGTATTTAAGACAAAAATAGGGAATATATATAATGTAACATTCTACCTGTCTGGACTGTTCATTTACCACGTCAAAGTCAAAAATCTAATCCTGTTGTTATAAAACCAAAAGTATAAAACTAAAAAATGAAATGTTCCCGTACAATATTGAATAATAGCGAACCTTACAACAATAAGGATTTTATTGGCGTTTATTTAAGTGACTTATCAAATGCTAAAAGAATTATACTACTTGTTAGAAGCACTTTATTAACTACTTAGCCTGTTAGTAAGGGAAAAAAGCATTATATAACCATAATCAGTGAGGAAGTTTAAAGCTTGAAAATTAATTAAGGGGCCAGTGTAGCTCCAGTAGTAACGTGCTCCCTTTGAGACTGGTAGATCTGGAGTTCAATACCCACTCTGGTCGTCGATTTATTTACGCAAGAATTGAAAAAAAAATCTGATAAGGTCAGAACCGTTGGCCTCAAGCCTGTACGGTATAAATTGTTAAATATCCCCATTCATAGTGCACTTGAGTTAGGCAACATTTAGGACTAACTCAATGTAGAATATTCATTATGACATATCACGAAAGGCCAATGGTCAGCCTATATGTGTCCTCACGTAGGACAACCACTCCAACCTAACCTAACCTAGAAGTCATCAAAGAAGCTCTTGCTGATAATAGCTTACTCAGAACATTTTCTTTAACAAATGTAACCTCACGAGTGAACAAATTACAAATTTATGAAAATAGTTAAGGAATTTATATCTAAAATTACAAAAAGGACAAAATCAAAATTCAATTGAATATTAGAATCTACTGGATTACTTTCAACCAAATAAAAAATCAATGAGACAGGGCATTATTAAAAAAAAAAAATCAAATAAAAGTAATTCCTCAGTTTTCTTGGTATATATGTACAGATGACTATGTAAAAAACATATGAACATGTAAACACTTGTAAAATAATAAATGAAATGTTATCATTCAAAGAGTGCCGGATAGGATGACGTAAACTAAGGAAAGTGCTAACCTAGATAAATGAATCTTTCATAAAGGGATTGTAGAGAAAATGGAGAAAGCAATTTCTAATCGTTTTAAATTGTCACCTTAGCTGAGTAATTTGTCAATATGTGGTTTGGTTTAGCCAATCATCATGGGTTCCATGGACATTTTATGTGCTTTCTAGTGGAGATTTCAGCATTCTTTATCATTCATCTAGTCCAGAACCACTTTGAGTAGTAATTAGTTGTAAGTTAGAGAGACCAATAATAATTATCACCAAAATTTTGTCCTTGATAGTACTTTTTGAGGTTTATAAGCTTATTTTATGAAAATGACCATGGAAGTAGTCATGATTTGTTACCTATCGGAAATTAAGAAAGCCAAATGCACAGAAAAAGTCGTATCTGCAAGTATAACTTTCTATTTTAACAAAGTTTGAAATAATTGCTTTAAGGGTTTTCATGATTTTATGCTTGATTTAGAATGGCTTCAAGGGTTATTTAGAGTAACTTGGATTTGTGGTTTTACTAAATTTTCCTTTGCTGATCTGGTTTCTCGTTACTCAGAGCTAAAATGGTGGCATATCTATTGTAATCCAATTAAGGTTACAATTATTATAGAACCCTGTAAGGGGCTAGAATAGCCCAGTGGTAATGTGCTCTCACTGAGACAGTTAGATCTGGGGTTCAATACCCACTCTGACCCTCAATTTATTAACGCAGGAATTGAAAAAAAATCTTAGAACGTCATGACGTTAAGCCGTTTGTCTAAAACAGTACTATATCAGGTATTTGTTAAAAATTCCTACTCTAAGTGAGCTTAAATGAGTAAACAGGAGCACTGAAACGCGAAGAAAGCTGTTCTCAGCATTTCATGGTAGAAGCACCAGTTATTTTCCTATTGCATATGCTGGTGAGAATCACAGCTTAAGAGTCAACAAAGAAGATCACACTTTGTGACGAATTATCGTTGATTTTTATTGCCACGTAAACATAAATCATAGAAATTTGTATTGAAAAATACATTTATTAATTCAAACGTAGTGCAATCTGTTATTATGTGGTATTTACTCATTGTAGGGTAAAAAGCTAATGAAGCAGTCTCCACATATACAAATTTAATCCTATAAACAACGCGTTTCGAACACGTAGTTGTTTGTAAATTTGTATATGTGGAGACTGCTTTAATAGCTTTTTACACTACATTTAAAATAAAACAGACGACATAAAGAACAACTTATACTTATACTACATAAAAACAACCGGTTTTGATTGAGCTTGAAGAATATTATGTTTCCTACTTGAATAAAAAGAAATGAAGTTACTTAAAGACCATCAATCTAACTTAAAATGACTCCACGTCAACATTATAAAATATTAAAAACTTTTCGTAAAGTTTGTTATTTAGTGGAAATACTAACAAGTTGAACTTGTTTTAAACAGATTACAGTTAAACAGATTAACATTAATTCTTCCTTTTTCAGTAAGCGGATTAAAATTAAGAAAGGTCACTACCAGTTGAAAACTCATTTGATTAATTTTTCTTTAAAAATTCTAACATAAAAACTATTATATAAACTTAAATTTAATATTTTTAGCAATTTTAATGAAATAATTCTAAAATAAATCATTGAAATAACACTGAAAAGCTTTACGTCTTTTATGGTATCCAAGAGGAAAACTGGGGTTGTTTGGATTTTGTAACTATTCATTATGAGTGAACCATATTACTGACGCACGGAATGGCTTGCACTAAAGTAGTAACTACGTCCAAAGTAATATACTATGTAAAGCATTAAAGTTATAATAGTTATACTTTCATCTTAAAGGGACAAAAAATGGTTTGTATTTCAATTGGGGTACTTGAAAGTTGTAAGCTTATTCCATATTTGTTAAGAAGTGCCATTGACAATAGCCGCTGACACAATGAAAGGTATCTAAGAGCATGCAATACTTTTCGTTAGGCAATATGCGATATTACTTAACACGCTGTATTGTAATTAAGGGACTCGGCAGTCTTACATCACCAACACAAAGACGCCGTCCCAGTGGCCCATCTCTGTCCCTCTCACAGAAATGCTCCACCTCTAATCACACCCAACTCTCTCTCACCTATTTCAAAAGATAATTAGTTTATCTTATTATATTTTCTCCTTGACAAGTTATGGCATAAGTTTAACTGAAGGACAGACGTTATAGAGTCATTAATTATATATATATATTTGTGTATTTCGGCAGCAAGTCCTCTTTCATATATATGTATATATATATATATATATATATATATATATATATCCTTTACCTCTGTCCATAGTAAACGCACCTACCCTATCTCTCACAAGACCTCTTGTACCTCTGGTAACTGCGTTTACCGTTTGGATTGCACCCAGTGTGATTCTTTTTATGTGGGTTTGGCTTCCACCAAGCTAAGCCTGCGTATGAATAATCACAGGTCATCCGTTGGCAAACGCAGTGACCTTCCCGTTGCTACTCATGCCAGTTCTCACGGACTCAGTTTTAATGACTGTTTCCGTGTACAGGTCCTGAGGCAGATTGATCAGACTAATTCGAAAGTTACTCTGAGAGCTTCAGAAGAAGCACTTATTAGTCTTCTGGGCGGTAGATCGGCTCCTGGGCTTAACCTCAATCGTTGATTTTTTTTTTTTTTTTTTTTAAGTCGTTATCAGCTTTTAATTTTATTTTAGATAAATGTTTTCATTTTTTAATTTGTATTTGGCTTTTATCTCTTTATCTTCCCTGTCTACCTTTCCTCCGAAAGTTGGCTACACTGTTTGAGTGCTTCAGTTCGAACGCCAAGTCAGTCGTTATCAGCCTTTGGAGCGATTCACTTCTTTTCCTGAAGACGAGGACATCGAAATATAGTAGTGAGTTCAGTGGTGTCCTTTCTATGTGTTCTTTTTTAAATTATAGTTTATATATATATATATATATATATATATATATATATATATATATATCAATGTTCAAACCACAATAAGAAATGGGAAAACAAGACTAAGATCTTTCAACCGTAACAAGCGGTCTTCGTCAGAGTCATCAAAACACCAACTGAAAGAAATCTTTATATATATATATATATGTATATATATATATATATTATATATATATAAAGATTTCTTTCAGTTGGGTGTTTGACTCTGACGAAGACCGCTTGTTACGGTTGAAAGATCTTAGTCTTGTTTTCACATTTCTTATTGTGGTTTGATCATTGATATATATAGTTAACTTCAGCTACTCAAAGGGACTACTTCTGCCCGATGAGACAAATGTCGAAATATCCTGTGAGTCTTTTTTGTGTGTGTTTCTATTTGTTTTTCTCTTTCCTGTGTGAACTATATATATAAGAGAGAAGTGGTAGAGAGAGAGTAAAATTAAATTTCTTGTGATTTAGATATATATATATATCACATATATCAATTACATATATCATATATAAATCACAAGAAATTTAATTTTACTCTCTCTCTCTACCACTTCTCTCTTCTTATTCTCTCTCTCTCTATCTCTCTTTCTTCTATATATATATATATATATATATATAACAAATATATCTAAATGATCAAACCAGAATATGAAATGGATTGAAACATCAGCCAATACTGAAACGAACCTGAAATTCCAGAATATTAATTTTTTTTACGTGGAATTCTCAATTTGTATCAATTTTAAATTTAGTTTAATAAAATGACTGACTGATGATGTTGCATGCTCACTAAAAAATGTCGCAAAAATGTTTGTGTTACTTTTATATGATTTTATCCATTAATAAAATTATAAATGAAAGTGGACTTAAGTGTGAAGAACTTATTCATAAATTTTTTTAAGACAGAAGAACAGGAGTTTGAAGACTAGAAAACTTGAGCTGAGAAATGACATATTTTATAATTTACATCTTATTATATCTTCTTTTCCTATATTATATTTCTTTTATATTTTTTTTAATAAATGTTCAAAAATAGGTAGATTTATGGCAGAAAATATAAATTTTAACTTTATTGAATTTGCTTTAGAAAGGGTTTAGATTAAAGGAAACTAGCTCGTGAGATAGTGGTTAAGAGAAGAAGTGTTTAGATGTTGGGGACACGGTGAAGGAGGATGAGGAAGCATTGTGACTAGGTTCACTGAGGCAGAAGACGGAGCCAGGGAGGGGAGAACCGGCTGACTGTAGACGTGCTGGCAGCAGCAGAGGGCCTGCCTAGGCTCGAGGTCAACATCCCGGCTTGGGTCTTAAGGTCACTGGCAGAGTAACCGAGCAGTGTGTCTCCCACATTGCGGCTTTCATTCAACATAGGTAATCTCTTAAAGTTTGAATAACTGAAGTGAATTCAGAGTACAGTTCTTTAACAAGCATCTGAGATCTAAAACCGACAGCATAACATCCTCTCCGAGAGACAGCGTGTTCAGATCTTTTTCATTTTCTGTATGAATAAATAGAGGGATCTATCCGCCCAGAGGTGAGCACGCAAGCCACTGGGCTACTCTGACCCCTGTTTGAAATATTTGGGAGCTTTAGTGCTTTCCTCGAAGCTTCCAACGATGGTTGTGCTTGGGTTATTCTGTAACCCAATATAAAAATATCTTGAAAACAAACTTTATACCTTATATTATATTATAAATACCTTATATAAATACCTTATATTATAAAAAATATACACACTTTTTACGTTTTTTTTTTTAATCGCTTATAACATTCAAAGATGTTAGTTTGAACACATAGACCTTGTCAATACGTCATTAACGATTTCTATTTTTTTATTATAAGAACAAATCTAGAAGGACACCGGTCAAAATGTTAGATATTAGTGGCAAAACTTTAAGTGAATCTAAAATATCGTGGTTATTATTCAAAGTAAACACATAAAAAAGAAATAGAACAAATATTTGAGTGTAACTTCAAGTTGTTCCAGAATATATTTTCTCGTGGAGTATCTACCGTCTTTTTCCGAAAATAAGTCCTAGCGTGATTTTCGGGACTTTTGGACTATAAGCATTCACGATGCCCTTAAAAAATCTCAAGTTGCTTGAAGCAAAACAGAGTGGGAAAGACCACAAAATAAACGACTTAACGAAGTGATTTCTTATGGAAATTTATTTTCATAAGAATAAAATAAAGTTCGAAACTACTCAGGCAAAAAGCATTAATTTAACCTCAGCTATATTGCAAGACATGATAGATTCAGACAAATGATTCTACAGGAAATAGATTGGGAAGAATCAGAACGAAATTCAAAATTTTGATAATTTATAACGATGTTCCAGAAGATGACATGACTGTAATAGAATAATTTAAATGTCTATGTAAATATAAATATTAAACATAAATATGTAAATCTACTTAATGTACTTGAAGCCCTCACCCGGGAATAAGCCCTAGCACAGATTTTGGCCTAAAAATAAAGTTAGACAGTGTCTTATTTTCGGAAAAAGACGGTATCTCTAAAACTGATAATAGTTGAAAAATCTTGGTACAGGAACTATGATTCTTCAACTATTATCAGTCCCACTTAAAGATGCAGATTGTATGAAACCGGTTAGGCGTCTACAACACCGATTCACGAAGTATGACGCATTATTATAATAATATGCTGCTTACTAACCTTTGCCATACTAACATAAGCATGTATTGTTTGAACGTTTACTTTTTAAATGAACATTTTTTTTTATGAATATAAATACTTAATTTAATATGCGGTTAATAGTGTAAATATGAAGTAGATGAGGACAAGAATTTAAAAAGTTAAATGACGAAGAATGACTTGCGCATCTTCTGACTAGTTGAACAGGTTATTGACTCCACATCAAGTTAGACTATCAAGCTATGATCAGATTTAGCCGAGTAATTAAATCACTTTAAAAACATTCCGCAAAGTAAATTACATCTGTGACGCACAACTTGACCTTGTCAGAAGAACTCGTCCTATATAGACCTGCTTGCTTCGTCAAGGTCTTCTTTCTTCTTGAAACGCTTTTGTTTTAATCGTTTCCTGAATAATCCACTGACCGATTTATGTCTTCTTTAAGAAAAAACATACAAATCTAACCATATAACTTATTTTTATCTAATTATAACAATTTAAGGAATATGAAATTGAGTTTAAATGAAATGCTTAACATAATGGACTGGTTGTTAATTATAACGGTCATTGTATTTTTGAAATATACTTTAAACAAAATGCTACTGAAATTTTAATGGCATTTTATTCAATATTCAGCACGATTAGCATAATGTGAGTGATATACCAAGATCACATTATACCAAAATGTGAGCTTCACAGTGGATACTAAGAATTCCACCACCCACCCCAGTGCATCACGTGACGCGTGTCATCGTGTTTTCGGAGACGTCTTTCGACGCTGTGGCGTCTGCTGGTCAGAACATTATACCAAAATGTGAGCTTCACAGGAGATACTAAGAATTCACGTGACGCGTGTCATCGTGTTTTCGGAGACGTCTTTCGACGCTGTGTCGTCTGCTGGTCAGAACATTATACCAAAATGCGAGCTTCACAGTGGATACTAAGAATTCCACCAACCACCCCAGTGCATCACGTGACGCGTGTCATCGTATTTTCGGAGACGTCTTTCGACGTTGTGTCGTCTGCTGGTCAGAACATTATACCAAAATGCGAGCTTCACAGTGGATACTAAGAATTCCACCAACCACCCCAGTGCATCACGTGACGCGTGTCATCGTGTTTTCGGAGACGTCTTTCGACGCTGTGCCATCTGCTGGTCAGAACATTATACCAAAATGCGAGCTTCACAGTGGATACTAAGAATTCCACCAACCACCCCAGTGCATCACGTGACGCGTGTCATCGTGTTTTCGGAGACGTCTTTCGACGCTGTGCCATCTGCTGGTCAGAACATTATACCAAAATGCGAGCTTCACAGTGGATAATAAGAATTCCACCAACCACCCCAGTGCATCACGTGACGCGTGTCATCGTATTTTCGGAGACGTCTTTCGACGTTGTGTCGTCTGCTGGTCAGAACATTATACCAAAATGCGAGCTTCACAGTGGATACTAAGAATTCCACCAACCACCCCAGTGCATCACGTGACGCGTGTCATCGTGTTTTCGGAGACGTCTTTCGACGTTGTGTCGTCTGCTGGTCAGAACATTATACCAAAATGCGAGCTTCACAGTGGATACTAAGAATTCCACCAACCACCCCAGTGCATCACGTGACGCGTGTCATCGTGTTTTCGGAGACGTCTTTCGACGCTGTGACGTCTGCTGGTCAGAGGTAACTTGTTGATCCACTGCAACGACAAGCAGTAAAAGAGTTAAGAAGATATCAATCTTCTTTATTGATCTTATAATAATGACAGCTTCACAGGACATTATTTGTGAAATAAATTAAACTCAGGATATTTTGATCATTCTATATACAGGGTGGAGGTCAGGTTAGTTTAGTGGTTAATGTGCTCGCCTATGAACTGATAGGACCGGGGTTCGATCCTCACCTGGCCCTCGATTTATTCACGCAGGAGGTGAAAAAATCTGAGTGCGTCATCCCGTTAAACCGTCGGTCCCGAACCTGTAAGATGTCAGGTACTCGTTAAAGATCCCTACTCTAAATACACTTGAGTTAGACAGAATTTAGGACTACCACTGTAGAATCAATCTTCATTGTGTGGTATCACAAAGGGCCAATGGTCGTCCTACGTGTGTTCCCTTGTGTGGCTAGCACTGCAACCTAACCTAACCGTATACCGGGTGAGCCAAAGAAAGGTGGGCAGTAAATGATAAAATTTATTTGGAGATTACTTATACATACAACTATACTTACTGACCAAATTATTACTTTCATAATGACATTTTATTATGAACTATAATACAAAAACTTTTAAATTTTATCAACAAAAATTTTCAAACTATTTTTCGTCACAATTTACGCAACTTTAAAGTTGGTCTCCTACGCTTGGACAATTATTTTAGTACAAGTCTGTCTGGGTATTCATTTGCTGAAATGCATCTGTTATTTTAAATCAACTCTTCTTGATTTTCAACGATATAACTTGTCCTTGAGTTTTTCTCAAAAGAAGAGCCCCATTAGGGTCAGTTCACCCATTAGGGTCAATTCAGTGAACGTATTAAACTGGGGAATACAAATTTAAAGGCTTTTGTATTCTTGTTAACAATCAAAACAATCTTGTTGACAAACAATTTGTCAATGTGATAATGTTGTCACTGCATGTAGTTATATGTTCCCATGTAGAGTCTTTAGTTTTCCCCATTTCTTATTGTGGTTTGATCATTGATTGTTATTTCACGACTTTATGTGAAAGGGTGTTATAGTTGTATGTATAAATAATCACTGAAAAAATGTTATCATTGACTGTCTGCCCACCTTGGCTCACTCTGTATACAACAGGGATGCTTGTATAACAAGATTTCATAGTCAAAACGTGTATTAACAACTAACGTCATAACCACAGTAAACAAATAAAAAATAGGACCAAAATCATATGAGTCACACTGATACTAAACAAATGAATTAATTAGGACATCGGTATAGTATTACGAATAGAGGAGGGCATTAGAGCGCAAGAAAAAGGCGGGAAAAGCTGTGCAGGAGAATGTAAACAGAGTTCAGGAAGAAAAAGAACAAAACACTGCGCGTTGTCAGTCCTCGTAGACAGAGTTATTTCTCTCCATAACAGTCAGCGGAATTTTAGTAATTCATTAATCATTTCTTCAAATTACACTATACTTTAATTATACTATCTATACTATCTGTCGTTCAATTATACAGTAAACCTTCGCTAGTTCGCGGTTCAGTTTTCGCGGGTTCAGTGTTTCGCTGAGTCCTGAAATGTTCAATTAAAAACTAAAAAAAACTGTAATTGCAGTAAAAAATAAAAAAAAAATACAATTCGTAATGAAAAAGTACAGTAGTTAGTATTAGAGAAGAAAATATACAGGATTCTTCTTGTACGATAGAGAGAGATGTCAAACAGCCAGTGACTTGCTGGGTCAAAATATATTCTACAGTATTAACTAGGTGCTAGTATAGTATTAAATTAAAGGTTAATAAAAGTTATTAAAAAATATTCAATAACGACTAAAAATTAATGAAAAATATTAAAACATAATCAATTGTAACAAGAGAATAATAAAAATATCAAAAAATAGGCCTTTTCATTTATAAATTAAAATAAAGGATAGTTACGATTTTTTTTATTTTATTTACTTGCATTATTATTTACTGTACAATACATTATGGGTATAACTCTTTCTCATTCTCTCTTATAGTCGGTAAAGATGTAATTTTTTTTATTCATTATTTCTTATTTTGTTCTTTTTGTTTTTCAATTTTATTTACAACACAGTACAGTATTCAGTAAGGTCAAGATTCTCTCTCTGTTGGAAAGTTCGCTGTTTGAGCTTTAGAGGATTTTATAAAGGTGAGTCCATTATTCGCGGGTTTTTGCTTTTCGCGGGTGTCTTCGGTTCCCATTACCGTATTGAGGGTTTACTGTACTATCTATATACAATTAGTATAACTATCTGTTAAATGTAATTAGTGAAATGTCTTTTTAAATCACTGATATTTTATACGTAATTATTTTAACTTCCACCCAATTTACAAAAACTCTAATGAAAATATTCACATTATTTGTAAACAAAAATTAGACACTACTTTCTTCACCTGTAGTCACAGATTATTGATGTTATTTGACACGAAATTTTTTTTTTATCATCTTTATTTACAAATATACAACTACTCATATTATGCGTAACAGGCATATATAGTAATAGATTACACAATGACATCGATGCACATGAGCAAAGAATGAAACCCACTGGTTCAACTTCTCGCTTTGTCTTTTTTTTAAAGTATATTATTGTAATAGTAGATCCCTGGGCCATTTTCTCTTGAGTCGTCTTGGTGGGTTCTGGGAAGGTGAGGAGGAAGCAAGGATTCGTACAAATGGATTTGGGTGAGAGGAAAGGTTGTTGTGAAATGACTTATAACGATCAGAGGCAAAGTTTTGGATGAATGGAATTTTTAGGTCTTTATGAAGGGTGTAGTTTTTGACGTAGTACGGAGCATTTGTGATAGTGCGGAGGATTTTATATTGCAATGATTGTATTCTATGAATATTGGATGGTTTGACACGAAACTTTAATTTATTTATATTTCATGGTAACATTTGCACATGTTAATACAACATTTGTTAATAGCAGTATACATCTGTTATATGGGAGTATTTTTAATAAATGAATTATCTAAGTTATTACTATTAAAAAAAAAAACTAAATGAAAGTCAAGATTATGAGCATTATTACTGTATATTATTACAACTTATAAAAAGATTTCACATAGACACGTGAAATAACAATCAATGATCAAACCACAATATGAAATGGGAAAACAAGACTAAGATCTTTCAACCGTAACAAGCGGTCTTCGTCAGAGTGAAAAACCCAACTGAAACACTAGATGCAGAAGACATATGGTGAGGGGTTGAGAAGAGTGACCATGCGATACATATGTTATCAGTCAACATCAAAGAATACCAAAGATATTATTTATAATCATAAAAAAAATGGTTAAATTAAATTAACTGGATACCAAAATAAATATAATAAAAATTTTAAACCCCATTAAAAAAAAATAGTTTTTAAAAATTTAAAATCAATGGTACTGGTTAAAATCTAACAGTAATGGTTACTGGTCAACCGTTTTTGCGCTATTTGTAGGTGAAGATATTTGTCACCACTTTAAATTGAATCCCAGTTAATTTTGATTTATATATATATTATTATAATTCTCCAAAAAAAGTCTTTCATGAGCTATTTATGAAGAATTCATAATGATTTAACTTGATAAGGCAGCAGTTATTAAACAATTAAGATAATTAAACTATTAGATAATTAAGGCTATTAAACAATATTATTATTTAAATGATAAAATCTTAAATAATTTTGGTTAGGTTGCAGTGGCAGTTTTACAGGAGAACACACATCGCTGAAACGCTGGTCCTTTGTGCTCCACACAATGTATAGTACATTCTACATTCGTAGGTCTGCCTAACTCAAATGTGTTTAGAGTACGAATCTCACATCGTACAGACTGGGGACCTTAGAATAATATTAACTATTCTAATTTTAAATTAACTTAAATATTTCAATATTTAATTCTAATATAACATTTGAAATATTAATTAAAAATTTAATAGTGGTATATTCAATTCTTTTTTTAATCATCGTAATATTAAATTATTTTAAATATTTAATACTACAATAATATTTTCATATTATAAAACAGTATTATAATATATATTATTTAACAGTATGCCATATTTTAAACGAACAAGTGTCCTTGTATATTTCTCAATGGCGGGCACCTTGAGACATGTACAAGGAAACTTGTTTACAGAAAACACTGCGTACTATTCAAGTAAATATTCATTATTGAAGAACTGATTAGAAGATATACAAAATCATTTAAAAGTAATAATACTGCAGTGATAATATATATTTTGACAGACTTAGGCAGTTTGCTCTTGCAATGGTAGAAATTTCAAACTTTTAACTACGAGGTGTATAAATAAAGTAGTGAGACTGGCAACGTCGCTTTCGATCTGGCAACGCTGGAGACGCGTGGCCTTGAGTAGCGTCAGGTGCACGTGTGATGCGCCTCCAGTATGAATCTGAACTCGCCACAGTCATTTGTTTGTCCGTAGCGTTGGTTTTCGTGAAATGGTTTTTTCTTGAGCGTTTTAAAAATGAGTGACCTCAAAGTTGAGCAGCGGTGTGCAATCAAATTTTGCTTCAGACTTGGACATAATGCAACCGAAACTTTTGAAAAACTTCAGGAGGCCTATGGAGAACGTGTTTTATCAAGGACACAGGTTTTTCGGTGGTTTAAGGAATTTTCAGAAGGAAGAGAGTCGATTGAAGATGAACCACGAAGCGGAAGGCCTTCAAGTGCAAACACCGATGAAAATGTCAACAGAGTACGGAACCTTGTGCGTTCAGATCGACGCTTAATCAGCACTTCTACCGTGAGGTCCTTGAAAGACTTCGAAAAAGAGTCCTTCATGTGCGGCCAAACATCAAAGACAAGTGGGTGTTGCATCACGACAACGCGCCCTGTCACACTGCCATCTCAATAAACGAGTTTTTGGCCAGTAAAAACATTCCTGTTGCTCCTCAGCCTCCTTATTCACCAGACTTGAGTCCTTGTGACTTTTTCCTCTTCCCGAGATTGAAAAATCACCTCAAGGGAACTCATTTCGGGACACTACAAAACATACAAACTGCTGTAACCGACCAGCTGAAGGCCATTCCAGAATCCGAGTTCCAGCAATGCTACAATGATTGGAAGGACCGTCTCCAGCGCTGTGTGGCTTCCGAAGGGAACTATTTTGAAGGTGACAATATCACATTGTAATTATATTTGAATAGAAAATTTAAAAAAAAAATCAGTCTCACTACTTTATTTACACACCTCGTATCTTGTTCTGCATTGCAAGTGGGAGGATGGCCGACACGAACTGTTTAATACAATGTTATGTTACTGAACATAAATGACCTCTATCACACAGAACACTAACTACCAACAAATAGTATCCTTAGTTTCTTACATATTTTATTTCTTAGCATTTTAATTTGCCCTAAATTATAACAAAATAACAGCAGTTTTATAAAAAAAACTTATTACTCATGTTTAAATTTGTGAAAATATTTTCAAATTTTTTCTATGCTAGCATCTATTGGTACTTTAGTATACCAAACTAGCTATAACTATTATAAACGCTATAATAATAGCGTTATAGTATACTATAATAAATGCTAGCGACTATTGGTTATCGTAAAACTTATAAATGGTAACAATCTATCTGAAATTAAATAATTGTTAAAAATAAGTACTTTGTACAGTATTGTACTCAGGTTTTGCATTCCTGTAATTTTATTATATTTTAATGGTTGCGTTTGTAATTTTCACGGAATATTTTGTAATTTATATAATTACAAAATTTATTGAGTTTGTAATTTATAGAATATTTTGTTTAAATCTTTAGTTGTGTCAAAGCAGAGTTTCTAAAACTTTTTTCAACGTGAAACCCTTTTTGCTTCAGTAACTTTCCCAGGAACCCCAGATTCTAATGATTTTATATAATCATAATATAAATATTTTCATATGCAAATATTTATAAATAAATATTTATAAATAAATAGTATGTATGTTTAAAAACAATTAAAAAGTAATATTACTGCAATGTGTATTTTTCGAATAAAAATTAAACTAAAAGATTTTAATTTTAATATTTTCTACAAGTACCATAACACATAAAACAGAATTACTAGCAATTTTAACACTAAGTTTATTTTGTAATAATTTTAGTCTTGATAGTTGAGAGTTTGATTCTCAAGTCAGCCCAGAATTAAGTCTATTTCGGTATTTAGTTTTTATGGCAGTATAAAAGGAAAATCCGGTTTTTCAGATTTTTTGGACTATAAGTAAGTAGTGGAAAAGTCAGTAATGTGTGAAGAGAATCACTGTTTTGATTCTATTTAATTCACTGTTGGCTTTAAGAGGTATTAAAAACCAGTTATTGATAATAGTACACGATTATGAAACAAACGACACGTTATATAAGCAACAAAAGGTAACAGGTTGTCCAATGGTCATCGCTCTCCCATTTGTACTGGAAATCCCGATGATTTCAGATTGTAATAACAGTCTACTCTCACTGCGTGTTTGTTTTCATGTGAGAGATAATAAAATCTTTTAAAGAGATTCCTTGAATGGACTTAAAGCAGTCAAAAATGAAGTCAGGTACTTGTTAAAGATCATTTCGTATTAATAAAACTTCAAGTATGGTGAACTTTTTAAGAGACTTCGCTATAATATTATATATATATATATATATATATATATATATATATATATATAATCAATTATCAAACCACAATATGAAATATGAAATGGGAAAAAAAGTTTAAGATCCTTCAACAGTAACAAGCAGTCTTCGTCAGAGTCAAAAACTCAACTAACTCTGACGAAAACCACTTGTTACGGTTGAAAGATCTTAACCTTTTTTTCCCCATTTCATATTGTGGTTTGTTCATTGATTGTTATTTCATGTGTTTACGTGAAATATATATATATATATATATATATATATACATTGCGCGGCAGAGTGCGTTCTGTTCGTTAGCATAAAAACATTCTCATGTTCAAACTTACGTACTCAAAACGCATACTTATACCCGATGACGACGACTGTCGAAATATCGTTTGATCCGTGATGTGTGTATGATAATGTAATTCTCTCATATGCATGAATTGGTAATGATGCCAGTTGTGGCAGTTCCAATAATATATATGAGAGGGACTCTCATATAGAGAATTCACTCCTGCTGAAGGCGAACCTAAAAATATGCCAGCTACTACTAGATCTGATAGTAAACAATTGTGTTTTTTGTCAAGTCAAACACCGAACTGGTGACGAAGACCGCTTGTTAAAGTAAAAAAAAAATATGCTTATGAATTAGTCTTAATTCCCATTTCTTATTGTGGTTTGATCATGATTGCTTGTTTATGTTTATGTGAAATACTTATTAATACTTATATAGTAATAGTAAAAGTACTTGTAAGGTATAAAACAACTTCTATGTAGGCACAAGTTAGGTTACATTAATAACGAATTTATAACGCGCATTGTTGTGTCGCTAGGTTACAGTTAATTTCTCGTGATATGGTATGAGTGAAATGAATTCCGACATATGAAAGAATTCTGGTAATGATGCCACTTGTGGCAGTTCCAGTAATATGTGACTCATAGAGAGGGGACTATCATATAGAGAATTCACTCCTGCTGAAGGCGGAGACCTAAAATATATCCAGCTAGTCTATTGAGATCACTGACTAGTAATACATTGTGTTTTTTGTTTATCTGAAACAGAATGGGTGATTTTACGAAACGCGAAAAAAAACTCAACAATATGCTTATGAATTAACTCTAAATCTCATAAACGAAATATAAATCATATTCAGCTAAAGCTGACTTTAATATATTTAGTAAGGCTACTTAGTGTAATACTTAGTAAGGCTACTTAGTGTAATACTTAGTAAGGCTACTTAATGTAATACTTATAAGTACTTAGTGTACTGTAGTACTTAGTGTAATATACTTATATTAAGGCTACTTAGTGTAAATACTATACTTATGTAAGCTATAGGCACTTAGTGCAATAGTAACAGTAATAATGTTGGTACATTCTATATCAGAACCAAAAATCTGTTTCCAGGACAAAAGCAAAAGTGAGCACAAGGTGACAAGATGTACCACAGTATTTATTTACATGAAAACAATGGAGAAAAAACCTTATGGAAGCTGCTTTATTAAAACGATCTGCTTTGAAATCATTTTTTCTCAAATTAATTTTTGATTCCAAACAGAAGAAATAAGAGAGAAGTAGGAAGATTCTAATCTGGGATGATATTTCCTGACATCAACTTTGATATGAGCAGCTTTTTATTGAATTTTTTCAAATATTACAAGGACTAACCCAGTAGAGTCTACTGATTTAAAACTACCCCCTGACTCATATTCTTGCTCGACGTATAGTGTCTTTTTTATATGTAGTTTTTATTTCGGTGATATAGAACCTTTAAAATGGGTTGTTTAAATAAAAACCTATTAGAGAACCACTTTTTATGATTTCTAGAGAACCACTAGAAAGCTTCTCTGAAGGTGATTTCTCAAAAAGGCGTTAGAATATCTCTAACGTCTAACTTTCATAGGGAGATATAAGAGAATATTCTACCTAGTAATTTAACTTGGAGAGTCCTAAATTTTACCTAACTCAAGTGTATTTAGAGTGGAAATCTTTAACGACTATATAACAATGTACTAATCTGACTGCTTAAAGTTTCTCCAAGAGTCGACGTGCTCATCTTAGATTTTTCAGAGGTCCAGAGTAACAATCGAACTGGAATCTATTATAGTTCAGAAGCGAGCACGCAAGTCACTGGGTTACCCTGATCTTCAAATAGTGTCTCCTTATCTTTGGTCTAGAGCTCAGAAGACATGGATTCTAGTTGTCTAAAAATGTCTCTCCAACTCCTTCGTACTTGATGGTAAAAGCACCAGTGGTTTGAGTCAGCACTGAAGGCATATCTACTTATAATATATGATCAAACCACAATATGAAAATGGGAAAACAAGACTAAGATCTTTCAACCGCAAAAAGCGGTCTTCGTCAGAGGCAAAAACTCAACTGATTTTACATAAACACGTGGAACAACCATCAATTTACTTCTAATATACATGACGCAGGGATCACGGTCGCAGCAGAGATTCTCTAATGCATACTCTACCTCGGGTTTTGAACCACATGCACAATGAGTCTAAAATTAATTTGTGGACATACGTACAAATCGCTGGGTGTCATACCCACTCCATGATTACAATCATAAGCAATGTATTCTACCAATAGACTAGCTGGATATATTTTAGCTCTCCGCCATCATCAAGAGTGAATTCGCTGTATGAGAGAGTCCCCTCTCAATGAGCCACATATTACTGGAACTGCCACAACTTGCAGACACCTACTAGTCTTCCGTTTAAGGACTACCTTTAGATCTTTCAGGATACCCCCCTCCCCACCACGCAACCATCACTCACATACACACACAGATACAACACACACACACACACACACACACACACACACACACACACACACAACACACACACACAAGGGGAAGTACCCGTTTCCCCGAGTACTGTAACTACTAAACAACAAATACTTGACCACTAATAAAAAAAAGTTGAATTTTATACTCAATAAAACTGAAACATCAAAAAAGTAAAATATTGCCAATTCTACTTGAGCCAAATAAAAAACTCTTATTTCTTAACTTCTGGGTTGTATTGGGCTCCATCGAAACAATGGCATAACTGTATTTCATTTTATAAAAAAAAACGCTAAACTCCTCAGACGAAAACATTGAAACACAAATCCAAAGAATATTTGTTGTTGAAACAACTGGAGCAAATTTTACATCTATTTAACAATAATTTCATTATTAACATAAATTATTAAATTATAACTTTTCTTTTCTAATGCCTAAACTTACAAGATTCACGTATATTTTACGTGAATTCACGTAAAATACGTGATTTACGTATATTCACGTATTATTAAAGAGGTGGAAAGTATGGCACATTCACGTAAAATACGTGATTTACGTATATTCACGTACTATTAAAGAGGTGGAAAGTATGGCACATTCACGTAAAATACGTGATTTACGTATATTCACGTACTATTAAAGAGGTGGAAAGTATGGCACATTGTCGAGCGACGTTACCATGTTGATTCTACATTGGGAGTTCTACATTTTGCCTAATTCAACTGTATTTGAAGTAGGCACCTTTAACAAGTAACTGACATCGTACAGACGGAAGGACTTCGTCTATTTCGAGGAGCAATGACCTCAAATTTTGTTCACCCTCCACTTGAACAAACACTTGGACAGAGTGAGAATGGATCTATGGATGGATCTACAATTCCAGAGGTGAATTGTAGAAGGGTGAATTCTGCCCCCTTGTAAATTACGAGGGCGGAGTGATAAGACAGTGACTTTTTAAATTTCCCGCGCAGTTACTCCAAATGCAACAGTGCAGCCGTCATCTGTAATGTATTAGTGGGCAACTATCTAATTATGAGCCAGCTACTACGTGTAGTCGGTTTTGACAGTCATTCAAAGCAGACAACCTCGTATATTTTTATGAAAATGGAAAAAAGTGAATTTCGTGTGCCGATTAAGCGTTACTTTTTACGTAAAATATCCATTATTTGGAGGGAATAAAAAAAAAATTAGAAAAACGCTGGACTAAATGTATTGAGCTAAAAGGTGACTATGTAGAAAAATAAAATGTTTCTTTGCCGAAAAAATTTTGTTTTATTCAAAAAGTCGCGGACTTATCAAACCGCTCTCGTATAACTAAAAAAAACATTTGTTAATATCATATACAAAAAATTTTCTACTTTTTAATATTAAGAAACTACAAAGTATAAAAGTCTTCGTTTTAGGTGCGGCTGTAAAAAGAATATTTGAATAATAAAATCAACTTCAAAGGTTAAACTGGTTTGAAAGATGTTAACTGATATGGCTTAGGAACAAGCAGCGCGTAAACAAGAACATTTCATAAATCCTTTGAGGCGGAGGTAAGACGCTACGAAGGCAAACCTTTACACTGTTAAAGTGCGTTCAACAAACCAGACAAGGGAAGAGAAACCTTCCCTCTAAAGTTTACATCCAAAAATTCGCAATTTTCAGGGAACAAACAGTATTTTAATTACTGAAATTCATATGAATAAAAAAAAAGTTTTTTTTAAGTGCCTTTACCATAATTAATTATTATAAGGATTAACATATTTGTTTGTATAAAAGTGTTACATATTCAGTTCTATATTAATGTAACTATATTATAAGTATTTGTGTTAATATTTCTATGTTTATTAGAATATAAATTTAATTGATTTAATTTTATTTTGGTAACCACATATATTTGAGAATTATCTATTGAAAATGAAAAAAGGTATGTATCTTATAACAAAATTTATTTCATAAATCTATTTAATCTGGAGAAGTTTGTTTTTGCTTAAAAGTTTCTTAAACAAATTCAAATGGTTTTACCATGAAAAATAGGTTTAGATATAAAGTAGAACTGGATAGAATTTGTTTGACTTGCATTAGCAGAAGGTTGCGACATTTCCTTAGAGCCTCTGGAAAAACAGGTCCTAACCAGAATGTCGAAATTGGACTCTTCGTTTTGCAGGCCTGTTATTTTATCTCTCTGCTTATAATACCATTCAAAATAACTTATCTTTTCCATGAAATATTTCTATAATTTTAGTGATTTAAAACCATATTCCTTTTTATTTAGACAGGTCCTTTTGTACCTCATTACAATTTATGTATGTACAGTTAATTTGGTATTACTTTTCAAGTCGTCTTTTCTTGATGATAACGGATATCAAAATATCAAAGTGAATTTTATTGGAACCTTTCAGTATTCTTTTCTCTGTTAATCGTGTTGGATTCTAGCTAGAGTAGTTAAAATAGATTTATATGTATATATATATACACTTTTTCAATGAAAATATGATCCGAAATAGACAAATACAGTTCAATGTACATAAAAACATAGAGAAATTAAAAACACAAACTTACAGTCTCTAATTTTCGGTTGAACCGTCTTCAGGAGAGATAAAGAAGGAAAACCAAGCGCATTGGTACAGAGACGGTTGGAGACCAACATTGTTGCCACATACGCGTCCGGTCACAGAGAATAAGGTAGTCAAGAATCAATTTAAATTAAAATAGGAATATGAAAAATAATAGTAAACACAAAAACAAATAAAATAAAATAATAAAAAATAAAAACTGTAGGATGAACAGAAGAAATGATAAATAAATAAAAATTAAAAATTATGGACTAAGGTTTAATACAAAAATAGAGAATAAAACTTAAATAAATGAAAAATATATAAGATGAAAGCATAAAAACTGGATGCAGAGACATGTCTCTGGCCAATACAATAGCAGTTGGGTTTTTGACTCTGACGAAGACAGCTTGTTACGGTTGAAAAATCTTAAGTCTTTTTTTCTATTTTTTACTGTGGTTTGATCATAATGGTATAAATGTGGTACATTCATCACACGTACGATGTATGCTATAGTTGGCCTCAACAAATTAGAAATAGGACTAAGATCTTTTCACAAAAGAACTGGGTCTAATTAAGAGTCATACTTGAACTAAAAAAAGGGGAACATGTGGATATTTATTGCGGTATTGAGACTTGAAGGCGATAAAAAAGGTATTTTCAAGGCTATACAAGACAAGGAAAGGGAACAAAAGACCGGGCATGTCAGGGTAAACAATGGAGTTGAAGAGGCAGCCAAACACCACATGTCTGCTTTCTCTTGTCAGGTCAAGTGGTGCCTGACAAGGGTCAGTCATTTTCATACAAGCCACTTTCCTTAATTTCACTCACTATTTGCAGTTTTCAATTACAAGTATATAGAATGTTAACGAGATTTCACAATAAACGTGTAAAACCATTTTTACTGTTACAAAATCGTAAACAGTGTTAAAAATAAATATAGAGCTAGTAGATTTGTTATTCGCTTTGTGTACCTATTTTAAGAAAAACATGCATCGATTTTTGTTTGTAGAGATCTGAGGTACTGACAAAGTCAGCCCTCCGTTGCTGATTCCTCCAGTGAATATCTGATTTCCCATTGAATCTATATAGGGAGTCATAAATTTTTTCACTAACTCCAATGTATTTAAAGTAAGGAACTTTAAAAATTTTACTCAAGGAGGCTCGGGATCGACGGCTTTTAAAGTCCTCTCTGAGGAACGACGTGCTCAGATTTATTCACTTCCTAATAAATAAATCGAGGGCCAGAGTGGGTATCGAACCCCAGACATATCGGTTCAGAGACCAGTACGTTGTTAATGAGCAAACCTGGCCCATCAATGATTAATTACAAAAAAAAAAAATTAAATGAAGGCAAGAAATAAAACTGAAAAGTTATACAACAATCAGTAACTAAAAGCATAGGTAAAAGTTTATTCAACAGAATGACACAAGTTGATATAATTTAGAAACATAACAAATTACTCACGAGTTATGCAAGAAATTATTGCGGAGTATTTACTCATCTTTAAAGAGGAAAAGAAACACTTCAAACGCAAAAATATTTTAATTAAACAACGCTTTTCAAACAATTAGTGTTCATCATCTTTTGTTAGTGAAGATTTAGTTTCTTTTCCTCTCTAATCATAGAGAAAAATTATTATAGAATAAAGAATTTAAAAAAAAAAAAAAGAAAATTCTACATTACAGCTGAAAAAATATACCAAACTCAATCAAGCCATAATATATCATTTTCAAAAAAAGCACACCAACAACTTTACTATATAACCATTTCAATGTTTTGCAATAATTTATAAATAAATTATTTATAAAATGATTTATAAAATGATAAAATGAGTGACCTTCAAAGTTTGTCACTAAAATTAATTCTGCAAACTCATTATCTGCTTTCCTCTCTAATAACTCGCTTTTTTTTTTGTGATAACTAATTATAATTCAATAAACCCTCAATAACTGTTGTTTGGTTTCGTATTGATTGAAGCTCATTCACAGTTTTACTGGGTTATATATAGAATGGTTTTGTTCAGTGTTCAATTTAAGTCGACAACCACCCTTGTGTAAGGGAGCGCCATATAGGGATTGCTGAGGGGTTGTTGACCTCCCCTTTTACCTGGCGTAAGGGAGGTAGACATATTTGAAATTCCTTCAAAGTTTGTCACTAAAATTAATTCTGCAAACTCATTATCTGCTTTCCTCTCTAATAACTCGCTTTTGTTTAAGACGAGGATGAATTCGAAATTGAAATATATATTATTATATATATATATATATATATAAAGATTTCACATAAACACGTGAAACAACAATCAATGGTCAAACCACAATAAGAAATGGGAAAACAAGACTAAGATCTTTCAACTGTAACAAGCGGTCTTCGTCAGAGTCAAAAACCCAAACTGATCTGGTTGGGTTTTTGACTCTGACGAAGACCGCTTGTTACGGTTGAAAGATCTTAGTCTTATTTTCCCATTTCTTACTGTGGTTTGACCATATATATATATATATATATATATATATATATATATATATATATAATATTATATATATGTTCAGTGGTTTCCTTTCTATGTGTTCTTTTTAAATTCTAGTTTATATATATACCATGATAAACGAAAAACGGTCCGGCAGGACAGATAACAATTACAGATAACGACCGCCATTAAGGTTGAAATATTGAAAAGTAAGTCTTTGTTGTGTTTCAGTTTATGTGTCACTGCTTATTTTAATTGGTATATATATCATTAATGTAGTTGTTTTTCATATAAATAAGTTACTACCAGAAGCTGTAATGACTGTTCTGAAATATATTTTGTAACAAATCAGCACTAATTGTATTTGTTTAAGTATGTATAACCAGTTTTACAAGATTTACCTCAGTGAAATTATTCCAAGAGACTAACTGAGCTAACGCTTAATGAATAATCCAAGAAGCGAAGATATAGGTCTGTCGATCTACGATTGAATGTACTTAACTTGGAGTAGGCTTGCTTCAAAACAACACCAATCCAAAACTAACCTGAAACAACAATGATTACAATAATAACAAAACGAAAAAATAATCGTATATTTCAATTTATCTTATTATAAACAGCTGAGAAAATAATAATTAGAATTTATTGTTTTTTTTTAACAAACATAATTAACATTTATAACAGGATGAAATTGAGTCAAAAATGTTATTGTTTCGAAAAAAAAAGATGTAAACTAATTCATTATTTAGCTAAAGCGTTTTGCACAGTACACAGAACAAGGTAACAATATTTCTCTCTTTCTCTCTCTCTCTCCTCTCTCCTCTCTCTCTCTCTCTCTCTCTTATATATATATATATATATTATATATATATATATATAATATATATAACAGATTCAATAATATATCGACCGTTTGATAGAATAGGTGTGTTCTCTAATCGGGGTTCGGTCAATTTTCCAGGATAAAAAATCAAACTCTCGTTGCCAACGTTTCGGTTTTATTTAAAACCTTTTTCATAGGCAGAAGTAAGAATTTTTTAACTAAGAAAATAAAATAAATTCAAAACGAAGGAAACACACAGAAAGACACAGACATAACTCACATAGATATTTCGACCATCGTCGTCATCAGGAGGTGCGAAGAGCGAAGAGTCCCGCAGGAAGTCAGGGCGGTACTCAGGGTCTCCAACCGTCTCTGATCCAGAGCGCTTGGTTTCCCTCTCTTATCTCTCCTGAAGACGGTTCAAACCGAAAATTAGAGACTGTAAGTGTGTTCTTCTGATTTCTCTATGTTTCTTTGTTTATATTGAACTATATTTGTCCGTTTTGGATCGTATTTCCAACGAAAAAAAGTGTATATATATATATATATTATATATATATTATCATAGAGAGAGAGAGAGAGAGAGAGAGAGAGAGAGAGAGAGATAGAATATATATATATATATATATATATAAGAGAGAGAGAGAGAGAGAGAGAGGGGGAGGAGGGATTTTATATTTTATATATATATATATATATATATATATATAAAACGGTTACGAGCCGTTGCGCCTACAACGTGCTTGGTCTTTCTTTTTCTTTTCTTCTGAAGACGGATTGCCCGAAAATTTGAGTCTGTAAGTGTGTTTCTTTACTTTCTGTGTTAAATTAAAATCGATGACTCATGCTTAGTCATTGCTATAAATAGATAAAAAGGATAGTACAGGTTAATATAAAGAGAAGGTCAAAGGTCAATAATGAACAAGAAACAAGCGGTTAGAACATTTAACAGTTTTATATTCCATTTTATTATACTTTTATAACACATTTTATTTATTTATTGGTTTTATTGGTTGCTGTAACTTGACGGATCTTTTTAAAGGTATAAGAATTTAATTTTTTATATTCATTAAGTTATTATATAAAAATGAATAATAAAAAATAAATTGAAATTAATAATAAAAATTATGTATACATCTAAAAAGAATATGATATAAGAATGTATTCAATGACTTATGTTTTAATGTACATTTGCAAAAAAACATTAAAAGATATAGTTCTTTAAAATATTGGTTAATATATTTTTTACTGTTGCGTAAGAATTTTTAATTGAATGTTCATATATAATGTTTGCAACAACTTTTACGGTTATTGTCTAGTGCAAGATATTTCTTTAAACCTCCTCATGCCATAAAGCATTGTATCTCTGAGTAATAGAACACTAAAGCAGTTATTATCAAGCATAAACTTTAACATAAATGTTTGTAATATCGTAGACTAGACCATTATGGATCTACTTCTGGAGCAGGGGATCTCGGCCTGACTGGTCCATGCAGCCTCTAGCCATTTGTCAAAGTCCCACTCCCTCACTTCTTCCCAATATAGCCCTTTTCAAAATGTTTATCCTAAATAATATTAATATTTCTATTAATCGGTATAATATTAATAATTAATTATTATTAATAATAATTTTAATAATTAAATATTAATATATTCTTTATTCATATTTATATACATCAATGATCAAACCACAATAAGAAATGGGAAAACAAGACTAAGACTTTCAACCGCAACAAGCGGTCTTCGTCAGAGTCAAAAACCCAACTAAACACTAGATGCAGAAAACATCTGGTGAGGAGTTGAGAAGAGTGGGAGGGAAGAGTGGTATTTTAAAAGGGTGAAAGCACAGGAAAGGACTAATGTCCAGAAAGGGATGTTTGGGGAAACAAAGGAGTACAATAAGAAAGAGTACTCTTTCTTATTGTACTCCTTTGTTTCATTACTGTAACAAGTACTGGTAAATCATTAAAGACAAATGTTTCAGTTGGGTTTTTGACTCTGACGAAGACCGCTTGTTACGGTTGAAAGATCTTAGTCTTGTTTTCCCATTTTCTTATTGTGGTTTGATCATTGATTGTTATTTCAGTGTTCATGTGAAATCTTATATATATATATATATAATATATATATATATATATATATATATATATATTATATATATCAATTCCTAATATATCAAACCGTTGGATAGAAATAGGTGTATAATGTAATCGGGATTCGGTCAATTTTCCAGGATCAAAATCAAACTCTCAATGCCGACGTTTCGGTTTTATTTAAAACCTTTTTCATAGGCCTACAAACAAAGGATGACAAGAAATGATTTCTTGTCATCCTTTGTTTGTAGGCCTATGAAAAAGGTTTTAAATAAAACCGAAACGTCGGCATTGAGAGTTTGATGTAATATTCCATTTTGATGTTAGTTATATGTTGATGTTTATATATGATTTCTTGTCATCCTTTGTTTGTAGGCCTATGAAAAAGGTTTTAAATAAAACCGAAACGTCGGCATTGAGAGTTTGATTTTGATCCTGGAAAATTGACCGAATCCCGATTACATTATACACCTATATATATATATATATATATATATATATACAAAACTATAGTTTATCGGGACTCGGTCAGTTCTTCAGGTTCAAATTAAACTCTCATTGCCAACCTTTCGGTTTTTATTTAAAACCTTTTTCATAGGCAGAAGTATACATTTTGAAACAAAAAAAACTAAGTATTACATTACAAATTATTTTACAAAGAAAAATCCACATACTATTTTTCTTTGTAAAATAATTTGTAATGTAATACTTAGTTTTTCTGTTTCAAAATTTTAACTTCTGCCTATGAAAAAGGTTTTAAATTAAGACCAAAACGTTGTAATGATAGTTTAATTTTAACCTGAAGAAATGACCGAGTTCCGATAAACTATAGTTAGTTTTGTTTCTATTCCACGGTCGATACTTTTCTCAATATATATATATATGAACAGTTTTCACAAAAAGAACACAGATGTTTTTATAGACATTTTTTATTTTTATTTAGAAAAAGAAACTTTTTTATAAATTGTTAAAATGTTGTCCAATTTTTTTGGCGAATTGTGATAGTTTTTTAATTAGCCGTTTAGCGTCAAAAAATATATTTGAAAACAGAAAATGAACTCCAAAGCCGTTTTGTTGAATGTAATTTTGAATAAAAAATAAGAATGTTTTATTTTTAGGTATAGTTGCATTTTGATCCATTATAATATATTTTATTATTATAGACAACTCCAGTAATAGAAGGTGCTTATACAATGAAAGCGAATCAAATTTGTTTTAATACAAATGCATAACATTTTGAAAAATCTAGTTAAGAACATTAGATTAAGAACACTAGATCCTAGTTAAAAAACATGTTACGAAATAATCTATTAAAGAACAAGGCTTTTGTTACTTTACTATAAGTAAAGTATAGTGATCGTGAAAAAATTCGATTCGAGATTTTGACGGAATTACATGTTTTGAGGTCCCAGAAGTCGTTTTATGACGTTTTTACGATGATGTCTGTGTGTGTGTGGGTGGGTGGGTGGGTGGGTGGGTGGGGGTGGTTGAGTGTGTTAGCATTGCTTGTTACCACGCTACAGTCCAGAATCTTTGATGGATCAAGTTGATATTTTACACAAAAATGGGCCCCATAAAGACGAAAATTCCTATTGTTTGGGAAGAATTATGCATGATGGGAAAGTCACTTTTTTTGCCAAAAACCGTTTTTTAGAAAACATTTATTTCTCCTAAACTGATAACCCTAGAGTTTTGAAATTTTGACATTGTCTTTGAGGTTACAAATGGAACAAACGAAAAATATATTCATAATTTTAAAACAACAGGAAATATTCTTTTTTCAATAAAATGTAAAAATTTTTACTTATAATTCAATCTCAAACCTTATGAGAGCGATACAAGTCATACCGTTAGATGGATCAAAATGAAAGTATGCCTAAAAATTAAACATTATGTAGGGGAAGAGATGAGATAATTTTTTACAAAATTACATTCGCCGAAGGGGTGTTACAGTACGATTTCTCTTACCAGAAAATGTTTTTTGACGCTAAACGGCTCATTAAAAAATCTTAAAATTCGACCAAAAAAGGAACAAAAAATTAGCAATTCATAAAAAACTGATCAAATTTCAATTACGGCAAAGAGCAATAAAACTATAAAAACTGTTTGTTCATCCTAGACTAAGGGATTACCTGCTATACTTGTCAAATTTTTGATATTTTTTTACATTATTTACATTACTTAGAATTTTTTTTTTAGTGAATTCACCGAACTAATATAATGTTTAAAGGTATAATGAAAATGTTTAAACGATTTAAGGACTTGTATGTGATGTATGAAGAATAAAATTCTTATATGTAAAAAATCAACAACAGTAGAGCATACGCACATATAATTTCTGATCCTTTTTAAAGTATGATGGGTTTGTCTAACAAAATGTTCTAATCGATCTATATGTTGCACCATTCTACAAAGGTTAATATCAGATGCTGATTTTTTTACGTTTATGAATAACATTATTATTGGGTAATATTGAAGTTTTTGGAATGCACTTTTACGTCTTATAGAAGGACTTCTATGTTTTTTTCTAATTTCCAGTTTTTTCACTATTCTAATCTAATAGTTATACCATTATTTCTAAAAATTTCAAGCTTCTAGTTTTTAAATTTAAAATTATACAGAGAAATTGGCTTTGAACCAGATTTAAGAACAAAAAAGTGGCTAATTACCAATATATTTTTTCTCAATATACATTTATAGCAAACTTATAACAGAGTACAGCACGTGGGAAAAAATAACATTCGCTGACACTAAATTGGTTTTTTATGATTTTTGACTAAGGGAAAGAAAAGTGAGTTTTTAAAAACCCTAGCATGCCATAAAATTTCCAGCATAATAATTTTATAGAAGACAAAAAATATAGAACATTATTCAGAAATAAAAAAAATAATTTTAAAAATGATTATTTTTAAATCATTTAAAAATAATAAATGAAATTATCCTACATCTTAAATTAAAAATTATCTGAAAGCGACAATTTTTCTTACATGTTTATGACATTTCAGACAAAAACTTTTTAATGTTTTTAAAATACTTAAAATAGTTTCAAGTTTTAAATGGGAAAATTTGACTTAATTTTTAAATGTAGAGGAGGTCAGATAAACTATGTAAGAGATCCATGGCTATTGGAGCAAAAGCCATGCTCTCTTGTAGGAAATTATTTCGTACAAGCAAATTTTCACTTTGGCTTTTCACAATGTTATTACTGCTGTAGGTATACTAATAATTGTATACCCATTAATTGTGTGACATGAAAAAAAGGCTTATCTATTGATAAGTGGATCAATAACTATCTGTACTACCTCAGGAATGATAGACTAACAAACAACTCCCATTTAGACGATTATATTATGCTTAAATGAGGCATTATATATTATATACCCAAGAAGTTTGATATTAAGTTTACTTATAGTAAAGTAGAGTGTAGGCTACTCCAGATTTTTTAATTAGCTGTTTAGCGTCAAAAAATATATTTGAAAACAGAAAATGAACTGCAAAGCCGTTTTGTTCAATGTAATTTTGAATAAAAATTAAGAATATTCTATTTTTAGGTATAGTTGCATTTTGATTCATTATAATATATTTTATTATTATAGACAACTCCAGTAATAGAAGGTGCTTTTAATACAAATGCATAACATTTTGAAAAATCTAGTTAAGAACATTAGATTAAGAATGTTCTAGTTAAAAAATCCTAGTTAAAAAACATGATACGAAATCTATTAGAGGAGAACAAGGCTTTTGTTCCCATAGGCAGTGGATCTAACATGGCCATCTCAAAATTACATGGCCAACAGATACATTTATCTGTTTATTATTTATATAATTATTATTATCTGACCTCCTTAGACATTGAATGTTTAAGCCAAAGATTTTCTTTTAAGACTTCAAAGTATTTCTAGTTTGTCTGAAAAGTGTTCATACATTTTTCTTTCTAAATCTGTCTTTTTATTTATTCATAAAATAAAAATACATTTTTGTAGAATGTCAGCCATTTCCGCATATATGCAAAAAATACTCACGTATAGAGTTCCCAGGTAGGTATTTTTGAATTCTGTTTTGTGAACCAAAATCAAATGACCGTAATACAACTAGGTTAGGTTTGGTTGCAGTGGCAGTTTCACAAGAGAACACATATAAGCCGAACATTGGCCCTTTGTGATACCACACAAAGAATATTCTTATATAACTAGGAGTCCTACATTAGGCTTAATTCAAATGCAGTCCTAAAGTGTAGGAGATCTTTAACAAGCACCTGACATCGTACAGTTCGGGACTGACGGCTTAACATCTTTTCCCCCCCCCCCCCCCCCCCCGATGTGCCTTCACCTTGTCGTGGTGGGGGGGCTTAACACGCCTGGGTAGCGTGAACTAAGAAAGGCACAACCTAGGCGGGGTGCTAGCCTGGGGCGGAGTCCGGGGGTGATAAGTCTGCAATGTTCGCGCGCTGGCTTGGGTGGTTGTCCACCCTTATTGGTCATATTCAATGTGGTGGAACATCAGCAACTATAGCTGCCACCCTATGGGTTCCTGGTCTTGGGATGGTGTCCGGGGGTGAAAAGTACGGAATGTTCGCCCGCTGGCTTGAGTGGTTGTCCACCCTTATTGGTCATATTCACTGTGGTGGAACAACAGCGATTATAGCTGCCACCCTAGGGGTTCCTGGTCTTGGCTGGTGTCCGGGGGTGATAAGTCAGCAATGTTCGCGCGCTGGCTTCACTGGTTGTCCACCCTTACTGGTCATATTCACTGTGGTGAAACAACAGCGATTATAGCTGCCACCCTAGGGGTTCCTGGTCTTGGCTGGTGTCCGGGGGTGATAAGTCTGCAATGTTCGCGCGCTGGCTTCACTGGTTGTCCACCCTTATTGGTCATATTCACTGTGGTGAACAACAGCGACTAATTGTCCATCCTAGGAGTTCCTGGACTTGGGCTGGTTGTACTAATTTTGGCTTTAACTGAATGAGTAAAGGTGACAAATTGAAGACTACCACATAACAAAAGATTAAACAGTCCCACCCCCATTAGAATATTAAACTATTAAAAAACGCGAAATATCGAGTACCAGCTATTTCCAACTCTTCTATTCATCCAGATTATTTTGTCGCAATTTATAAAAAATATTTTTGAAAAAATTATATTTCAAGATAAATAAATTCTATTAATAGAAAACAGGCAGCTAAAAATTCCGTGATAACGAATGTCATATAAAAATAGACATCTTTCTATAAACTGTCACAATATATCCAGATATACCTACGCAAAGAGGAACTAACTAACTTCTTTTTAATTTACAGGGTTATTAATACCAAAATACGTCACAGAGTTTTAACAATCCTGAGATATAGAATATGAAAGCTTTAATTCCGGTTGATTGTAGTTCAGACTTGGGGGTGGGTCTCAGGCATGCTGGCTCATGCACCCCTCTCGACAACCCTCACGTCATCCTCCCCTTTCATCCAAAATAGTCTTTTTCAAAAAGGCCATTCTACGTAATATGCAAATATCCCTGAATGTCATTTTATTTTTCCTTTATTAATATACATATATTTTGCAACTTTACATTGACTATGATTATAACAGAAGTTTGCAAATTGAATCCTAATTAAAAATAGTTATGGATATATGGAATATTAATTCAAGTAAAATAGTATTTTTTTTAATTATAATGAATAAGTTAAAACCTTATTATAGAGTTTTCCTCATTCTGTAGACTTACTGTGGTCACAATATTTACAACTCACCCTCTGAAAACCCAAAATTTACTTCTGGGGGTGAATTTCACCCCCTTGCGAACCCCTGGTTCAGACGATCGATAGTTAAAACTAGCAGATAATTCCAGTCGCACAAAATTATTCTTAAACAAAATTCTGTCATTTCACAAGTTTGTTATTTGGATTATGATTAGAATGAAATAAGTTGGTTATCAATAAAAAAAATCTGTGATAAGACAGTTTCAATGAGTGTGAAACAAGCCAGGGAATTCCTTTACAATCTGTTATTTCTCTTATTAACTAAAGAAGTATGACGGGTTGGCCTGCCTTTATATATCTCTGTTTTATTTTAATATGTTTTATTGTACATTGACGTAATAAGAAAATTGCAAAAACATTGTGAGTTGGTTGTGTAGTTGTAAACAATGAATGTGAGTAAGCCTGGTAAGTAGTGTATTTCAGGTGACACAGTCAAGTGTTAGCTTGTAAACAACGCTCATAATTATAGGTTTTTGCTTTTATTGATGTCCCAGGGGGGAATATTTGCGGTTAGTTTGTATTTGAGGCCCAATTTTTCTTATGCTTCCAGACAGCGGAGTGCATTTTCACCTCTGACATATCTGAGCATGCCAGATATGAGGATTTTACCTCATATGTGTGCATCAAGTCATCATATTTTTCTAAAAATGTTACGACATTTACTGAAAGCAATGAAAGAGTTAAAGTTTGAAAACTCAAAGTTTTCTTCAGTGTCTAGCTGATGCTGATACTACCAGTTAGATTCTGACAAGGAAAACTTGCTTTAGTTGAAAGCTCTTAGTCATTTTTCTGATTTTCTTACTGTGCTCAGTGTCTTGTGTGCGCTTCTCTGGGTTACTTGGTCCCTGCTTTGATTCTCATTCTAGCCTCGATTTCTTCATAAGGGAGCTGAACAAAGCACTTTGGAAAAGACGTTAAACAGCCTGTCCTGAACCTCTACACCAGTCGCTTCCAAACTTGATGTTAGTACGCCTCCCTTAAAAATATTTAATCATTTGCCTCTCCCGAAGATTTCATAAAATAAAAACACAAACATTTTTACTCTTATACAATTTATTCATACAAATTAATGCAAAACGATATTTTATTAATGTTTTTAATGAGATGGATGTGCTTGTCTATTAGCACAAAGTTTATCAAATCTTGGTGTTTGTGACGATATAGCTACTCGTAGCTCTTTTTCTACAACTAAACGAGCTCGATATTTTGATTTCATTGCAGCCAAGGCAAAAAATCATTTTTAACATAGAAAACATTAGGAGTAATTTGGAAAATTGTTCACTGTGACTAATTTTCGCGGCTTCCTTTAGACTAGTCCGTGCCTCTCAGTTTGGGAAAAGCTGCTATACGGTATGAGATATTCCTTTAAAATCACTACTCTAAATACACTTGAGTTAAGCAAAAATGTAAAAAAGAGGGAATTTCAATGTAGAATCACTCCAGTAATGTGGCTCACCCATCACTATATGACAACCAAATAATAAATAAGCCACATTTACTGCTCCTAGAGCTAAACTAGAAGGTGAAAGTCATTAAGCGCTTGCACTAGACAACAGCAAAAAAATAATGCACACCTTTATTATTGTCGTTTTTATGTTTTTTAAACTCCCATACTAAAATTGTTTTACCTAACAAAAAGTTAACAAAAGTTAATAGTGGTAGTAGAAAATGAAATATATATTCATTAATTCAACTATACTAAACTCTATATACCGTATTTTTCCGAAAATAAAACATCCCCTGAAAATAAGTCGTAGTATGATTTTCGGGACTTTTTAGACTATAATCCCTCCCTCGAAAATAAGCCCTGGTCAAAATAATGCGAAAAATATGATTTTTTATTAAATACTGTTGAATTTAGACGGTATCTCTATATGCCCTAATATTTCGGAGAATTCTTTGAAACAAAATATTTCAAGAAATTCCTTCTTTACCTAGTTGGTTTCAAGCAGTCTACTTAGACCAGAAGTATTAATTTAACGATAGTTATATTGCAAGACGTGAGAGATTTAGAGGAATGATTCTACACGAAATGGATTTGTAGAAAAATCAGAACGGAATTCAAAATTTGATAATTTATAACGATATTCTAGAGAACTGTATCACTGTAACATTAAGTTTCAAGTGATACAGTTTAGCACCAAAGGAAAATATTCAATCAGCTAAAGTGTATTATACGAATTATAGAGGTAATTTATATCACAATTTTCAAAATGAAGGTCATAACGACAAACTGAAGAGAAGTAAAAATGTTAGGAACCCGGGTAGAAAGGGTTATAAATTAATTTCCAGGTATATATTAACACGAAATTAAAATATAAAAGCGAAACATGACTGTAATTGAGTAAATTTAAATTTCTGTATATATATAAGTATTAAACAAATATATATAAATCTATTGATTGAAGTCCTCCCCCGAAAATAAACCCTACACGTATTTTTGACCTAACAAGAAAGTAAGAGTGTATCTCATTTTCGGAAAACGACGGAACTAAACTGCACTTGACTGAAAATATCAACGACTTTTGCCTTTATACTTTTAAACATATGTCGTACAAGCATCAGTAAATATTGATATGATTTAAATTGGATAGTAATTAGTGTTTTCTTTTAGCAATCTCTGACGTACCTTGGTGACGTCACTCCTCCAAACAATAGCATTCTATTCAAACTAATTAGTATCTTCAAACATATGGCAATATTCAATTAAGTTTTTAAATTACTACTTTTTTTAATTAGTAACGAGTTGATTTTATGTGATTATAATTGCTAATTCGTAAGATAAATTTAGTTACTTATTTAATTTATTCTTGCAAAGGCTAACCCGGAAGTTGAATCAATGTGCGCAATTAAGTCATAGCTAGAAAATGAAACTCTTAAAGAAATGTCTTAATTTTAGAATGCCTTATACCTAAAGCAGTAACAGAAATAACTTTAAAATTCATTTCCTCTTTGCTCGTAACACATAAATAAAAAAGAACAACTATAAAGATTATTCTCTAGGAAAGAAGAAAGTAGCTTATTTTAGTGTATATTTCCGCCTCTTATGGTAACATTCAGCAGAAAAGAATTTTGCATTCATCAGTGAGCAACACTGTTGGTGCAAATAAATAGTATTTTTTTTTTTTTAAGATATATTTTTAATTCTTAAAATTAATTTATTATGTAATAAAAACATTCTACTTCTAAGAAACAGAAAGTTATTTATTCTTATTTCTAATCTGGACTTGATGTGGTGAATTAGAAAGATCTGTAACAAAGTGGGAAAAAGAAAGTCACTTGATTTTAATGTTTACTTTTATATCTACCGCTTTTTCAAATTAGGAGGTTTTTATAATATATATATATTTATATATATATATATATATATAGTATATATTAAATCATATATATATATATATGTGTGTTGGTGTGTATGGTATATATAGTTAATACATATTATTTAGTAGGACCAAACCTTAAAAAGTTATTTTTTTTAATTTATTTTATATACATATTTTATTTATATTTTTTAAAGTATCGCCCATACAGTATGTCTTGCCGTCTTCAGAAGAGGAAGAAATAAAAGAAAAATAGTATGTGGATTTTTCTTGGTAAAATAATTTGTAATATAATACTTAGTTTTTACTTCTAAATTTATACTTTTGCCTATGAAAAAAGTTTTAAATAAAGACCAAAACGTTGGCAATGAGAGTTTGATTTGAACCTGAAGAACTGACAGAGTCCCGTTAAACTATAGTTTTGTTTCTATTCCACGATCGATACTTTTATCAATATATATATGATCAAACCACAATAAGAAAATGGGAAAAAAGTGGTATGACCAATAAGAAAAAAATGGTTTGATCATTGATTGTTATTTCACGTGTTTATGTGAAATCTTTATATAATATATATATATATATATAATATATATATTATATATATATGAAAAGAGATATTGAGGAGAGATGAAGAAGAGAGTATTGAGAGAGAGAGAGAGAGAGAGAGAGAAAGAAAGAGAGAGAGAGAGAGAGAGAGAGTGGTAGAATGAAGTAAGGTTTTTGATACAAAACTCAAATGTAAAAAAAAAAGAAACTATAACATCTTCCACTAGTCCAACACAATAACAATAGCAAACCGGAAAGAACTTTTTTAAAAGAAAAACGGAAAAACCGACTATTAAATTCTTTAGGTTAATTAATGTCTACAAATTAAGGAAACAAATTAAGTATTCATATGTTCTTAAAACAGTATTATGGGAATTCCTATATAGAAAGATCAAGATGGATTCAAGGCCATAGAATGATAATAGCGTGTATTAAGGAGAAAATCTGCATTATTCTTATAAAGATTAAATCAAATATTGGAACAAGTTGTAAATATTCATATAAAAAAAAAGAAAAAAAAATACAATACAAGAAACTGTGTCAATATTTAATGACTGTTTTTATAATGGTTGTCGTAACATGGTGAAGTCAGCAAAACGTTTTGCCTCATCATCACATCGAATCCATTCCTAATAATTCAATCAGAAATATAATCACATTTTAGAAGTAATTTCTTCATAAATTACCTTTGTTAATAACTATGTTTTATTTGTAATAGTAAAAGTACGTGACAGTTGACATAGATATAATTTATTATTCGAATACCTTATATTAGGAATTATTAGGAATTGAAAAAGTTCATATCAGTTATCTTACAGATCATTTATTCTTCAAATACCAATTAACGAAATGTATTAATTATTGCCAAATACTACATGATACTAAACAATATGGCAATATGAAAAATAAATGAATTCTAAAGAAAAACGGAAAATATAAATATTAACAAATATTATGCATATTAAAAATAATAAAACTTAGGTTATATAAATAATAAATTAAAAGTTTAAGTTAAAATTGCTTTTTTAGGTAGCCAGAATATATATATTTATGTATAAAATTCAATAATATATCAACCGTTTGATGGAATAGGTGTATTATGTAATCGGAATTCGGTCAATTTTCTAGGTTCAAAACTCAAACACTTGTTGCCGACGTTTCGGTTCTATTTAAAACCTTTTTCATGAGCAAAATTAAGAATTTTTTTAATAAGAAAATTAAATTATCATTAAATAATCGAACCCAGAATGTTGACTAGTCAAAAGCTTCAATTTGACTAGAAATTTAATTTTTACTAATTTAATTGTTACTTTACTATAAAAGAAGTAAACTCTGGAGTAGCCTATACTCAACTTTAGTATAAGTAAACATATTATCAAACTTCTTGGGTATATAATATGTAATGTCCTATTTAGGCATAGTAATATATCTAAATGGGAGATGTTTCTTAGTCATTCATTCCTGGAGGTAGTACAGAGAGTGATTGATCCACTTATCAAATAAAACCGAAAAGTCAACAACAAGAGTTCAATTTTTGAACCTAAGAAAATGATCAAATCCCGTTTACATAATATAAATATATAAAACAGATTCAATAATATATCGACCGTTTGATAGAATTGGTATATTATCTAATCGGGATTCGGTCAAATTTTGTAGGTTCAAAAATCAAACTCTCATGCCGACGTCTGGGTTTTATTTTAAAACCTTTTATATAGGCAGCAGAAGTAAGAATTTTTTTACTAAGAAAATTAAATTTACATTATTTAAAGGAACAATAATCTTAACCGGACAAAAACTTTTAAACTTTTTGTAAGGTTTTAAAATAAAACCGAAACGTTCGCAATGAGAGTTTGATTTTTGAACCTAGAATATTTGACCGAATCCCGATTAGTAACACACCTATATATACATATTTATTATATAAATGTAATATATATATATATAAAAAGTTGGGTTCTTGGCTCTGACGAAGACAGCTTATTACGGTTCAAAGATCTTATTCTTGTTTTCCCATTTCATATTGTGGTTTGATCATATATATATATATAAAAAGTTACAGCTAGAGAACACAAGAAAAAAGACTAACACTTACGAATCTCGATAATTTCGGCGTCTTGACGTCTTCAGGAGATAAGAAAAAAAGAAAATAAAAAGAAGAAAGAATGAAGGAACGGAGACGTAAATGCATCCACTGGCCGATGTAAACAACGATACAATGAGACGCAGTGCAGCCACCTTACCAACGTGGACCAGTTTAGGCTGTGAGTAAGTAAAATTATAAAAGTGATATTTAAGTAAAAGGGAGGAGAAAAGTAAAAAAGAGAAAGGAAAGGAAAAAAACATAAAACTAAAATTAAACAAGGAAAAGGGGGGAAAAAAATCATCTGATTAAATTTAGACCAGGGGAATTTCTTGCACCCAATAACCAAATGAAGGCTTCCTCAGAAGACTGATATATATATATATATATTAATATATATATATACACTTTTTCGTTGGAAATACGATCCAAAACGGACAAATATAGTTTAATATAGAAAAAGAAGCATAGAGAAATCAAAAGAACACACTTATAGTATCTAATTTTCGGTTTGAACCGTCTTCAAACTTCGCTTGGTTTCCCTCTGTTATCTCTCCTGAAGACTGTTCAAACCGAAAATTAGAGACTGTAAGTGTGTTTTTTTTTATTTCTCTATGTTTCTTTTTCTATATTGAACTATATATATATATATATATATATATATATTTAATATATCGTAACTGACATATAAATAAAAACGAAATAAACACGAAAGAATATGTTATACAATAGTTGAAGGTAAATAACAAATTGCATCTGTACAGAACATTTCTCAGTAGTTGCGGTGATTAAAGGGGCTGATAAATGCATAATGATCAGTCATTTTCTGCTATCGTTGACAACAAATCAGCAACATCCGTGTCATTTGAGTAATATATGTCATATTAGCTTCCGTTCAGATTCAAAGATATTAACTAAGGAATATTTGCTCTCTTGAAAAAATACATGCACTGCTTATTATATGCTTTCTTCATAAGCATATATATGAAATGATACCATATTAAACATGTGTAATAAAAATTAGCATAATAACTTATGTTTTAATATAAGACCAAGATATTATGAACAGTAGGAGTTTTTAGTGCTAGGTTTCCTTGTCTTATCTCTCCTGAAGACGGTTCAAACCGAAAATTAGAGACCATAAGTGTGTTTTTATTTTCTTACCTTTCTTCTTATATATATATATATATATATATATATTGAAAAAGACGAGCCAATCCCTGTTACGTATTACTTTGGGCACTTCTTATTGGTTGTGGGTGTTTTTTCGTTAAACACGTTTCTCCTTAGCACACTCCGTCTGCTCGGCCGCCGAGCAGACGTTAAGAAACGTGTTTAACGAAAAAACACCCACAACCAATAAGAAGTGCCAAAAGTAATACGTAACAGGGATTGGCTCGTCTTTTTCAATAACTAATCTGGCATTCAAATATATATTATATATATTATATATATATATATATATATATTCAATGTTTTGTTATTGAGGGCTAGGTCAAATATATATATATAATTATATACAGTAAACCTTCGCTAGTGCGCGGTTCAGTTTTCGCGGGTTCAGTGTTTCGCGGGGTCCTGAAATGTTCAATTAAAAATTAAAAAATAGAAAAAAATATTCAACTGTAATTGCAGTAAAAAATAAAAAAATATACAACTCGCAATGAAAAAGTTCAGTAGTTAGTATAAGAGAAGAAAATATGCAGGATTCTTCTTGTACGATCGAGAAAGATATCAAACAACCAGTGACTTGCTGGGTCAAAAAATATTCTACAGTATTAAATTAAAGGCTAATAAAAGCTATTAAAAAATATTTAATAAGGTCCAAAAATTAATGAAAAATATTAAAACATAATCAATTGTAACAAGAGAATAATAAAAATATCAAAAAATAGATGTTGAAATTGATAAAAAAATAACCAAAGATGTTTCCTTTGATCTGATTGGGTAATTGATATCGCTCAACCTCCAGTTTACGACGCCCGTGTGAATCTACGCACTACACATTAGTCTGTTCAGAATTATTTTTTTTTTTTATTTTTGGTTTTTGATTTTTATTTACAACACACTACAGTATTTAGTAATGTCAGGATTCTCTCTTGGAAAAGTCGTTGTTTGAGCTTTAGAGGCTTTTATAAGGCGCCTCCATTATTCGCGGATTTTCGCTTTTCGCGGGTGTCTTCGGTCCCCATTATCCGCGAAATGTGAGGGATTTCTGTATATACTTAAAATAAACTGTGACACAACATAAAAAACTCACTTTTCAATATTTCGACCGTTATGGGAATCAAAATATTAAAAAGTGAGTCTTTGTTATGTTTCTGTCTACATGTCGCAGTTTATTTTAAGTGTAGTCTGTACTGCGGACTGTTTTGCGTTTGATCATTGATTGCTATTTCACATGTTTATGTGAAATCTTGTATGTATATATATATTTGGGAATTTTGGTACCAGTCGTTCTTGTAAGCACATATTATTAAAAACATAACCATGGTTGGCAGAAACTTGCTTCTTTATATGTTTCTCTCTCTTCATAAATAAGGATTTCGTTCCTTGGTGAATCATTCTTCACGAACTGCTGGGTTTTCTGTTCTAATATTTTTAAATTTTGGCATAATCCTTATTTAGGAAGGTAGACAAACTTATAAAGAAGCAAGTTTCTGCCAAACTGTGGTTATGTTTTTAATAATATATGGTATATAGTTCACACAGGAAAGAGAAAAACAGATAAAACACATAAAAAAAAGACTCACAACGATATTTCAACATTCGTCGTCATCGGGCAGAAGTAGTCTCCTTGAGTAGCTGAAGGTAATAATATATATATTAAAAAGCGAGTATTTAGCACTTCGATGACGACGATGACGACAGATGTCAAAATATCGAAGTGAGTTCTGTAGTGACTTTCTGCGTTCTTTCCTATGTGTTAAAGTTTATAAATATATATATATATATACGAGTATATATAATGACTTGCCGTTGTGTCCACAACGTGCTTGATCTCCCTTTCTCTTTTCTCCTGAAGACGGATTACCCGATAATTTGAGTCTGTAAGTGTGTTTCCTTACCCTGTGTGTTACTCTTCTTGAATTTTGAACTCGTGTATATATATATATATATATATCACCAGTAGAAGTACTAAAGAAAAACTACTCTAGTTGAATCTAAAATACCGTTTTAGCTTTCAAGCAATGCACTACTATCAAAATTTGATAGACTTCATTGAGAATGTGGGAACATTCAAAAGAGTTTATGCTCTGGTTTTGTAACTCTTTTGCATATATATATATATATATATATATATATATAATATGATCACCACTAAAAGTACTAAAAAAAAAAAGAAAAAAAAAAGAAAGAGACAAGGCAAATTAAATCTATATGTTAAATATCTATTTGAAGAAGTTAATATTTTTAACAAATTTAACATTTAACAGTTTTATATTCCATTTTATTATACTTTTATAACACATTTTATTTATTTATTGGTTTTATTGGTTGCTGTAAACTTGACGGATCTTTTTAAAGGTATAAGAATTTAATTTTTTATATTCATTAAAGTTATTATATAAAAATGAATAATAAAAAATAAATTGAAATTAATAATAAAAATTATGTATACATCTAAAAAGAATATGATATAAGAATGTATTCAATGACTTATGTTTTAATGTACATTTGCAAAAAAACATTAAAAGATATAGTTCTTTAAAATATTGGTTAATATATTTTTTACTGTTGCGTAAGAATTTTTAATTGAATGTTCATATATAATGTTTGCAACAACTTTTACGGTTATTGTCTAGTGCAAGATATTTCTTTAAACCTCCTCATGCCATAAAGCATTGTATCTCTGAGTAATAGAACACTAAAGCAGTTATTATCAAGCATAAACTTTAACATAAATGTTTGTAATATCGTAGACTAGACCATTATGGATCTACTTCTGGAGCAGGGGATCTCGGCCTGACTGGTCCATGCAGCCTCTAGCCATTTGTCAAAGTCCCACTCCCTCACTTCTTCCCAATATAGCCCTTTTCAAAATGTTTATCCTAAATAATATTAATATTTCTATTAATCGGTATAATATTAATAATTAATTATTATTAATAATAATTTTAATAATTAAATATTAATATATTCTTTATTCATATTTATATACATCAATGATCAAACCACAATAAGAAATGGGAAAACAAGACTAAGACTTTCAACCGCAACAAGCGGTCTTCGTCAGAGTCAAAAACCCAACTAAACACTAGATGCAGAAAACATCTGGTGAGGAGTTGAGAAGAGTGGGAGGGAAGAGTGGTATTTTAAAAGGGTGAAAGCACAGGAAAGGACTAATGTCCAGAAAGGGATGTTTGGGGAAACAAAGGAGTACAATAAGAAAGAGTACTCTTTCTTATTGTACTCCTTTGTTTCATTACTGTAACAAGTACTGGTAAATCATTAAAGACAAATGTTTCAGTTGGGTTTTTGACTCTGACGAAGACCGCTTGTTACGGTTGAAAGATCTTAGTCTTGTTTTCCATTTTCTTATTGTGGTTTGATCATTGATTGTTATTTCAGTGTTCATGTGAAATCTTATATATATATATATATAATATATATATATATATATATATATATATATATTATATATATCAATTCCTAATATATCAAACCGTTGGATAGAAATAGGTGTATAATGTAATCGGGATTCGGTCAATTTTCCAGGATCAAAATCAAACTCTCAATGCCGACGTTTCGGTTTTATTTAAAACCTTTTTCATAGGCCTACAAACAAAGGATGCCTTTGTTTGTAGGCCTATGAAAAAGGTTTTAAATAAAACCGAAACGTCGGCATTGAGAGTTTGATGTAATATTCCATTTTGATGTTAGTTATATGTTGATGTTTATATATGATTTCTTGTCATCCTTTGTTTGTAGGCCTATGAAAAGGTTTAAATAAAACCGAAACGTCGGCATTGAGAGTTTGATTTTGATCCTGGAAAATTGACCGAATCCCGATTACATTATACACCTAATATAATATATATATATATATATATATATATACAAAACTATAGTTTATCGGGACTCGGTCAGTTCTTCAGGTTCAAATTAAACTCTCATTGCCAACCTTTCGGTTTTTATTTAAAACCTTTTTCATAGGCAGAAGTATACATTTTGAAACAAAAAAAACTAAGTATTACATTACAAATTATTTTACAAAGAAAAATCCACATACTATTTTTCTTTGTAAAATAATTTGTAATGTAATACTTAGTTTTTCTGTTTCAAAATTTATACTTCTGCCTATGAAAAAGGTTTTAAATTAAGACCAAAACGTTGTAATGATAGTTTAATTTTAACCTGAAGAAATGACCGAGTTCCGATAAACTATAGTTAGTTTTGTTTCTATTCCACGGTCGATACTTTTATCAATATATATATATATTTAATATATATATATATATATATATATATATATATATATGAACAGTTTTCACAAAAAGAACACAGATTTTTTTATAGACTTTTTTTATTTTTATTTAGAAAAAGAAACTTTTTTATAAATTGTTAAAATGTTGTCCAATTTTTTAGGCGAATTGTGATACTTTTTTAATTAGCCGTTTAGCGTCAAAAAACATATTTGAAAACAGAAAATGAACTGCAAAGCCGTTTTGTTGAATGTAATTTTGAATAAAAAATAAGAATGTTTTATTTTTAGGTATAGTTGCATTTTGATCCATTATAATATATTTTATTATTATAGACAACTCCAGTAATAGAAGGTGCTTATACAATGAAAGCGAATCAAATTTGTTTTAATACAAATGCATAACATTTTGAAAAATCTAGTTAAGAACATTAGATTAAGAACACTAGATCCTAGTTAAAAAACATGTTACGAAATAATCTATTAAAGAACAAGGCTTTTGTTACTTTACTATAAGTAAAGTATAGTGATCGTGAAAAAATTCGATTCGAGATTTTGACGGAATTACATGTTTTGAGGTCCCAGAAGTCGTTTTATGACGTTTTTACGATGATGTCTGTGTGTGTGTGGGTGGGTGGGTGGGTGGGTGGGTGGGTGGGTTGAGTGTGTTAGCATTGCTTGTTACCACGCTACAGTCCAGAATCTTTGATGGATCAAGTTGATATTTTACACAAAAATGGGCCCCATAAAGACGAAAATTCCTATTGTTTGGGAAGAATTATGCATGATGGGAAAGTCACTTTTTTTGCCAAAAACCGTTTTTTAGAAAACATTTATTTCTCCTAAACTGATAACCCTAGAGTTTTGAAATTTTGACATTGTCTTTGAGGTTACAAATGGAACAAACGAAAAATATATTCATAATTTTAAAACAACAGGAAATATTCTTTTTTCAATAAAATGTAAAAATTTTTACTTATAATTCAATCTCAAACCTTATGAGAGCGATACAAGTCATACCGTTAGATGGATCAAAATGAAAGTATGCCTAAAAATTAAACATTATGTAGGGGAAGAGATGAGATAATTTTTTACAAAATTACATTCGCCGAAGGGGTGTTACAGTACGATTTCTCTTACCAGAAAATGTTTTTTGACGCTAAACGGCTCATTAAAAAATCTTAAAATTCGACCAAAAAAGGAACAAAAAATTAGCAATTCATAAAAAACTGATCAAATTTCAATTACGGCAAAGAGCAATAAAACTATAAAAACTGTTTGTTCATCCTAGACTAAGGGATTACCTGCTATACTTGTCAAATTTTTGATATTTTTTTACATTATTTACATTACTTAGAATTTTTTTTTTAGTGAATTCACCGAACTAATATAATGTTTAAAGGTATAATGAAAATGTTTAAACGATTTAAGGACTTGTATGTGATGTATGAAGAATAAAATTCTTATATGTAAAAAATCAACAACAGTAGAGCATACGCACATATAATTTCTGATCCTTTTTAAAGTATGATGGGTTTGTCTAACAAAATGTTCTAATCGATCTATATGTTGCACCATTCTACAAAGGTTAATATCAGATGCTGATTTTTTTACGTTTATGAATAACATTATTATTGGGTAATATTGAAGTTTTTGGAATGCACTTTTACGTCTTATAGAAGGACTTCTATGTTTTTTTCTAATTTCCAGTTTTTTCACTATTCTAATCTAATAGTTATACCATTATTTCTAAAAATTTCAAGCTTCTAGTTTTTAAATTTAAAATTATACAGAGAAATTGGCTTTGAACCAGATTTAAGAACAAAAAAGTGGCTAATTACCAATATATTTTTTCTCAATATACATTTATAGCAAACTTATAACAGAGTACAGCACGTGGGAAAAAATAACATTCGCTGACACTAAATTGGTTTTTTATGATTTTTGACTAAGGAAAGAAAAGTGAGTTTTTAAAAACCCTAGCATGCCATAAAATTTCCAGCATAATAATTTTATAGAAGACAAAAAATATAGAACATTATTCAGAAATAAAAAAAATAATTTTAAAAATGATTATTTTTAAATCATTTAAAAATAATAAATGAAATTATCCTACATCTTAAATTAAAAATTATCTGAAAGCGACAATTTTTCTTACATGTTTATGACATTTCAGACAAAACTTTTTTAATGTTTTTAAAATACTTAAAATAGTTTCAAGTTTTTAAATGGGAAAATTTGACTTAATTTTTAAATGTAGAGGAGGTCAGATAAACTATGTAAGAGATCCATGGCTATTGGAGCAAAAGCCATGCTCTCTTGTAGGAAATTATTTCGTACAAGCAAATTTTCACTTTGGCTTTTCACAATGTTATTACTGCTGTAGGTATACTAATAATTGTATACCCATTAATTGTGTGACATGAAAAAAAGGCTTATCTATTGATAAGTGGATCAATAACTATCTGTACTACCTCAGGAATGATAGACTAACAAACAACTCCCATTTAGACGATTATATTATGCTTAAATGAGGCATTATATATTATATACCCAAGAAGTTTGATATTAAGTTTACTTATAGTAAAGTAGAGTGTAGGCTACTCCAGATTTTTTAATTAGCTGTTTAGCGTCAAAAAATATATTTGAAAACAGAAAATGAACTGCAAAGCCGTTTTGTTCAATGTAATTTTGAATAAAAATTAAGAATATTCTATTTTTAGGTATAGTTGCATTTTGATTCATTATAATATATTTTATTATTATAGACAACTCCAGTAATAGAAGGTGCTTTTAATACAAATGCATAACATTTTGAAAAATCTAGTTAAGAACATTAGATTAAGAATGTTCTAGTTAAAAAATCCTAGTTAAAAAACATGATACGAAATCTATTAGAGGAGAACAAGGCTTTTGTTCCCATAGGCAGTGGATCTAACATGGCCATCTCAAAATTACATGGCCAACAGATACATTTATCTGTTTATTATTTATATAATTATTATTATCTGACCTCCTTAGACATTGAATGTTTAAGCCAAAGATTTTCTTTTAAGACTTCAAAGTATTTCTAGTTTGTCTGAAAAGTGTTCATACATTTTTCTTTCTAAATCTGTCTTTTTATTTATTCATAAAATAAAAATACATTTTTGTAGAATGTCAGCCATTTCCGCATATATGCAAAAAATACTCACGTATAGAGTTCCCAGGTAGGTATTTTTGAATTCTGTTTTGTGAACCAAAATCAAATGACCGTAATACAACTAGGTTAGGTTTGGTTGCAGTGGCAGTTTCACAAGAGAACACATATAAGCCGAACATTGGCCCTTTGTGATACCACACAAAGAATATTCTTATATAACTAGGAGTCCTACATTAGGCTTAATTCAAATGCAGTCCTAAAGTGTAGGAGATCTTTAACAAGCACCTGACATCGTACAGTTCGGGACTGACGGCTTAACATCTTTTCCCCCCCCCCCCCCCCCCCCGATGTGCCTTCACCTTGTCGTGGTGGGGGGGCTTAACACGCCTGGGTAGCGTGAACTAAGAAAGGCACAACCTAGGCGGGGTGCTAGCCTGGGGCGGAGTCCGGGGGTGATAAGTCTGCAATGTTCGCGCGCTGGCTTGGGTGGTTGTCCACCCTTATTGGTCATATTCAATGTGGTGGAACATCAGCAACTATAGCTGCCACCCTATGGGTTCCTGGTCTTGGGATGGTGTCCGGGGGTGAAAAGTACGGAATGTTCGCCCGCTGGCTTGAGTGGTTGTCCACCCTTATTGGTCATATTCACTGTGGTGGAACAACAGCGATTATAGCTGCCACCCTAGGGGTTCCTGGTCTTGGCTGGTGTCCGGGGGTGATAAGTCTGCAATGTTCGCGCGCTGGCTTCACTGGTTGTCCACCCTTACTGGTCATATTCACTGTGGTGAAACAACAGCGATTATAGCTGCCACCCTAGGGGTTCCTGGTCTTGGCTGGTGTCCGGGGGTGATAAGTCTGCAATGTTCGCGCGCTGGCTTGCATGGTTGTCCACCCTTATTGGTCATATTCACTGTGGTGGAACAACAGCGACTATATTTCCATCCTAGGAGTTCCTGGACTTGGGCTGGTGTACGGGGGTGATAAGTCTGCAATGTTCGCGCGCTGGCTTGGTGGTTGTCCACCCTTATTGGTCATATTCACTGTGGTGGAACAACAGCGACTATATCTTCCACCCTAGGAGTTCCTGGACTTGGGCTGGTGTACGGGGGTGATAAGTCTGCAATGTTCGCGCGCTGGCTTGGGTGGTTGTCCACCCTTATTGGTCATATTCACTGTGGTGGAACAACAGCGATATATCTTCCACCTAGGAGTTCCTGGACTTGGGCTGGTGTCCGGGGGTGATAAGTCTGAATGTTCGCGCGCTGGCTTACTGGTTGTCCACCCTTATTGGTCATATTCACTGTGGTGGAACAACAGCGATTATAGCTGCCACCCTAGGGGTTCCTGGTCTTGGCTGGTGTCCGGGGGTGATAAGTCTGCAATGTTCGCGCGCTGGCTTTGGTTGTCCACCCTTATGGTCATATTCACTGTGGTGAAACAACAGCGATTATAGCTGCCACCCTAGGGGTTCCTGGTCTTGGCTGGTGTCCGGGGGTGATAAGTCTGCAATGTTCGCGCGCTGGCTTCACTGGTTGTCCACCCTTATTGGTCATATTCACTGTGGTGGAACAACAGCGACTATATGTCCATCCTAGGAGTTCCTGGACTTGGGCTGGTGTACGGGGGTGATAAGTCTGCAATGTTCGCGCGCTGGCTTGAGTGGTTGTCCACCCTTATTGGTCATATTCACTGTGGTGGAACAACAGCGACTATATCTTCCACCCTAGGAGTTCCTGGACTTGGGCTGGTGTACGGGGGTGATAAGTCTGCAATGTTCGCGCTGGCTTGGGTGGTTGTCCACCCTTATTGGTCATATTCACTGTGGTGAAACAACAGCGACTATATGTTCCATCCTAGGAGTTCCTGGACTTGGGCTGGTGTCCGGGGGTGATAAGTCTGCAATGTTCGCGCACTGGCTTTACTGGTTGTCCACCCTTACTGGTCATATTCACTGTGGTGAAACAACAGCGATTATAGCTGCCACCCTAGGGGTTCCTGGTCTTGGCTGGTGTCCGGGGGTGATAAGTCTGCAATGTTCGCGCGCTGGCTTCACTGGTTGTCCACCCTTACTGGTCATATTCACTGTGGTGAAACAACAGCGATTATAGCTGCCACCCTAGGGGTTCCTGGTCTTGGCTGGTGTCCGGGGGTGATAAGTCTGCAATGTTCGCGCGCTGGCTTCACTGGTTGTCCACCCTTACTGGTCATATTCACTGTGGTGAAACAACAGCGATTATAGCTGCCACCCTAGGGGTTCCTGGTCTTGGCTGGTGTCCGGGGGTGATAAGTCTGCAATGTTCGCGCGCTGGCTTCACTGGTTGTCCACCCTTATTGGTCATATTCACTGTGGTGGAACAACAGCGACTATATGTTCCATCCTAGGAGTTCCTGGACTTGGGCTGGTGTACGGGGGTGATAAGTCTGCAATGTTCGCGCGCTGGCTTGAGTTGTTGTCCACCCTTATTGGTCATATTCACTGTGGTGGAACAACAGCGACTATATCTTCCACCCTAGGAGTTCCTGGACTTGGGCTGGTGTACGGGGGTGATAAGTCTTCAATGTTCGCGCGCTGGCTTGGGTGGTTGTCCACCCTTATTGGTCATATTCACTGTGGTGGAACAACAGCGACTATATCTTCCACCCTAGGAGTTCCTGGACTTGGGCTGGGGTACGGGGGTGATAAGTCTGCAATGTTCGCGCGCTGGCTTGAGTGGTTGTCCACCCTTATTGGTCATATTCACTGTGGTGGAACAACAGCGACTATATCTTCCACCCTAGGAGTTCCTGGACTTGGGCTGGTGTACGGGGGTGATAAGTCTGCAATGTTCGCGCACTGGCTTGGGTGGTTGTCCACCCTTATTGGTCATATTCACTGTGGTGGAACAACAGCGACTATATCTTCCACCCTAGGAGTTCCTGGACTTGGGCTGGTGTACGGGGTGATAAGTCTTCAATGTTCGCGCGCTGGCTTGGGTGGTTGTCCACCCTTATTGGTCATATTCACTGTGGTGGAACAACAGCGACTATATCTTCCACCCTAGGAGTTCCTGGACTTGGGCTTGTGTACGGGGGTGATAAGTCTTCAATGTTCGCGCGCTGGCTTGGGTGGTTGTCCACCCTTATTGGTCATATTCACTGTGGTGGAACAACAGCGACTATATCTTCCACCCTAGGAGTTCCTGGACTTGGGCTGGGGTACGGGGGTGATAAGTCTGCAATGTTCGCGCGCTGGCTTGAGTGGTTGTCCACCCTTATTGGTCATATTCACTGTGGTGGAACAACAGCGACTATATCTTCCACCCTAGGAGTTCCTGGACTTGGGCTGGTGTCCCACGACTTGGGATGGATTCCAAGTCTTCTTTTCTTTTCCCAGCTTTCGCCTGTCTTTTTAAAGACATATTTCTCCAGTGAAATCCGAGAATATTGTTTACAGATTCGGCTTAAGATTTATTCGGGCGAGGCCAGTTGCAGCTGGCTGTGGCAGACTTAGTTTGACTAAGGTTTCCTTCTCCGTCTTTCACCCTATACCCTTTGTCTGGTCATCTCTGACTCTTTCCCATACATACCTATTCTTTGCTATATCACAATTCCCTACTAACTGTTAATCTTATTTTTTTTCTTTTCATGTTTTCCCTATAATTCTTTTGATTCCTTCATCAATAGCCATAAAAAAAAACTGTTATAGTTTTTTTAATTTTAATTAGCCGTTTAGCGTCAAAAAACATTTTCTGAAAACAGAAAACGAGCTGCACAGCTGTTTTGTTGAATGTAATTTTTAAATAAATTCAAAAGCATAAGCTCTCGTTAATATGAGAGCTTATTTTCATTTCAAGTGAGGTTTCCAAAGAATGAGTTATTCCATTTCCTATTCGCTTTGTTCAATCACATTCAGTATCCTTTTTTTTTCGAATTATTGTTTTTTTTTTTGATATAATAAAAACATTACAAACAGTAATAAATTCATTTCTCTTTCATAAAAAACATGTTTTTTTTAAAGAAATACGGTTTAACAAGCAAATAGTATATCCCTCAACTTTTTTATTATAATACATTTGTTTAACAAGTATTCTATCTGCAGCATATTCTACGCTTGTGTATAAAATATTATATAACTAATATTTGTTTAGCTTTTTTTAAACAACTTTATTTACAAATATACAACTACGCATATTCTGCGTAACAGGCATATGTAGTAATAGATTACACAATAACATCGATGCATACGAGCAAAGAATGAAACCCACTGGTTCAACTTTTCACTTTGTTTTTTTTTTTTAAACTAATATTTAATAATAATTTTTCTCATCATCATTTATAATAGTGGCATGAAATCATAGATCAATCCAATAATGTTTTTTTTTAGGACAAATGACAATTTTCTGATGACAAACATAAGTCAATAAATATGTTTTTGAACATATAAATGAACACACATAACCTAGTTTGTAAAATCTGAAAAGAAACCTTTACTGATTACTTTTTTTTTTAGTAGAAAGAGTACAAATTTTTTTTTTCTTAACATGAATTTCCAACAAAAAGGATATAACAATTTACTAAATTACATTAGACTACTTTTACTGAAGTAATGCACGAAGACCTCATTAGAATCGATCTAGTTGAATGGGTGAAAGAAGTGCGTGTTTTCCCCACATTCTTCAGCAATTGTCGTGACAAAAGAGAATTATTGGAATCTAATTAAGAATATAAGCAAATGACAAGGATAAATACGAGAAGTCACTCACTTTAGCCGTGAAATGTATTGAAGTGCTGGGCAAATAGACTGAAAGATCAAAAAAATTTGGAGTGGTCTACACTCATTTTTATTATATTAAACCTATAACAAAAAAAAAGATAATAAAATGAGTAAAAGAAACAAAACCTAATAAATAAGATTAGTAAGACCCATTAAAATACATTATTATTTAATAATTAAATTAAATGAGAGAGATAACATATGTAATCTGATGACTCATCAACTAGCTGCAATGATCAAAGTTAGTAATCATGAGAGCTTATGATATATATATATATATATATATATATATATATATATATATATATATATATATACAGATTCAGAGCAAGGGTTCTCGAGGATTTTGGTCAATAAAAAATTCAGCTAGTTAATATCTGACGACGTTTCGCCAAAGGTTGTTTGGCATTATCAAGGCTAAAAAACAATTTATTGAAACGACATTAGTAAAGCAAAACCAATTCTTCTACGGTATACCAATTAACATAAAAACAAAAAGGACAAACAAAAATTCATGTCCTTTTTGTTTTTATGTTAATTGGTATACCGTAGAAGAATTGGTTTTGTTTTACTTATGTCGTTTCAATAAATTGTTTTTTAGCCTTGATAATGCCAAACAACCTTTGGCGAAACGTCGGCAGATATTAACTAGCTGAATTTTTTATTGACCAAAATCCTCGAGAACCCTTGCTCTGAATCTGGATAAATCAGTGGTCGAGAAGCTACATCAGTATGTATATATATATATATATATATATATATATATATATATATATATATATTTCGTTGAACAGCTGACCGTATTTCGCTGATGTCATTTTCTTCACTAGTTTTTCAAGGTTTCTGAATACCTTCTTCTTTCCTTCACCCAAACATTGGAGAATGTTAATTAAGTTGGAACCGACATATATATATATATATATATATATATTCAGTTGGGTTTGAACTCTGACGAAGACCGCTTGTTACGGTTGAAAGATCTTAGTCTTGCTTTCCCTTTTCTTATTGTGGTTTGATCATTGATTGTTATTTCACATGTTTATGTGAAATCTTTTTATATATATATATATATATTACTCTATACTCTAAAGCAGAGCTTCTTAAACTTTTTTATATTGCGACCCCCTTCAAGCTTAGGAAATTTTAAACGACCCCCTCCTCCATATAATGAAATATATATTAACCGTAGATGTAGATGTAATATCGCACTATTTTACAATGTAAATAAAATAAGGATTAAAGAATACGTACCCATTCATTTCACATATATATAATTATATCAGTATCAGTATCAGTATCAAAGCATCAGATCTTTGCGACCCCCTTTCAGTAGTCTCGCGACCCCCCTGGGGGTCGCGACCCACAGTTTAAGAAGCCCTGCTCTAAAGCAGTGATTCCCAAAGTGAGTACCGCCATTATCTCCTTTGTGTGCCACGAAAATATATATATATATATATATATATTAATAAAAAATAATATAATATAATATATTTTTATGTGATTTACCAACCTCATGTTTCTCACTAATATGCTAAGTGTGCATTTTTAATGATGAAATTTTCATGTATTTTAAAAGGTACTGCAAAATTTAAGAATATATATAAAATGACAGTTGTGCCGCCAAAATATTAGTTGCACATGCACACACACACACCACACACACACACACCACACATATCCAGATATTATGAAAAACTATATAAAAAATGATACAGGAACCTTCAAAAAGTGTAAATTTAACAATTTCAAAATGATTTTTTTTTGGTTAGGTAAACATGTTTAAATAACTAATGAACATTTTTTTTTATCCAGCTGTCAAAAGATGATTTTTACCATATTTTTTTTTACATCACAGATGTTACTGGTGATAATTTATACTCTAATGTCTGTCTTCTGTCAAGGGTATCACGTCATCTTCAGGCGTCTGTTGATTATTCATCACAATATTTACTAGTTAGTTGTAAATTAACAATTTGATTAATTTATATATTTTATTGGAAGTTTCATTAATGATTGATTGGTAACTCCGACTGATGGAGATTTTTAAGTTATTTGATAAATCAAAGACTGTTCTGAAGCAGATCAGCAAAAGGAAGAAGGTGCGATGGATGGGTGTACAAATTGCTGAGTCAGACACGTACATTTTGACATTACAATTAATAAATACTAGAAATAACAGTAATTCTCTAAAGTAACTTGCGTAAAAAATGTTATTACTATAAGGGGCGTTTTATATAGTGTAACAGAAACTGTTTGGTTGGTTTATGGAAGATGGTTTGATAGAAAGGTTGGATAAGAAAGCGGGAGTTAGGCCGTTGAGGGGTATTTCCCCAGTGTAGAGAGACGTGTTGAAACCCACTGCGGCAAGAAGCTTCGTTACGTAATAGTGAAATGAGAGCATAGGGTTACGTTACGCTGACCCTGGTGTCACTCCAACTGACCGCTGTCACTAACTTCCTTTTAGCCATCACTTCTGAATTGCCAATCAGATGGTTCATTTAGAATCATTTGATTGGCAAGGCACAATGCTCGACCCTGGGATCTCGTGCAGATCCAGAGAGGGAAACATATCCTCCTATCCCATTCACAAGGGGAAAAAATATCAACTGATAAAACAAATTAAAATTCCTATCAAATGATGTAATAATTATTACCAGAACGCCAGTAACTAATATCTAGGCTAGGCCATTTCTAGGTCTATCTTAGTCCGTTACATATGAAGAAAGACCTTTACTAGCCAATGTATAAATTAGATACCATATTATACTCCTAATATGGTAACTATAAACTATAAAAGTAACTATAAAATATATATTTTAAGTTAACATAAAAGAAAGACAGTATTGATTGAAAAAGAAATTCAATTTTTTTTCCAAAAACAGTGAAGGTAAGTTTTGCACAAAAATTGTCAACAAAAACTTAAAATAAAAAAAAATGTAAATGTTATACAGGTCCCAGCATTAAACAAGTCGTAATGCAATTATACATACAAACACCTTCTTGTAACAGGTTGAACAGCATATTTTATTGGGGGGGGGGGGGGGCTAAAGTTGATACATAGAAAATGTTCATTACGCACATTTTGGGAAGTTAGAAACTATTTCCTTTGTCATTACTAGCACAAGATCATTAGAACACTATACAAAACAGCAACTTAAAGCTAGTATATTACGATAACTTTGTCAAATTTTTTTATGCTTACTTAATTTTTTGTGTGACATTTTAATAAAATAACTTTATTAAAATTAAAATTAAAAGTTTCCACGCAACTTTTACGTTAAAAAAAGCACCGTGTCCCAATGTTTCTATGAATAGCGCTCTCCTTCCAACGAGAGATGTGGTCAGGTACTTAGGGCTCTTTATTGACAAAAGACTAACTTGGAATCCTCATACCCGACTGAAAAGACTTGACTTAAAACGACGATTCTTACTACCGTACAGACTTCTAGGGAAACACTCAAAATTGACGCTACATAACAAAGTACTACTATACAAAACATTACTGCGACCGACCTGGACTTACGGACTTGAACTATGGGGTTGTGCAAAACCATCCAATATTCATAGAATACAATCATTGCAATATAAAATCCTCCGCACTATCACAAATGCTCCGTATTACGTCAAAAAACTACACCCTTCATAAAGGCTTAAAAATTCCATTCATCCAAAACCTTGCCTCTGATCGTTATAAGTCATTTCACAACAACCTTTCCTCTCACCCAAATCCATTTGTACAAATCCTTGCTTCCTCCTCACCTTCCCAGAACCCACCAAGACGACTCAAGAGAAAATGGCCCAGGGATCTACTATTACAATATAGTAATAGTACTATATTTAATATACTTTAAAAAAAAACAAAGCGAGAAGTTGAACCAGTGAGTTTCATTCTTTGCTCATGTGCATCGATCTCATTGTGTAATCTATTACTACATATGCCTGTTACGCATAATATGCGTAGTTGTATATTTGTAAATAAAGATGATAAAAAAAAATAATTAAAATTAAAATACTTTTGATGAAATTATGATCCATTTTGATGAAATTCTTAATTATGCATCATGACAGCACTGGACGTAATTACCGTGGGAATTGATTTCTTGACAACTAATACGTTTGTTTATAGTATATCTGACTATGAACCACTGCAGATTTTTCATTTTTTGCCATACATAAATACAGGACTATCAACAACTTCTCTGGATGTGGGTTCAGATGCCATAGAACAGACTACTTGCAATATGGTACTGGGAGATTATAAGTTCATATCTTGACCACGGCTCTATATTTTTCATGTTGGAGTTATAAAACCTTTAATTTCCAGAAGAGACGAAAAGTAACTACCTCTAACCACCTCAGTCAATGGACTTTTTCTTTGGCAAAAAAATGTATTAACACATATTTCCATCGCCTTTTATAGTTCTGAAAATCTCAAAAAATTATTTTACCAAATTAGTTATTTAAATAGTATCATTTTTTTTATAAATTATTAATTTTTGAATAAAATTATTATCTCTCGATTTATATGCAATTCAATATTTCAAAATACACCAAAAAAAAAATGGTATTATGTTAGGAAAAGTATTAAGTCTCCATATAAAAAAGTTTATTACTAGCAACTAAACAACGCGTTTCTTGATGTTCTTGTTCAGGTTACATTAGGAAAAACTTCAAGAACCTGAAGAAGAACATCAAGTGTTCGAAGTGCGTTGTTTAGTTTCTTGTAATAAACTCTTTTGTGTGGAGACTTAATCCTTTTCCTAACAGGAGTAAATACCATACTATAACAGATTGCACAGTTAATGAATGTAAATGGTATTATTTGCTTCACATTAAATCCAATAGAAATAATAAGAAAGATTTATACCATTTTCTCCTAAAAGAATATAGCAACATGAATGATTGTATGATCCACGAAATAATGTATAATGAATACCAAACAAAAGACTGCAGACAGTTACTTACTGACTCCATAAACACAGCAGTATAAGAATTCAGCAGTAGTAGGTCCGTGACCTGGAACTCCTAATTACAACGCGCACTGCAGTACGCGGAAAGAATCGTTGGTCGTTGGTCGTTGATTGTATGATGCCTAAAACCTAACACAAGACATATGGACTTTAGAATCAAATTATTTTAATTTTCTTCAATTCTTCATGATTTTTTATTTGCTGTATAAAATGCCCTCATTTTCTACATATCACAGCAGCTTTGAATCTATTCAATTTATATAATTAATTTTATAATATTATAATTAATATAATTATAATTAATTTTATAATTAAAATTTCGTTGAATAAAATACAATACATTTACTACCATTGTTATAAAACCAATTTATTGATCTATTCATAATAATATTATTAACAAATAAACAATTTTAAAAATACTTATAATAGTATCAATATCATGGCAAAATAAAGTAATTTATTGTTAAGAATCATAAGTAAAATTTAAAATACTTAAATTTAAGATAATTAAAAACTTTAAGTAAAAACTTTTTAAATTTTTAATATAATCCATCACCACTGTTAGTAATTAATTGTATAAGATTCCTTTTTTATTTTTCTATGTTGAAATAGATTTGGAAATCTATTTATTCTAAATTTAGAAATTTAGAATATGTTTTTGAAAGAAATTCTTTCAATGTTATTAAATATTACCAGACACTAAAACTTTAGTTTAGATAAGATGGTTTTATTGGCACATAAGTGCTTTCTATTGAGATCTGCAAACAATCGGAAGATAAAAATATTTTGAATGATATTCAGAAAAACGGTTGTCACTTGACCTTTAACTATGACTAATTTATTATGTGAAACATTCCAATATCAAAGGAGTAAAAAATATCTATAAAAATCAAAAAATGTAAAGGAATAATTAAAAGTCAATCAGTATCATATATTATTCAATGATTTAAATCATTCAATATGATTTAAATTTATATATGGGACATATACAGATATTTCAATGAATGAATGTAATGTATGAATGAATGAATGTAATTAATGTAATGATTGAATCGGTCAATGAACTCTATTATTTAAAAAAAAAAACAAATATATAGGAGATGAATAAATTATATCAATTTTATTACATGAAACTGGATGTATTGTATGTACATCAATAGTATAAATAGATATCATGAAGAGCAGTAGTGTCAAATAGACGTCGGAATGAATAGAAGTGTCAAAGAGTTATTAAGAAGAGCAATAGTATCAAGTAGATGCCAGAAGGAATAGAAGTGTCAAAGAGATATTAAGAAGAGCAGTAGTGTCAAATAGATGCCAGAAGGAATAGAAATGCTAAAGAGATATTAAGAAGAGCAGTAGTATCAAATATATGTCGGAAGGTATAGAAATGCCAAAGAGATATAAAGAAGAGCAATAGTATCAAGTCGATGCCAGAAGGAATAGAAATGCCAAAGAGATAATAAAAAGGGCAGTAATGTCAGATGATGTCGGAAGGAATAGAAATGCCAAAGAGATATTAGAAGAGCAGTAGTGTCAAATAGATGCCAGAAGGAATAGAAATGCTAAAGAGATATTAAGAAGAGCAGTAGTATCAAGTAGATGCCAGAAGGAACAGAAGTGTCAAAGATGTATTAAGAAGAGCAGTGGAGTAAAATAGATGTCAGAAGGAACAGACGTGCCAAAGAGATACATATTAAGAAGAGCAGTAGAGTAAACTATATGCCAGATTTTAAGAAGGACAGTAGTGTCAAATAGATGCCAGAAGAAACAGACGTGCCAAAGAGGTATTAAGAAGAGCAGTAGTACCAAATTACTTGCCTACTTTAAATAAACCTATTACGAATGAAAAAATAGTGTTGTTTGTAAGCAAACTAAGGGGATTCAACCAGAATGGTTAAGGGCTTCCGTTTGGGAGGAGGAAAGCTGGTCCTGCGAGTGTTTAATACCTGCTACTAGGTAGACCCTCTGTTCTTATTGTGGACCAAGAAGTCGTTGGCAGGCAATGTGAAATCAGATATAAGTAATAATTAATCTTCAGTTTTGAAATATTTACAAGGAAGGGACAAACAGTTCAGGCAAGGATCACTGGGTTCATCGTGAAGAATCACTGGGTCTTTCGTGCAACTTGAAGAAGATTATTTTTTATGTGTTAGCGGTTCGGATGTCAACATATCTCACAAGGAAGACATGTAATCTCCAAGGAACTTGCAGACGTGTTTAAAAGAAGCAGAAAAAAGGGTAATTTTAAACGACTAATTTGTAGATGTTAATTAACGCTGGTTTAACAAGTTTCTGAAGATTCAACTTCTATAATAACTTTACATTTTAATGAATTAATGAAAGAGTGGCAACGACCATCTAGCAATGAAGAGATCCAATTAATATTTAAGAAATTCTTGGCTCTAATACAGTTTTTTTTTTTATGAAATTTTATCCTTCTCATTTTTCTAATTTTTAACAAGCTGATTAACAAGGAAAATATTTCGTTTCAACATTTCCATTTCTCCATGAAAACACTTAGTTATTACTTGATTCAAACTCGTATAAACACTAAGAAAATAAATTACAGAATTAAATCGTAAAATTAAATTAAGACAGTTAGACAATTTCC